>OX243816.1:29125367-29137867 GCA_945859605.1 Lumbricus rubellus
GGAAAATACTTTCAAAAAGTATTTTGAGTATAAGTAAAAATACTTGATCATAAAAGTATTTAAAATACAAGTAAAAATACTTTTTTACAAAAGTATTTAAAATACAAGTATAAAATACTTGGCTTGGAAAAGTATTTAAAATACTAAGTACAAAATACTCACTGCAAAACTAGGCTATATAACAAATAAGGAAGTCATAATTATTGAATTGCGACAAAAATTCTTAACATAGAATTTTAATCAAAAATTTGTTTTTGATCAAAATTCTATGTTAAGTATTTTTTGCCGTAATTCAATAATTTCTGTATCTGGGTCCAAAGATGTTTGAGTCCCATTCCAAGACAGTAGAGATGAGTTCTAGTTCTAGTCAGAGTTCGTTAACATCAAGATCCACAGAAAGACAGAATTTAATGGCATAGCCTACCAAAAATATCGGTAGCTTACTATTTACGCTATGCAGAAAGAATGGTCAATGTAATTTATCCAAATCTAAAATTTAAAAACACTAAATTATATAAAGTTTGGTTCAGTAGTCTGGCACAATGGGATAGATAGATCGATTCATGGCAAAAGACACTGTGTCAAAATAAATCAGGGTAGATAACCCATAAGTACCGATGGATAAAAATTCTTCCACTGCTGAACACAAGCTCAATTAACGTACGTACCTTATAAAGTCTGCACTGTTGAGACTTCCTTCTCTACATCAGCAAAACTATATGCTACTTTTTAAGTAAGTGTTCGAAGTCTGTGCTATTATCTCTTGTGATATTAATACAATACGCCAGCACAGGTCAACTAGTTGACGTGTTATTGGTGTCTTCCTGTATGCTGTAATTGGTCAAGTATGTAGTCCAGGATCCATTAGACCTAAATTAACTGGAGATCGATGTAATGAAAGTCTGCACCCGTTCCAGGGTCACAGAAGTTCCAATTGCCACCTGCCAATAGACATGTCTAATGCCATCCTCATTTGTCCTATTCATAAACATCTAGATAGTTAACATCTAGCCTTAGTCCTATTCTAGCAGCATAGACAAGTCCATTGTGGTGTCAAACATCAAACTGATTTCAAACATAATTATATGCGTGTCGATTTGATGCCTCATGTAAATAGACGTGTACAATTGTACATGTGATCCGTAAACTCTTCACCTACACCATACATCAAATACACCTGCAATTAACTTCCTCACGCGGTGCCCAGCCATCCATAACAATGACTAACCACTATCAGCCTGTTTAATGGGCCATTGTACCTTCTGTTCAAGGGCTCCTTTGTTTGAGTTACCAAGAAGCCTGGTGCATGAGCAATTGAGCATGCAATAGGCTTATTGCACAGATAATTGCAGATGGTGAGATTTAAAAGTATTTTGAAAAAGTATTTTAACATTATCACAATGTTAAGTACAAAATACTACCAAAAAAGTATTTTAAGTAAAAGTAAAAATACTTGATCACAAAAGTATTTAAAATACAAGTACAAAATACTTAGATTGTATTTAAAATACTATTTTAAATACTAGTATTTTAAATACTTCCCATCACTGGCTATAGCAGCCTATAACTTGCACTATCGTAGTTAAAGCGTTACAAACTTTAAATTATAATTATGGAAGACAAGTCAATTCGTTGCTTTCTGATGATTTTTTAAATTACAATTTGAATGCTGATGATGCCCAACCATTCCCGTCATTTGACAGCACTACATCTATAGCCTACTCACTCCAATGTTTCAGTAATATCAACTTTGGATATCTATAGGATAAACTGCTGCTGAGACATTAAAACCAAATTCATTTTCTATGGCACGAGTCATCAACTCAATTACTCAAAATTACACCCGCTCGTTCGGACGTGTTGCTTGTCAATCGCACAATATGTTTGCTGCAGCAGTATTGGGAATAATCTTTGAATCCACCATGTTATCTAACTTATCTGCCAATAATGTTCTGACAGTGTTTGAATCAGCACAGGCCCACTTTCACATAATTTTATAGACCTATTCGTATGGTCCACTCTCATTTACCTCAAACTTATTTTTAATTTGCACATGAAACGCTTTCCAGCCGACTCGATTTAGGTGAGACTCGATTTCAGTGGCGATGCTCTGCCATAATTATAGGTGCAGGCGGCAGGTAATCTTCACCATCCTTGTGACCTCAAAAACTACTTTGGAACTTTTAATAATCTTCTGCACATCTAATTTCTTCAACCTGCTGAATAACTCGCATGACCCTGACGCGACCTCTGCAAAAATTGCACGCAGCTGGTACAGCCACTGTTCTCTTCTCATTGGCACTGGCAGTGATTTGGTGCAAATCTACAAAATGACTCAAATTTCTCTGGCCGTATGTAGAGTCATAACGAATACCATTAAATAGCAACAGATCTTAGCCACATTAAACGCATTGCACTGGATGAACTTTGAGCATAGTAAAAAATTCAGTTTTAAATCCGTTTAATTGTCCAAAACACAATGAATTTGCACGAGGCTGTTGGGTGACTGTGTCTTAAGTGGCTACAGATGGTTTGAAGTGTCCGCATTGATTTGCTGACCATCTCTTCAGACTCTTCTATGTATTCAACCTGCTTCATGTTGACTTTCAGGTCCAACGTTAAAACTCAACTCATCCTTGAACTCGTCTTTCAATCGTTATTCTCTGATTCTCTGTCTTCGCAGCCAATTGGATTTGCACGCGACACGTTTTCAACGATTTTATTATGATTCTTGACAATGAATTCATACGATCGCTTGCATCATGATATCGCGGCGCTATAGAAATCACTGGATTCAAAATGAAATGTATGCACTTAAGCACGAGCGGACATCATGCATACAAGTATGAGTGACATAGGCTATACGTACATATCCAGTGTAAAACTGTGAGAAAATAACTGAGGGGTCGGTCTACGATAAAACGTGGAAATGGGGTGTGAAAAACAGCTAGACTTTTACCATGAGGTTCTAAGAAAGACTGGGGTCGAACCCTCTCAACCCCCCGCAATTCTAACCCTGTTAATAATAACCTTCAGTTCATTGGATCAAACGTACATGTATACAAAGAAACATATCTTCAATAAATTTTTTTTAAAAACAAGTGAGATATGTTGGTCATATTTCGAAGACAGCAGAGGTCGGATAGATCATAGATCATAGAGGCTGAAACAAATGAGGAAACGTATAATTGTTTCAAAATCATAGGATCAGTGAAAGTGCACGTTCTTTTCGCTAGGTGTCGATGGATGCAATGGCGCCACTAGTTTTGCCAGACAACAACTGCTGCAACGCTTATTTAGCGCCGACTCATGAAAGGATCAGAATCGGATTTAGCATGTTCAACATGTTCGACCAAACACGGACCCTTGCACACTCCAGAGGTCCCCACATATCATATGCAAAAGAAACATATTTTTAGATTTTATAATTATTATTAGGCCTATTGTTAGTTGCTAAGTCCAAGAGTAAAAATGAGACAAACATTCAGAAAAATGTAATTATAGCCTACTCTAAACTCTAAAGTTCATTTTAATGCATGCAACTTTGGCAATTCCATTTAGATCAGACAAATTTATCTTAAAATCAGCAAAAAATTCTAGTAAGATAAATTTTTCTTGCTTATTTAAAAGTTTAGTAACTAATCTGACCGGAACTCAAGTATCATAGGCTATGACGCATTATGAAATAACGTTATTTTATCGACCATACTTTGACTTAGCATAATAATATTATGTAGGCCTAGTTTCAAGATCCTTTCGCTAGATGGACGCTGATCCTGAAATGTCATATATGTATGCATGTATAGGCCTATATTTATTTATTTATCATTTATTTATTTCGGAAATTTATATAGCGCCTCTTCAAGGTAGGCTACTCAGAAGCGCTCCCTTCCAAACCACGGCTAAATAAAACAGTATATGCATGTATGTATGTATGTATGTATGTATGTATGTATGTATGTATGTATGTATGTATGTATGTATGTATGTATGTATGTATGTATGTATGTATGTATGTATGTATGTATGTATGTATGTATGTATGTATGTATGTATGTATGTATGTATGTATGTATGTATGTATGTATGTATGTATGTATGTATGTATGTATGTATGTATGTATGTATGTATGTATGTATGTATGTATGTATGTAGGCTATGTATGCATGTATTGCTGAACTGAATCGATCTTTAACCTTTCAATAGTTAACTCGCACGAAATATCATCATGACACAATCTAAATATAAAACACTAATTATTATTACATAATTAATTTAATTGCAACAGTTTTCAAGGAGGATGGCCTTCTAGTATTAAGTGAATTCTTTGACATTAAGATTTCCTCTTCTTCGCTAGCGAACAGACAATCGCAAATCGCTTGAGGTGTTGTGAAAAGACGACAGCTAGACCCATATATGGCACAGTGATCTTCAACATTATTTTGTAGTGACGAAACCTTTTTCAAAACCTCATTGTTCGCGGAATCCTGTAGCGGGTTTCAACAGTCCTGTATTTCAAGAGAATCAAGTAGCCTAATACTTGCATTTGTAACTTGTAAAAATATATATTTAGATTTACAGTTTTAAACTTTCTATGCAAGTCATTGGCACTTCTGGTGCAGCCTTTAATTGAGGACCTGAATAATAAAGATAGTGCCGTAGAATTCTAGAGGTGTTATTCTGTAGTCCCAGTGCACGAAAAGACTGTCAGAGAAGCATTGCATTTCTTTTGTATTTCGCCAACAACTGTAGGCCTATCCAATTGACGGCTGGATAAAATATTTAAAAATGGGAATTCGCTGTTTATTCTGGATCAGCGTTATGAAAGTTCTGCTGTGTTAAAGCATCCTTTCTCAATAATTTGTGCCTGGCTTACACCTTCGGAAGTTCGGAGTGCCTCTGAGTGGAAATTTTGAAGAGGCGCTATAACAGGTACTCACACGCACATACAAAGAAAAGTAAATTATAGTCAGTAACAGATCGAAAGTCCCTGGAAACCGACAGACCGGGCCTAGAAAAAACTTCGTTTGCAGTTCAGATATTGAAACCGTGAGCAAGTCATGTTACAGTGCAGGTACATTATATGCCTGCTGTATTATCTGCATGAGTGACAAAATTATTTTCGTTATTCAGATTTCAAGTTGTCAGATCTGTTCTAGTGTTACTTCATCAAATTACAATCGTTCATCGTTAGACTTTTGTTCTTATACGATCGAGGGTTGATCAATAAGTAATGAGAAAAATATATTAAACAGCAAATCTGGACCAAAATTTTTTTAATAGTTTTTCAACATAATCTCTTTGAAGTTCAACACATTTTTTCCAGCGATGTTCAAGGTTTTTTACACCCTCCAGGAAGAAAGTTTCATCCAGCCCCTGAAACCAGTCATTTATGGCATGGATAACACTTTCATCAGTGTCAAATTTCTGTCCGCGAAGCGAATCTTTCAGATAACGAAACAGATGGAAGTCAGACGGTGACAGGTCTGGATAATAAGGTGGGTGTTGTAGCAGTTCGAAGCCGCACTCGCGAATTGCAGTCATTGCAACAGACGAGGTGTGAGCTGGAGCATTGTCCTGATGAAACACGATACCTTGACGCAACTTCCCTCGACATTTTTCCTTAATAGCCACGCGAAGTTTTCGGATTAACTGGGCATAGTAGACACCCGTGATAGTCTTTCCACGCTCCAAGTAGTCAATCATCAAAATACCTTCACTGTCCCAAAATACGGATGCCATAACTTTACCCGTTGATGCAATTTTGCGGAATTTGACCGGTGTCGGGGAATCGACGTGCTTCCACTCCATAATCTGCAGTTTTGTCTCGGGATCAAAGTGGTAAGCCCAAGTCTCATCCATAGTGACATACCTGCGTAGAAATTTTGCCTGGTCTTCTCTAAAAAGGTAGAGATTTTCACGAGAAGTTGTTGGTCGGACTTGCTTGTTTTCATGCGTTAACATTCGTGGAACCCATCGAACACAGACCTTGTTGTACCCCAAAATGTCTGTAATAATATGATGGGTTGTGCCGTACGACAACTTCCAACAATCTGCTACATTTCTAATATTAACCAGCCGATCTTTCTGTATCAGATCCTGGACGAATTGGACGTTTTCGTTGGTACAGGTCTCAATAGGGCGGCCAGAACGGTGCTCGTCTTCAGTTGATTGCCTACCGCGATTAAATTCAGCTACCCACCTATAGACTGTAGCCTGTGAAGGGGCATTGTCCCTTGAAACCTTCTTCATGTCCGTTGCAATCTCATTTTGAGTAAATCCTTTTAAATGCAAATATTTAATAACTGCACGTTTCTCGTTTTTATCCATTATTTACAACAGCCGCTGGGTAGACGGCTTCCGGCGGTTGCCTAGCAACCACAGTAATGGCCCACGTGACCATTTAACAATAAAAACTCTGCTAAAAAAGTAAGCTAGTAAATAAAAATAAAAATTCTGCAAAAAACAGCTGTCTAATATATTTTTCTCATTACTTATTGATCAACCCTCGTATATATAGGCCCTAGTCTCGACATAATTACCCAGGACCAGACACGAACCAGATGTTATAATTATTGACTCTCAGTTGAATTTTAACTGATTAGCGATCGCCTTGTTATAAAGCCACGAATTTTTAACCGTCTCGCCAATATTCTACTCAAGAAATGTTTAAAGAGAGCCATCGCCTGTGGCGCCATTCATCCTTTTACCGGCGATGATGATTTGCCTTCGGTGCAGAACCTGTTCGCTACAGGTATATACGGCTGGAAAGACGTTCTTCATGTATTATTATTCCTCAGACTTTCTTGAGGGTATACTCTGCGAGAGAGCAAGACAAAGACAATGACAAAGACAGAGACAAGGACACACACACATACGGACTGAGTGAGACAGCTGTCAAGTGCATTTATAATCACCGTTTAATGATATGGCCAACAACCACTCGACAACGTAATTGTGCTATATAAAAACCAGAATAATCTCTGTTTTACCTAGATATATGCCTAGACATTCTGATTCCATAAATAACTCTCTGAAGCTGGTTTGGGAGGAAGCAGTAATTATTGTGGATGTTGGGAATCAGTATATGCGGTCTTATTAAGGAGTATATCTGAAGAAGAAGAAGAAAAGAAGAAGAAAAAGAGGAGGAAGAAGAGGAAGGTGAAGAAATGGAAGGAAGAGAAAATGAGTAGGGGATTACAAGGTGGAGAAGATTGAGGATGAGGAAGACGAAGAGTGAAAAGCAGGAGAAGCTGAGGAAAAATAAAAATAAAGAGAAGAACGAAGAAAAACGGAGGAGAAAAATGAGGAAGATAACGAACGGAGAATAAAATAATTATCTCGACTTTGTCCTGCAGTGCGAGGGCTAAAAGTGGGTGAGCGGTCATAAGATTAAGAGACATTCGACCAACGGTTAGAGACACTGGACCAAGAGTAAGAGACATTGGACCAAGAGTCAGACATTGGACCAAGAGTCAGAGGCATTGGACCAAGAGTAAGAGACATTGGACCAAGAGTAAGAGACATTGGACCAAGAGTAAGAGACATTGGACCAAGAGCAGGAGACATTGGACCAAGAGTCAGAGACATTAGACCAAGAGTCAGAGACATTGGACCAAGAGTCAGAGACATTGGACCAAGAGTAAGAGACATTGGACCAAGAGTAAGAGACATTGGACCAAGAGTCAGAGACATTGGACCAAGAGTCAGAGACATTGGACCAAGAGTCAGAGACATTGGACCAAGAGTCAGAGACATTGGACCAAGAGTAAGAGACATTGGACCAAGAGTAAGAGACACTGGACCAAGAGTCAGAGACATTGGACCAAGAGTAAAAGACATTGGACCAAGAGTAGGAGACATTGGACCAAGAGTAAGAGACATTGGACCAAGAGTAAGAGACATTGGACCAAGAGTCAGAGACATTGGAACAAAAGTAGGAGACATTGGACCAAGAGTAAGAGACATTGGACCAAGAGTAAGAGACATTGGACCAAGAGTAGGAGACATTGGACCAAGAGTCAGAGACATTGGACCAAGAGTAAGAGACATTGGACCAACAGCCAGAAACATTGGACCAAGAGTCAGAGACATTGGAACAAGAGTCAGAGACATTGGACCAAGAGTCAGAGACAATGGACCAAGAGTAAGAGACATTGGACCAAGAGTAGGAGACACTGGACCAAGAGTAGGAGACACTGGACCAAGAGTTATAGAGACATTGGACCAACAGCCAGAGACATAAGACCAAGAGTCAGAGGCATTGGACCAAGAGTCAGAGACATTAGACCAAGAGTCAGAGACATTGGACCAAGAGTCAGAGACATTGGACCAAGAGTAAGAGACATTGGACCAAGAGTCAGAGACATTGGACCAAGAGTAAGAGACATTGGACCAAGAGTAGGAGACATTGGACCAAGAGTAAGAGACATTGGACCAAGAGTAAGAGACATTGGACCAAGAGTAAGAGACATTGGACCAAGAGTAGGAGACATTGGACCAAGAGTAAGAGACATTGGACCAAGAGTAAGAGACATTGGACCAAGAGTAAGAGACATTAGACCAAGAGTAAGAGACATTGGACCAAGAGTAAGAGACATTGGACCAAGAGTAAGAGACATTGGACCAAGAGTAAGAGACATTGGACCAAGAGTAAGAGACATTGGACCAAGAGTAAGAGACATTGGACCAAGAGTAGGAGACATTGGACCAACAGCCAGAAACATTGGACCAAGAGTAAGAGACATTGGACCAACAGCCAGAAACATTGGACCAAGAGTCAGAGACATTGGAACAAGAGTCAGAGACATTGGACCAAGAGTCAGAGACAATGGACCAAGAGTAAAAGACATTGGACCAAGAGTAGGAGACACTGGACCAAGAGTAGGAGACATTGGACCGACAGTTATAGAGACATTGGACCAACAGCCAGAGACATAAAACCAAGAGTCAGAGGCATTGGACCAAGAGTCAGAGACATTAGACCAAGAGTCAGAGACATTGGACCAAGAGTCAGAGACATTGGACCAAGAGTAAGAGACATTGGACCAAGAGTCAGAGACATTGGACCAAGAGTAAGAGACATTGGACCAAGAGTAGGAGACATTGGACCAAGAGTAAGAGACATTGGACCAAGAGTAAGAGACATTGGACCAAGAGTAAGAGACATTGGACCAAGAGTAGGAGACATTGGACCAAGAGTAAGAGACATTGGACCAAGAGTAAGAGACATTGGACCAAGAGTAAGAGACATTAGACCAAGCGTAAGAGACATTGGACCAAGAGTAAGAGACATTGGACCAAGAGTAAGAGACATTGGACCAAGAGTAAGATACATTGGACCAAGAGTCAGAGACATTGGACCAAGAGTAAGAGACATTGGACCAACAGCCAGAAACATTGGACCAAGAGTCAGAGACATTGGAACAAGAGTCAGAGACATTGGACCAACAGCCAGAAACATTGGACCAAGAGTCAGAGACATTGGAACAAGAGTCAGAGACATTGGACCAAGAGTCAGAGACAATGGACCAAGAGTAAGAGACATTGGACCAAGAGTAGGAGACACTGGACCAAGAGTAGGAGACATTGGACCGACAGTTATAGAGACATTGGACCAACAGCCAGAGACATAAAACCAAGAGTCAGAGGCATTGGACCAAGAGTCAGAGACATTAGACCAAGAGTCAGAGACATTGGACCAAGAGTCAGAGACATTGGACCAAGAGTAAGAGACATTGGACCAAGAGTCAGAGACATTGGACCAAGAGTAAGAGACATTGGACCAAGAGTAGGAGACATTGGACCAAGAGTAAGAGACATTGGACCAAGAGTAAGAGACATTGGACCAACAGCCAGAAACATTGGACCAAGAGTCAGAGACATTGGAACAAGAGTCAGAGACATTGGACCAACAGCCAGAAACATTGGACCAAGAGTCAGAGACATTGGAACAAGAGTCAGAGACATTGGACCAAGAGTCAGAGACAATGGACCAAGAGTAAGAGACATTGGACCAAGAGTAGGAGACACTGGACCAAGAGTAGGAGACATTGGACCGACAGTTATAGAGACATTGGACCAACAGCCAGAGACATAAAACCAAGAGTCAGAGGCATTGGACCAAGAGTCAGAGACATTGGACCAAGAGTAAAAGACATTGGACCAAGAGTAGGAGACATTGGACCAAGAGTAAGAGACATTGGACCAAGAGTAAGAGACATTGGACCAAGAGTAAGAGACATTGGACCAAGAGTAAGAGACATTAGACCAAGAGTAAGAGACATTGGACCAAGAGTAAGAGACATTGGACCAAGAGTAAGAGACATTGGACCAAGAGTCAGAGACATTGGACCAAGAGTAAGAGACATTGGACCAAGAGTAGGAGACATTGGACCAAGAGTAAGAGACATTGGACCAAGAGTCAGAGACATTGGACCAAGAGTAAGAGACATTGGACCAACAGCCAGAAACATTGGACCAAGAGTCAGAGACATTGGACCAACAGCCAGAAACATTGGACCAAGAGTCAGAGACATTGGAACAAGAGTCAGAGACATTGGACCAAGAGTCAGAGACAATGGACCAAGAGTAAGAGACATTGGACCAAGAGTAGGAGACACTGGACCAAGAGTAAGAGACATTGGACCGACAGTTATAGAGACATTGGACCAACAGCCAGAGACATAAGACCAAGAGTCAGAGGCATTGGACCAAGAGTAAGAGACATTGGACCAAGAGTCAGAGACATTGGACCAAGAGTAAGAGACATTGGACCAAGAGTAAGAGACACTGGACCAAGAGTCAGAGACATTGGACCAAGAGTAAGAGACATTGGACCAAGAGTAAGAGACATTAGACCAAGAGTAAGAGACATTGGACCAAGAGTAAGAGACATTGGACCAAGAGTAAGAGACATTGGAACAAGAGTCAGAGACTTTGGACCAAGAGTAAGAGACATTGGACCAAAGTTAGGGACATTGGACGAACGGTCAGAGGCATTGGATCAACATTTAGAGACATTTGACCAACAGTTAGAGATATTGGATCAACGGCCAGAAACATTGGATCAAGTTGACCAACAGTAAGAAGCCAGCGATTAAAAGCAGTGAACCAGCGTCTAAAGATGCCTTCGGTCTTTGCATCAAACGACGACACTGCCTATAGGGTGCAGCCTATGCGAAGGCGTAAGACGCGTTGAGGGAGGGAGTGTATGTTTGAGGGGATTATGGACTATAGCCACCGACTCTCTAAGCATGAAGAAGAAGCAGGACGTGGACTAACGGGGGAGGAGGAGGAGGCTAAGGAGACCTTGGTGCCGAGTTTAGTGTGATTTATTAAAAGTCGTCAGTTTCTAATTAAAGACGAGTGGTGGCGCCATGCGTGTGGCGCGTTTAGTGCTGGATAAGCGTCCGAATCAGGCCGGATCGGACCGAATTGGCCGAACGTTCGGCCGACATTATTTAGCGCCAATCTGCGGTCCTTGTAATTAAAGAAGAGGTGGCCGTGCAGCTGAGACGGACGAACGGTCGAACGGGCGGAGGACAGAGGACAGAGGACGGACGGACGGACGGACGGACGGAAGGATGTATACAGAGACCACGTGTGGCTAATTGTAAGTCAAGAGAGTCCTACGAAGATGGACGAGGAGGGTAGAGGAACGGAAGAGGGAGTTGGTGTTTCTGCGGCGTCCATTACACGACGATTGGTGTTAATAACCCAGAGCAGGGTGGATGGGGGAAGGGGAGGTGGAGGTGGCACTGGTGGCATTGGTGGCATTGGTGGCATCGAGGAGGTGGCATTGGTGGCATGGAGGAGGTGGCATTGGTGGCATGGATGGCATTGGTGGCATGTATTTGATGGTCTACGGGTGTAGTTGCGTTGTTTGATGACGCCTCCACAACACGAATCAGGATGAGAAAGTTGTCGAAGCAGCAGAAAATAAAATCAAAATATATGTGCATAAGGTTCATCATCATCATCATTGGCGTGCCCCTCTCTGGAGCGTGCCATGGCCGTTTCCACCGTCCGTTGCCACAAGACCCTGTCCTGTGCAGCTCGTCTCCATGCCGTGCTCAGCCCGAAGTTCAGAGGTCGGAGATCTGCCTCAACCGCTCTGGTCCATGTATGCCTTGGTCGTCCGGGTGGCCTCTTCCAGCCCCTTGGTGGGCCAGAAATCAGAGCTTTGAGGGCCCTGGCATGGTCCTGCCCGGAGTTACACCGTGAAAAGTGTCCAAACATCCGCAGTCTCCGCGACTCCACCAGCTCCGAGATAGGAATTAGTCCTGTCCGCCTGTAGATTTCCGCATTAGTAGCGTGCGCAGTGTATGGAACTCGCAAGATCCTTCGCAGACACCACTGTTGGAAGGCATCCAGTTTCTTCTCAAGGATTATTGTGAGAGTCCAGGTCTCGGCTAAAGATAAGGATGGTGCATAAGGTTAGGCAAGGAAATGCTATGATGGGAGATATAATATAATTATATAATGTGTATATATATTT
>OX243816.1:29140367-29377867 GCA_945859605.1 Lumbricus rubellus
TCTCTGTTTCTCTGCTTCTTTGCTTCTCTGTTTCTCTGCTTCTCTGCTTCTCTGCTTCTTTGCTTCTATGCTTCTCTGCTTCTCTGCTTCTCTGCTTCTCTGCTTCCCTGCTTCTCTGCTTCTATGCTACTCTGCTTCTCTGCTTCTCTGCTTCTCTGCTTCTCTGCTTCTATGCTTTTCTGCTTCTCTGCTTCTCTGCTTCTATGCTTTTCTGCTTCTCTGCTTCCCTGCTTCTCTGCTTCTATGCTACTCTGCTTCTCTGCTTCTCTGCTTCTCTGCTTCTCTGCTTCTCTGCTTCTCTGCTTCTATGCTACTCTGCTTCTCTGCTTCTCTGCTTCCCTGCTTCTCTGCTTCTATGCTACTCTGCTTCTCTGCTTCCCTGCTTCTCTGCTTCTATGCTACTCTGCTTCTCTGCTTCTCTGCTTCCCTGCTTCTCTGCTTCTCTGCTTCTCTGCTTCCCTGCTTCTCTGCTTCTCTGCTTCTCTGCTTCTATGCTTTTCTGCTTCTCTGCTTCCCTGCTTCTCTGCTTCTCTGCTTCTCTGCTTCCCTGCTTCTCTGCTTCTCTGCTTCTCTGCTTCTCTGCTTCTCTGTTTCTCTGCTTCTCTGCTTCTCTGCTTCTCTGCTTCTCTGCTTCTCTGCTTCTATGCTACTCTGCTTCTCTGCTTCTCTGCTTCCCTGCTTCTCTGCTTCTCTGCTTCTCTGCTTCTCTGCTTCTCTGCTTCTCTGTTTCCCTGCTTCTCTGCTTCTATGCTACTCTGCTTCTCTGCTTCTCTGCTTCTCTGCTTCTCTGCTTCTCTGCTTCTCTGCTTCTCTGCTTCTCTGCTTCTCTGCTTCTATGCTACTCTGCTTCTCTGCTTCTCTGCTTCTCTGCTTCTCTGCTTCTATGCTACTCTGCTTCTCTGCTTCTCTGCTTCTCTGCTTCTCTGCTTGATTCTTCGTAAGTTCTTCTCGACTTCCCCTACAGCTGGTCACCGCCATTTTGGAGAGGCCATGCAACCGGAAGCGGAAGGAAGGACCATTTCTACTTCCGATCATTATCGATCGACGTCGTCGTTCTTCTGTCGTGTTCTTCTCTAAGATCTTCTTCTTCTTCTTCGCTGTGTTGGTCATTAATTTGGCCGATCACCTTTGATGCTGTTTGACGGGTTAATCAATGGCCACAGTACGACTACACAAATGACCCATTACGACGTCTTCCCTCCTCCACCCTCCACCCTCCACCCTACCCCATCACTCTCTCTACCAACCCTCCCTCCACCCTACTCCATCCCCCTCTCTTCCATCCTGACCATTTTTCCTTCTACAATGAATCTTTTCTCCTGACTCTCTGCCTCCACCTATCCGCCTTTGCTTCTGTCCCTCTATCTCTCACTATTTTTTCTTTATTTACCGGACCTCTCTCCTTCCTCTCTACTCAGATTCCGATTCTATTTCCTCTATGATCCTTGCTCCCATTGTTTGTCTTTCTAAACTATCCTCAACGCCTCCATATGTATTCTTCACCCATGCATGCAGTCCAGCCTTTCCAACTCCGTAAACCAACGACCCCGAGTCCATTTCATACGCCTGTAATACGACAAAAATTGCCGTCCCCTAATTACCGCCGGTCGGTCGGTTGGTCGATGTGGCCACTCGCTCGTCCTTCCTTCCTTCCGTCCGTCCGTCCGTTCGTCCGTTCGTCCGTCCGTCCGTCCGTCCATTCGTCCGTTCGTCCTTTCGTCCGCTTCGTAGAATCGTAGAACATCAGAGAATCTCATCCGACCGGAAACTATGACAGGTTCGTCGGTGGCCATGTCTCCTTATGTCATTCGTCACGCAATCTTCGACCACCATTGCTCAACATAATGTTCATTGGCCGACGACAGCGTACCCCCCCCCCCCATCCGTCCATTCCATGCACCACCCCTACATCACCTCCTCCTCCGCCACTATCCTTTATTTCCACCACAGTCCACCACCTCCACATATCGCTCCTTCTTCACATCTATCCGTCTCTGCACCACCGCCACCGCTACCACCACGACCACCACGACCACGACCACGACCACGACCACCAACACTCTCCTTTTGCTCTTCCTTCTCCTCTACCTCCTCCTCTTTCTCCTACTCTTCCACCTCCACCTCCTCCTCCTCCTCTTCGTCCTCCTTCTCCTCCACCACCCTTTCTCCTCCTTCTTCTACTCCTCTTTCTTCTCCTTCTCCTCCTCCACCTCCTCCTTCTCCTACTTCTCCACCTCCTCCTCCTCCTCTTCGTCCTCCTTCTCCTCCACCACCCATTCTCCTCCTTCTTCTCCTCCTCTTTCTCCTCCTTCTCCTCCTTCTCCACCTCTTCCTTCTCTTCCACCTCCTACTCCTCCTCCTTCTCCTACTCCGCCTCCTCCTCCTTCTTTTCCTTTTCCTCCTCCCTCTCCTCCTCGTCCTCCTCGTCCTCCTCCTCTTCTTCCTCCTCCTCCTCCTCCTCCTCCTCGTTCTCCTGTGCCTCCACTCTTTTCCGTAGTGCGAAAGAACTCATCGACTCGCAGATACTCCTTGACTGCACCGAATGCAGTAAGAACGCAATTGATAAAGACCACGATGCACACGATGCCACTATTTATAAGATAAACGGTGGTGCATGCAATACTCCTTCCAAACGATGTATTTGTCTGATGATAGCATATAACAGTAATAACTCATACAGTGTCTAATCGATTTATACCAACGCAGAATAATTGTTTATAGCCAATCACAGGTTAACGCGACTTGATTTTTTTTATTTTACTGCTGCAGTATACAATGCAAAAGGATTGTATTTGATATATTTCGCTCCTTCTAGGGTTCAGACTTGGGGACAAGCACGCGAAATAACATATGCAAAGTAGCATATGCAAAGTAGCATATGCAAAGTAGCATAATTATGCCAGGTAGCATATGCAAAGTACCCTATGCAGTTATGCACTGCAGTCAGTGTTGCACACGAAAAACTATCAATAGAACCATCGAGTATAATAGGCCTAATTGTGTTGTATTGTGCTGTATAGATATTCGTTTAATCAAAGGTAATCTTACCACCGTAACGCAGAAAATGACAGAGTATCATAATAATAAGCAACTGAACTGATCGACCCTATGAGTCTGTAATTCTGTTTCTAATTGTGGTCTATTGGATTAAGCTACATGTATAGCTTATTTGATTAAGCTGGTTCCTGCGACTTGGCTTTTGCGGACGCTGTAGAAATCTCGAAATTACTAAGACTAAGAACACACTAGCAAATAGAGTCAATAGACAATAGTAAATAGACAATTGTAAACAGACAATAGTAAATTGAGTGAATAAGAAAGTATCGACCTATAACTATAAAACAATGGTGTTGATGAAGGTCTTCAGCATACAAAAGAATTACGATACATTACATCGGAATAATAATTATTTGAGCAGCGCATGTATATTTGTATAGGCCTACGCATCTACATGTGCTACGTGAATGGATTGCACAAAAACGAGAAGAAGAGAGTCTCAAGTAAAAGGAAGTCATTAGTTTGCGCTTGTTGACGTGAGACTATCTTGCAAGCAACCTGATGAAGAACGACATAATTATTATGCTTCGGACTTCCTCCTCTATGGCTGACTTCCGTCGTTTGTTTCGCTTCCAGCATAAGTAATAGCACCACCGGCAGCAGCAGCATCATCAGCAGCACCAGCAGCAGCAGCAGCAGCAGATAGTGGGACGTGGTCTGAATTTATGTAGCGCCAGATCGAATGAACTCTTCTGTTCTACCAACGACGAGACTCTGTAACAGTCCGACGACCGACTGTCGTCGATTCCGAGCGCTGTTGAGTTATTGCCCCGCCTGCTGCTGCTGCTGCTGCTGTTGTAGTCAACCCCCGCCGTCGACTGATGTCGTTTCTGCTGCAGCTCTGGTCAGCTGATCAAAGCCGGCCCTCCTCGTTGTAATGGTCGATGTTTATACAGAGACTTTTACAGACTTTTAAAGCGCTGCTGTAGTTAGAATGAGACTCAAAGTATTACAAGAAAAAGTTGCTGTCTTTATGCATGTATACATGTATATCAGCAACTTTGTCAACTGACCTTGGAAGGCTTGGAGTGGTGCGTAATGTTGATGACGTTCGTTTATATAAGACAACGAGGAACAACTGCGAAAAGATCTACTCAGTATTCACGTCCTCAGCCCCGATTTTAGTGGCACTGCAGAGTGCAGAGTTGTAGTCTATGTTGATGATTAGCTGTGTGTTTTGCAGAAAAAGAAACTCAGGATGATTATTATGATCATGTTGACGAAGTGACAATGACGATGACGACGATGACGCTTATTACGATTGTTAACATTATTATTAGTAGTATCATCATCATCATCATCATCATCATCATCATCATCATCATCATCGTCGTCGTCGTCGTCGTAATCATCATCATCATCATCATCATCATCATCATCATCACCATCACCATCACCATCACCATCATCATCATCATCATCATCATCATCATCATCATCATCATCATCATCAGGCCCTATTATTGTTATTAATATTGTTATTATTATTATATTTTTTATTATTTTTATTATTATTTTTATTATTATTATTATTATAACGCAATCATTTATTTAAAAACTAATCAAGCTTAAGACCAGACTGAAAAAAGAAAAGTGTTCATGCATAAACTTGAATGGTGTCATATACGACAACTCTAAAGACCTTACATAATCCCATATTAAGTCACAAACCTATAAAAAAAACTTGTGCAACACAACTAAGTCTTCTGCTGTTGACTACAACCGTTCGCAACGACAGATCTGACCGCATCCAATGCAATCGTCTCACACTCTTTCAACCGATATGAATCCATCGATTCCTAACAACACGGGGCCTGCGTCGTCGTCTTCGCCAATTTGTAGTTCGGTCGAATGAAGATGAAATGCGTCAGATCAGATTTAGATGAACTGCTGATTCCGCAAGAGCAGCAGTTCGCCATCTTGACTTCCGCCATCTTGTTTGGCTTCGGCGACAAAAGACAAAGAAAGGAAAGGGAAGAGGAGGGTTGGCTGCTGATCTTCACGTACATCGTTCGTAATGGTAATCGTAATTGTAATAAACAGACGGCATCCATCAAGATAACAACCGACTCACCAGCAGCAGCAGCAGCGACTGATGCGCAGATGTTCGTCCAAGACAATGAAATTATAGGACAACCGAGACAAAAAAATTCTTTCTTTGAACGCTGTTAGAGGCCATATTCGCACTATCAGTTGTTTTTGAGTATTATTTAACCCAGACATTCTCGTGTAGGCTAAAATATTATATTATGGTCACTGTCGTTGTTCTTAAAATTACTTACAAATCCGAAAAGTTTTGACCGAGTTATGACACTTTTTTGTGTTCTACTTTTCATCTGGACACAGTGCATAACCAACGTAACTCTTTTTGCTATAAGGGTTCATGAATTATTTATGTACCTTATGGTAAATAGGAGCGTATTCGTGTGGCTGTGAGACTGAGACCAACGAAACCATCGTAAAAATTGGTTAAGATGATTGTTTATGTCACATGGTCAATGGTCATTTGCATAGCAATCGATGTACACAAGACTTCTAATTAGGGTGCGATGCTAAATTATTATGTTTCGGTTACAGCGCATCACAATAAAGTAGGTGGTAATTTGGTAGAAGTAGGACAACTCGTGGATCGAAACTCTACATTTACCCTATGGGCCTGTGCTTGGAGCTGGATGGTTAGCACAACTGGGGACATAAATATCCGAGGAAATCATTTTGGACAAACTTGCCTTCTGCTCTCGTCTCCTGCCAATAATAAATGACTTTTCAGAATGTTTGCATCTCAGTCACAGTTACAGGCGGTCACTTAGCGCAACAAATAAGTTTACAATTTTACATGTACATGTATGCATAATATGCTTATGCAATATTATTATTCATGTGCTCGTTGTATGCCTATGTGCTATATTCTGTGCCTGTCACCGGTTGCGTTTGTCACCCACACCCTCGTTGTTGGCTAAACATAGACTATTAATTTACTTGTGCAAAGCTTGTCGTCATGCCGGTCAGATCATGAGGCGGTGTAATCTTACATTCGAATACACACATCTAATCGCTTTCTGTATGTTTTGCGATTCTCTCCGCCCACCCGTCCGTTCGTCCGTCCGTTCGTCCGTCCGTCCATCCGTCCTTTCGTCCGCCCACCCACCCGTTCGTCCGTCCGTCCGTTCGTCCGTTCGTCCGTCCGTTCGTCCGTCGGTCCGTCCGTCCGTTCGTCCGTCCGTCCACCCACCCGTCCGTCCGTACGTCCATCAGCTCTTTCGTCCGTCCGTCCGTCCTTCCGCCCGTTCGTCCTACCGTCCATCCGTCCATCCGTCCGTCTGTCCATCCGTCCGTCTGTCCGTCCGTCCACCCACCCGTGCGTCCGTCCGTCCACCCGTGCATCCGTCCGTTTGTTATTCGTTGCTGGTCGTCTCTTGCCTTTATAAACCTGTCGGTCGTCGGTCGCAAGTGTGCAATTCCCCGTCGTCACTTCACAGATTGGCGCCGTCCACTGTGACTCCACGCCCCAATGTAATGCGCACACCGACCGACCGACCGACGGACGGACGGTCTCCCTCCAACTACATGTGTGACTCGAATACAGTCCTTCCGGTCCACGCTGATGTCTGCCAACGCCAGACACCATATACATATATATGGTATCCGTCGAACAAATCATTGTAGAGACGACTTTGCTAATGCTGCACAGCAAACGCGTTTTAACTCAATAATACGTAAAATCGTACGACACAAGCATCTGCCTGAAGACCAGAAGTCTTTAGATGACCTCTGTGGCTCAGTGGCAGCGCCGCCAGACACTTTTTGTAGCCAGGGCATAGGTCGAGTCGCGTGCTCGGTAGTACGGGCTTACATAAGCTTATAATTGGCGCTACCGTCAGGGCCAGATAAAGGTATGTTCAGTGGCGTAGCAGTGGCGTAGCTAGATTTTTGTGGGCCCGTGTGCAAGGTCCTGCACGGACCCCTGTTTGACCCTGTAAGGCTGCCTGTGACAAAACTCAGTATGAAGTTTCTGCGGTGCACCATTTAATCGCAATACACGAATGTGACTGATAGACGGATAATGATCACACATAATATTATCCTAAACGATAGCGTAGACCCGCCTTTGACCTTTGCATAGAAAAGCTTGTGAACGAAAATCAGATGCGGTTATGATTCGTTTACTGTTCTCAACTTAAAACTGAATTAGACCTATTATTATTTCTGTCGTTCACACACATTAGCGATTATTGCGCAATCAAATTTTGACACTCATGACTCGTGACGAAAAACAAGTTAAAGGCAATTTAGTATAGTCCTGCCTGCTTGCCTGCCTGTCTGTCTGTCTGCCTGTCCGTCTGTCTGCCTGCCTGCCTGCTTGCCTGCCTGCCTGCACGGCGGTTGACAATCGTCAGTAAAGTAGCGACTGTGCCGCATGTTCAACATGTTCGGCCAAACAGACCCCCACACTTTAGTGGCCCAAACTTTAGGAGGCCCACACATGCGAATTTTTTTAAAGGAAACAATTGGTATATTCTGCCGAAATTTCGACCAAACGACTAAAAAATGTCATCAAATGTTCTGGCCGAAGATCCCCCAACAAATTTTCCGAACAGGGCCCCACATTTCTTAATCCAACCCTGGTTGCCGTGCTCGCCATAAAGTGATGCCACAGCTGGGTTTTCCACTAGATCTGGATTTTGTGGCCTTATATGGGTTTCTGTTTTTTGGGAGGTCAAATTCCGGGGTTTATTTTAGTTACTGGACCATTGTATTTACGACGCATGAATATTCTGCCAGTGGGTAATATAGGCCTACGTTGTTTTTATGGTGAAATTCAATGTAAAATGGTTCTGCTACATACTTTTTGTTCCACTAATTTTAATTTGAAACTTCAAAATCAAGATCTTACGTTGTCAATTCACGAATAATTTATAATCTGCATGGTGACGCAATCAAATCTGTCACGTTATCTGTTTTCGTGCACCATTCAATCGCCACGTATACCTGCCTAACGACAGACTCTGTGGCTCTCCATATCACACGCTCTCTTCTTCACTCCATCTTTCACCTTTTCCACTTCCTCTTCTCCAAAATCTTCTACCGTCTTTAAAATCTCCTCCTTCTCCTCTCTTCGCACTTTTGTTCATTCTCCTCTTCTTTCTCTTCAATCTCCTCTTCATTCTCCGCCTCCTCCTCCACCTACGCGTTCTCCTGCTCCTCCCCCATACTCTTCCCTTTCTTCATTCTCCTCCTCTTCTTCACTCCTCTCATCCTCTTCTTCCTCCTCCTTACTTCTCCTTTCCTCTTCCTCCTCCTCTTCCTCCTCTTCACTCCTCCTCTTCCTCCTTCTCACCTCATACTCTTCACCGCCTCTTGTCCTCCTCCTCCTACTGCTTTTCACTCTCCTCCTCCTCCTCCTCCTCCTCCTCCTCTTCACTCCTCTTCTCCTCCTCTTCACTCCTCTCCTCCTCTTCACTCCTCTCATCCTCTTCACTCCTCTCATCCTCTTCACTCCTCCTCTCCTCCTCTTCACTCCTCCTCTCCTCCTCCTCTTCACTCTCCTCTCCTCCTCCTCCTCCGCTTCCTCTCTAAACTCCGAATCCCTGGCTGCTGCAGCAGCAGGTGACGAGAGGCACCGTCACCATCGCCATCGCTGAACGGAGGGAGGCGGATGGTGCTGATGCGGATGATGCTGATGCTGGACGGCGGAGGCGGCAGCGGCGAGCGATGCTGAGCTGCTGCCGCAGACAAAGTGAATGGTTGCAACAAAGGACGACTCTCACTCTTTCTCTTCAGAGTCGCCATAGACATCGTCCGATCGCCACCGACCGATCTCCTCTCTACGTATCTATCTCCATCTCTCTGTTTCGCACAGCAGTCGCTAAGATAAAAGCATCGCTAGTCCGTCTCTTCGTCTGTCTATCTCTCCTTGTCCATACCTGTCGTCTGCTCTCTGCGTCTGTCTATGTACGTCTGTTGGATTACTTCCTCCTCCCTCAGTTTCGGATCCGATTTCTAAGTATTCCGCTTCCTTTTGCTCTGCCTCCATCCTACCTGTATTCAGTGCTTCTGTCTGCCTCACAGTCCGTCTCCATCCGTCCGCCTCCGTCTCTGCCTCTGTCTCTGTCTCTGTCTCCGTCTCTGCCTCTGCCTCTGTCTCCGTCTCTGTCTCCGTCTCTGTCTCTGTCTCTGTCTCCGTATCTGTCTCTGTCTCTGTCTGCATCTGTCGTCGTCTTCTCTGGTTCCCATTCCGAAGCATCGCGACTGTCACCGAGACTCTGATCAGACTGTGAAAGGAGAGGCGGACGACGAAGAATGCGGCGCTGCTTAAAAGCAGACGACGACCAAAAACAACAACTACAGCGTCGTCGTTGTCGTCGTCGTTGTCGTCGTCATCATCAGATGCATGGCTGAAGAGAATTCGTAAGTATACAAAGACCGGAAATGGATTACGCTGGTTCCCTGTCGACGGTCGCCGTCTGCTTCTTCTTCTTCGTCTTCGTCGTCGTCGTCAAAGGTATATACCATATACGCTTCTTGCATTAGAAATAATTCTATCTATCTACTCTCTGGCTTGTAGACTTTTTGCATTGGTTTCCACTCTTCTGAATCATTGAACACTCAACTAAGTATTTTCGTCTTTTTAATGATCCTTTGGTGGAACTTATCAATCAAAACTTTTTAGGAAAGTTCTTAAGTTTTATAAAACATCAGATAACACAAAAACATAAAGATGTGCCCTAAGAACAATCGAATGAGAAAGTGAGTGAGTGAGTGAGCTAGTGAGTGAGAGAATGTGTGAGTGTGTGTGTGAGTGAGTGAGTGAGTGAGTGAGTGAGTGAGCGAGTCAGTGAGTGAGTCAGTGAGTGAGTGAGTGAGAGAATGTGTAGATATGTGAGTGAGTGAGTGAGTGAGTAAGTAAGTGAGTAAACCAAGTGAGAGAATGTGTTAGTGAGTGAGTGAGTGAGTGAGTGAGGGAGTGAGTGAGTGAGTGAGTGAGTAAACGAGCGAATGAATGAGCGAGCGAGCGAAGTGGTGAGTGAATTAGTACATCCAGCCCATTGACATGGCCGAGTCGGTTGGATTTCTACTTCACTATTATAATCTATAATCTATATAAATAAAAATGTAACTGCGTTCGCACGAATCTTTCTCCTCAAGGATCTTGGAAAGTTTTGGACCGATTCTTTTCAAAATTGCAGCAAAACGTTCCGTTCCAATAGGCGCGGGTTTGCATAATGCTTTTTTGCTAAAATCTTTTACAACAAAAAACAACTTTCACTTCGATTCGACCAATTTCGAGTTGAAAATGCGCTATATGATCTTGCGGAACCACCATTTTAAACGCGCCCGAATTCGGGGAAGGCATAATTATGGACGGTTTCAATTTGAATTCGGAATCGGTCGATTCGAAGTGAAAGTTCTTTTTTGTTGTAAAAGATTTTAGCAAAAAAGCATAATGCAAACCCTATTCGACCGATTCCGAGTTCAAATTCAAACCGTCTATAATTATGCCTTCGCCGAATTCGGGCGCATTTCAAATGGTGGTTCCGCAAGGCTTAGGCTATATAGCGCATTTTCAATATAGATTCAACACATTCAATAACGGCCGTCTTGCGTACGCGTTTTTCGAGTCGCTATTGGGAAGGGACGGTGTGAGGAAGGAAAGGAGGGGGAGGGAGCGGGACGAAGAGGGAGGCGAGAAAGCGGAGGGGGATGGAGGAGGGAGGGATGCAGGTAGGCAGAGGAAGGGACGGAGGGAGGGGAACTGGGAGAGGGAGGGTGCAGGGGGAGGTGGAGGGTAGGGTGCAGGGGAGGTGGAGGGGAAAGGGAGGGGACGGGAGGAGGTAGAGGGGGAGTCTAGAGGATTTCACGGGGAGGGGTGGAAAGAGGAGGGAAGAAGAGGATAGGGGAGGGGAGGAGGAAAGGGAGGGGAGGGGAGGGTGAGGGGAAGGGGAGGTCGAATGGAGGTATACAGGGACGGGTGGTTGGATGCTCTTTTCAGCCACAGAAACGCGTGGCCGGGTACGCTAGTCATATATATATATATATGAATCACAATTATATAGCTACCGTCTATATTTGAATTGTGCGTTTTCTGCTTCATTCCAATAACACGAGGATCGGTTTTTACACTTAGCCAAACCCGATGGTTGCCGTGGAAACCAAATGCTTCGCACCTATTCAACAGCTTAAGATGCTTTCACAAAAATGTAGGGCCTAGCATATATTTGCATCAGAACCTCTGACATATAAACACAGTGTCCGGAAAAAAGACCCATTTTGAAAATATGAAAATAAATAGTAAATATTCATCGATTTTTACAGTTCAGACACCGTTTTCATCCTAACACATTTGTCTAGCAATTGGGAAAATATAAAAGTTCTAGTCTCAATTATGACGTCATAATGACGTCATTTGCGTAAAAATTCAATTTTAAGAGATAAGTGCACAATATTAGGCCTATCTAAAATTTCAATATTTAAAGATGTCATCTATCAATAACAAATGTTAGTTTAATTTTATTTTTATATCTGAATTATGTCAGACTGAAATTTGTGCTCAAAGTGTCCACCTTCGAGCTTAGGAAGATAAAAAAGAAACGTGGTAACAAAGGTCGTTCACAGAAAAGTCTATTGTTCTAAGGAAAAAATCGAAACATTTCTTGTGCTTGTGGAGACAGATCTGACAGACTTTGCATCAAACGAATTCATCAAATTCGATGCTTAGCGTTGCGTCATTTGACATCTGTGTTACAAGCTAATCAATCTTGTGGATCAGACAGCAGCAAGACTTGCATCATGAGCTGCTATATATGAAACCTCGTGACAGATGACCATAACACGAAGACCGATTAATCGTTGCAGCACTAAATGAACCTTGAGAAGAATTCTTTAGCACAGATTATAAGTAGAGCGTGAGATGACATCGTTGTCGTCATCTAATTTTCCATTGCAAGACATGACATATGCGCTGAATCGCTGAATCAAAACTCCACAATGTCACGATGCCGTTTGCTGTATATACTATGCATTATCATTTGCTAGACTACAGTATTCTTTGCAAGACTACAGTATCCTTTGATAGACTACATAGTTCTTTGTTATGACTACATTCTCTTTTGCTATGACTACATTCTCCTTTTTGCTATAGGCTTCACTATCCTTTATACTAGACTACATTCTCCTTAGATATATAGACTATAATTATAGGCTAACATTATTCTTTGCTAGGCTACATTCTCCTTTGCTAGACTACATCGTCCTTTGCCAGACTACACATTCTCCTTTGCTAGACTACATTATTCTTTGCTAGACTATACATTATCCTTTGCTCTATAGTCTCTATTATGATACATTCATGAGTTTAGTATATATCGCAGTGACACGTTTAATTATGTGTTGGGTTATAGACTTTCGAAAATGCAGTAGACATTTAAACTCTAAAATGCAACGTCATAGCACCTTAGACCTTCTTCCTCTAAAACATCTCTGTTAGTCAAGCTTACATGTATAATAATATTATACATATTATGTCTGGAACTTTTCCGCGTCGTCGGTTGCTCGTTGCTGAAGAAACGGGGTTTCTGCACTGAGAGCGCCTCTGAATATGAATACTAGTCTATGCTGCGAGAGTCTCTGTATAAATGTCCATGCAAATACTATAGGCCTACGAAATGCCGGTGTAGCCAATAATTATAAGCGTTCCATCCATTTAAGATTGAGATCGTATTAAAGCTTTATTATGGAATATAATAATAGATAATAGCGTTTATATTGCATGGCATGTAATAATTAATCAGCGAAAAAAATGATAAATTAGACAAAATCAATAGCTATACAATAATTTTATTATGACCAGTGGCTTTGTCTTTTACTTCACTATGCTTCATTTTAAACATGACTCTATAATTATGCTCAATATTACAGAGTCTATAAAATTCACCTTGGATTCTTGCACTGTATGACTTTCGCCTGTTGTTTCATTGACAGAAACAGTTATTATCTTGTCTCTATTGTCGATTTATTTCTGTTGTTATTTTTGGCTCACGTGTTACCTAACGGGCTTTCTATCTGTCTATCCGTCTGTATATCTGCCTGTCTGCCTGTCTGTACCTCTACAGGTCTGTTGAAAGAGAGCGGACACACAGATAGATAAGGCTTGCAGTCAGATGTGTCTGTATGTAGGCCTGTCTGTCATCAGAGGGAGAGAGAAAAAATCACAGCGACAGAGACAGAAAAACACACACAAACACAAAGAGTCGAGACAGAGACAGACAGAGACAGAGACAGAAAAACACACACAAACACAAAGAGTCGAGACAGAGACAGACAGAGACAGACAGAGACAGAGACAGAAAAACACACAGAGACACAAAGAGTCAAGACAGAGACAGACAGAGACAGAGATAAAGACAGAGACAGAGAGACAGAGACGTACATGAAATGTGTCGGCATGTCTGTGTCAGAATAAATGTGTCTGTATATATGAGTTGATCTGTAACATCCGTCGATCTGATTAAGAGAAGGACTTCTTTTGGATCTTGTCTCTGTGTGCGCCTCATTTTGTCCTCGTCGTCATACGTCGTCATATTATTTTCTATTCCGGTATACGCCTACTCTCTTTAGTCTCTACCCTATCATAATCAAACTGCCTGGCAGCCATTCGACGGCAATTGTAGGCTATATCGAATGAATCTATATAGTACTGCATGGTACTGGTATTTGTTCTGAAAGACGTTTGACGAATGGGAGAGTATCTGTCTTCACTTCCGGTCCTTTTGCCAGAGGGGTTTCCATCCCACCACCACCCTCTCCCTCATCATGGTTCTTCTCCTCTTCTGTTTTTCGATTTGCGCTAATTAAATCGCACCACCGCTGTGCATGTGAAGCGCAGGCATTGCACGGGAGGAGGAGGAGGAGGAGGAGGAGGAGGAGGAGGAGGAGGAGGAGGAGGAGGAGGAGGAGGAGGAGGAGGAGGAGGAGGAGGAGGAGGAGGAGGAGGAGGAGGAGGAGGAGGAGGAGGAGGAGGAGGAGGAGGAGGAGGAGGAGGAGGAGGAGGAGGAGGAGGAGGAGGAGGAGGAGGAGGAGGAGGAGAAGGAGGAGGAGGAGGAGGAGGAGGAGGAGGAGGAGGAGGAGGAGGAGGAGGAGGAAGGAGGAGTCTCGAAAGTCTAATTACTAACAACGACTTCACGCAGATCTCGCTTTCTTCTCTGCTTCCGACTTCCTCTACACCTCTCGCTGCGTGTATTTCTTCTCCACTCCTCCTTTCACTATATCTCTTATTCTCTCCTTCTCTTTCTACGTCTCTTCTTCTATTCTCCTCTCACAGTATCTCTTATTCTCTCTCCTCATCTCGTTGTAGGTATCTCTTCTCTCATCCTCTCGTTATATCTCACCTCCCCATCTCGCTATATCTCATGCTCTCTTCCTCTACTATATGCTAGATACTCTATTTGCTATAATTATCCTACTCTTATCCTCCTACTACGATATATATATATATATCTCTCATCTTCTCTTGCTATTATATCCTCTCCTCATTTCGCTATAATATCTCCTCTACTCTCATGCTCTCTCCTCCTTTTCTCTTCCTTCATCTCTCTTTGCATTTCCTTAGTGTATACTATACACTGTATAGTATAGTATATAATACTGCGCAGCATTTACCTTCTATTTATATTGATATGTTTGCGAAACTGCTTGTCTTTGTATCTGAGCGTGTATCTGTCTGTCTTTCTGTCTGTCTGTATGTCTGTCTGTCTATTTGTCTGTCTGTCTCGCTGTCAATACCTAACCATCGTTGTAATCAGAAGCTATTTTGTCGCCTTGTGATCATCGTAGTTGGCCTCAGAGAGAGAGAGAGAGAGAGAGAGAGAGAGAGAGAGAGAGAGAGAGAGAGAGAGAGAGAGAGAGAGAGAGAGAGAGAGAGAGATAGAGAGAGAGAAAGAGAGAGAGAGAACGGATGAAAATGAAGTCAAAAGTAATACGTAGCTGTCGTCGTCGTCGTCGTCGTCAGCATAATCATTATCATCATCATCATGATAACAGCGCTCCTTCATCGTCGTCGTCGTCGTCGTTTCGTCGTCGTTATCGATTTCTTCATTTTGTCTATAATTTTTATTTAAAATCTGCGCTCACCCCCACCCCCATTCTTCCATCCCCCACAACCCAGTGTTGTGCACGAGACCAAAAATCCAAGACCAAGACCAAGACCAAGACCGAGTGGTCCAAGACCAAGACCAAGACCAAGACCGGGTGGTCCAAGACCGAGACCAAGACCAAGACCGGGTGGTCCAAGACCGAGACCAAGACCAAGACCGCAATTTTCTGGTCTCGAGACCGTCTCGAGACCAAGACCACGTCTCGAGACCACACCACTGAGGTCCAAATCCCTGCTCCTCAATGTTTGCATAACTACAAAATGCCACATCGAGCAATTGCATCGATGTAATTACTTACTAAGGCACTAGGATAACTGAGCATTCACGTTTTCTTGTCTCTTTTGATGCGACCAAGAGGTCCAAGACCAAGACCAAGACCGGACCTTCAAGACCAAGACCAGACCAAGACCGGACCATCAAGACCGAGACCAAGACCAAGACCGGACCTTCAAGACCAAGACCAAGACCAAGACCTGGTGGTCCAAGACCAAGACCAAGACCAAGACCGCAATTTTCTGGTCTCGAGACCGTCTCGAGACCAAGACCACGGTCTCGAGACCACATCACTGCGGCACAACCCCAAATCGAAGTTCCAATCAGTCTCTGAAGGTGTATAGATACTCGAAGATGGCAACCACGGTATTACAGAAGTCTCTTGGATGAAGACTTTGAAAGACAACTTGCAGTCCTACTATACATGTAGCAGCTTATAGCTGGATGCATGTTGTCAAATAGAGACAGAAGAGAAGGAGAGTCACTTAAGCTGAGGCAAAGATTATAAGAATATTAAGATTTAGCGAATTCATTTTCTTAACCTCGGCACATGCATGATGCCGAAAAGTAACCAGTCCTCTCCCTTGCCGTCCTATCGATGGATATATCAGGATTTGAACCCTGATCGAAGCACAGGTGGCTGTTGTCTTTGATCGAGACCCATTCAGCCTCAACAGCAGCAGCAACAGCAGCAGCAGCAGCACACAGAGCGGGGATAGGCGACGTCAAAGAGTTCAGAACGGTCTTCATCATCAGCTGTACATGTAAGCATCCCATCGTCATGTCGTGCTCAGAAGAGTCGGTCACAGATGCTCGTCAATGCACTGACTGCATGCATGTCTCGCTCACAACTTCCTCAGAAAAATGCGCACACATGTCAAACACACGCGTGCATTATACCAGTGATGTGGTCTCTAGACCGTGGTCTTGGTCTCGAGACGGTCTCGAGACCAGAAAATTGCGGTCTTGGTCTTGGTCTTGGTCTTGGACCACCAGGTCTTGGTCTTGGTCTTGGTCTTGAAGGTCCGGTCTTGGTCTTGGTCTCGGTCTTGATGGTCCGGTCTTGGTCTGGTCTTGGTCTTGAAGGTCCGGTCTTGGTCTTGGTCTTGGACCTCTTGGTCGCATCAAAAGAGACAAGAAAACGTGAATGCTCAGTTATCCTATAGTGCCTTAGTAAGTAATTACATCGATGCAATTGCTCGATGTGGCATTTTGTAGTTATGCAAACATTGAGGAGCAGGGATTTGGACCTCAGTGGTGTGGTCTCGAGACGTGGTCTTGGTCTCAAGACGGTCTCGAGACCAGAAAATTGCGGTCTTGGTCTTGGTCTCGGTCTTGGACCACCCGGTCTTGGTCTTGGTCTCGGTCTTGGACCACCCGGTCTTGGTCTTGGTCTTGGTCTTGGACCACTCGGTCTTGGTCTTGGTCTTGGTCTTGGATTTTTGGTCTCGTGCACAACACTGCATTATACGGTGCTTGCGCATTCCACGTTGCAATTCAATGCGGAATGACTCTCAAGGAACCTGAAGTCAAAACATTACACCTAACTGAGCAATTTATTTATTTTTTATGATTGTAATTTTTATTTAACGCAGTCAGTCCTGGATAATTCGAATTTTTTTAAACGGTTAAAAGTAACAAAATATTACAAATTGCCGAGAAATCTGAATAACAGAGGAGAAATTATTTTCGCAAAGAGATATTCTGTTTGCACTTTGTAGGTATGTCTGAGCAGGTTTCTTGAAGAAACGCTATATAAATTCTAGAAATGAAAATGAATGAATGAGTAGGCTATAGACCTATATGCCATGATTAAATCATCTTTCGTTTCGTTATGTCGCCCTCTCTGCAGAGCCCCCACACCCAATTTATCGCACTGTCTTAGTTTCTCCTGTTATTATAGGCTGACGTTTCACTGCCTCTCACTAGCAAAAGGCAATGAAGAAAGAGATAGGCGGATTCGAATTAACGATGAACAATTACCATACACGTTACACATGCCAACTGACTACATGTATACAAAGGCCTATAGATCTATGTCAACCACGCAATTCGATGTTTGTCCAGTCTCATCGCATATAATGCAAGCTTATATCGCATATATATAATTATATATGTGTCCGCGTTAAAGTAGAACCCACAATAAAGTGTCATAACTCGGTCAAAATGTTTAGGATTTGCCTGAAATTTTACACACAACAACAGTGGCCATAGTTACACGAGATCCTAAAGCCGATTATAAATATTCGTGAGTTTGTCAAATTTATGAGCGTTTGAGATGCAGCACCGAAAAATGCAACTTTCCAACATGGAAAAGCTGAAAAGAAGTAAAATTCAGCTAAATTTGATGCTCAAAATGTCATTTTTGTTCACGAACACACGACCATAGACGTAGTAATGTAGTAGCTGTCCCGGAAGACACTCGGCTTCATATCCGTAGCTGTGGCCGCCTAGCAGTCCAGACCTCGATCCGGGTGCATGTACCGGAGTAGCGTGTTTTTCCTTCCCGTATTCTTGACATCGATAAGCGTAGGGTGCGTCTGATTGAAGACTGGCAGCTGTTTGACCAGGTGATCATCGATCGGACCTTCAAACAGTAGCCTCTACGACACTTTATGACACTTTATTGTGGGTTCTACTTTAACGCGGACACAGTGTATTATATATTATACTAGCTGGGGTACCCTGCGTTGCCCGGGAGTTTTATGTAAATATATAGCTGTGAAGCTATGGCGACGGAATGAAAATAGCAAAAGTTTGAGTTTTCGCGCCCCACCATGGCCCCTCCACTGGCTGGACCTCATCGTATATAATGTATATCGCATATATTTATATAAATATATATGTAGCATCCTTTCATGGCCATCCTGTAACCTTGATGTAGATTACATGTTGATATGTTTCAGGTCAAACGGAGGGAGATACTGGTTACGAGTACAACTATGATGACGAGTTCTATGACGAGTCAGGTTAATAACAGATACCGTAGTCCTTTGCTCCACCTCACACTAGTCTAACAGGCCTATACCAAACACTCGCTTTATGCCTTTACCTTATTCTATTCTATTCTATTCTATTTTTGGATTTATAAAGCGCCTATCACAGTACAAACTAATCAGAGGCGCTCCCAGTGCAAAGAACTCCTGGAAAAAGAAAAGTCTTGAGACATCTGGCAGAAAAAGTAAAGCCTCCAGATAAAATTTGAGCACGAATAATAATAGTAGGAAGGCCATTCCACAGTAAAGGGCAGACAGAGGCAAAGGCGCCTTTATTGTCGTACTTATAGCCTCTCGTGTACATTCCTAGCCGTTGTTATCGTCCTTTATACTCTTCTCATACTCATTTATTGAGGTAGTTTATATAGCACCGCAAGAAAGCAGGCTTAATTATAATCTCAGTGACAATTTGTATGGCGCCGTAACACAACCATGCCGTTACAAGGGCGCCTCATATACAATCAACAACCGGATATAATTAATTGTCAGAAGCGATCGCTAAGCGTTAGACAAAATAATATTGAATGCATAATGTAAGTAGACCTATCGCAGTGCACAGGAAATTGTAACAACCACCAGTGCTGGGCCATGCAAGAAAAAAGCGAGGCACCCTTAAAGGCTTAACTCCGTGAAAAATCGCCCTCTGCTTGTGTTAAAAAAACTTGTCTTCTACATGTATACGTCATCCACTCACTCTTGCAGTCGTCCGTTTTCATTTAGGTTCACCTCTTCCTTCGTCCCTCTTGGTTACAGCTTCTTCTGCCTCCAAATATCTGAATGTCTATCCTCTTCTCAATATCTTCCTATAAGCTTCATTCATTCTGTGCAGTCCCTTGGCTATTCTGCCCTCATTCTCTCTCTTTCTCTCTCTCTCTCTCTCTCTCTCTCTCTGTCTGTTTGTCTGTCTGTCTGTCTGTCTGTCTCTCTCTCTCTCTGTGTATCTCTCCCTCTCGCAATATCCGTGTGTATATTTCTCTCCACTCAGCCATTATCTCCATGTCTCCTTATCCCTCATAACAATATAAATGTCTGCTATAGTCTATAGACTGACTTGCTTCTCACTAGACACCCTGTACGGTGTATACCTTTGCTTCACCTTTGAGTCCCTCGTCTTTGTATTTCACTTCCTGTCATTTCCATTCAACTAATCAAAATCCTTATGCAATCACGGTTTAACTCTCTCTCTGTCTGTCTCTGTATCTCTCTCTGTCTGTCTCCATCTCTCTGTCTTATTGTCTCTGTATCTCTCTGTCTCTGTCTGTCTCTGTCTGTCTCTCCGTTTCCTTCACGTTCAATATTCTTTGCCCTCGACGCTGGATCACCTGCTTCAGCTCATCTGCCCCATCACTTGGTCACTTCCGGTTTGTCCCTCCGTCAATCGATCCCCATGTCCGTCTGCCCCTCTGCTTCTTCGTTCGTCTGCATTCCTCTGTAGGCAGCTCGTGTAGGTCTGTATCTATGCGTGAGTGTATGTATGCCTGTATTAACTCACCTCCGTGCATTCACACATAATTATATTCGTTACCTGGAATGTTAGGCATGCAGTCACCGTGTATGTGTCACTATTTGTCTTTGTATGTGCCGTTGTATGTCTTTGTATGTGTCGTTGTATGTCTTTGTATGCATTGTCGTACGTGTGGATGTTTTCGTGTAGCCGTGTATATATAGTGAGGGGGAGAAGTCGTATTGCGCACACACACACACACACACACACACACACACACACGTGAGCATGACCTCATGTATACTCTGCTGGTTCTAATGCCATTCGCTGGCTTTGTTCGATGGATATTGGCGACCAATGCACTGGCTCCCCATCCCGATCAGTCACAATTGCTGGAAGAGAGACTCCGAAGTTAACATAATCCTGTGAAGCTAACTCAAGCTACAACTCGGTTTCGCTTTCACGTCGTCTTTAGAGCACAGCGGTTCTATTATAGTATTGTGTAAACCTGATATATAAGATGTCAGGTCAGCAGCTTATCGAAAACTTTGGCAAATTCGTTGGCAGGTTTATTGGAAGGGTGGCATTGTCATCTTTTATTTAATAGTTTTCGCTCATTTTGAACACCTTCACTATAATGTATACGCGAGAAAGTCATCGAGAGCAAAAAGAAAAACCGTCCGAACAGTTATCTAGAAGTCATTAGCAGAAGACATCCATCCAATCATCCATACATCTATACATCCATACATCCATACATCCATACATCCATCATCATCCATTCATCCATCAATCCATCCATTCATTCATCCATTCATCCATCCATTCATCATCATCCATTCATCCATCCATCTGTCCATCCATCCATCCATCATCATCCATTCATCCATCCATCTGTCCATCCATCCATCATCATCCATTTATCCATCCATCTATCCATCCATCCATGCATCCATACATCTGTTCATCCATCCATCATCATCCATTCATCCATCCATCCATACATCCATCCATTCATACATCAATACATCCATCTATCCATCTATCCATCCATCAATCGATCAAACCGATCATCCATCAATCCATCCATCCACATTTAATCGTTCCATCCATCCATCCATCCATCCATCTATCTACATGTATCTGTATATTTCAGCTTTATCGCAAGGACCAACATTTGACGTTCCAATGACAAACGTGACGGTGGTGATCGGCCAGACAGCTGTCCTGCCCTGCTCCATCGACTACTTGGGCAAACACAAGGTAAGTGGGGAACGCGGCCGCCCAGAACCGCAGTAAAGACAGTGCGAGCATGGATGCGGCAGTATCCTTAGCACCCTCCTAAACGCGGGCCTGGGATCATACGCCACTCCTCTAACGCCGACCAAAACAGAAGCACGCGAATTATTTGAGTCTTTTGCACGACATATATAATTCCAGTCGTAGGCCTATTACTTCACGATACGCCTGTACATAATAGAAATTAAAACCTTAACTACATGTAGGCTACATGCGATCAGGTGCTCTTTCAGACCTGCATTACTGGAGTGACGGATATCTATTGGTATAATAAATAAAAAATAGGTTTCCATAAAAAGGAGCCATAAGATTTAACAGTAAAACGTCTAGTGCTAGAATGGGCTTTGACAGGGCGATATGCTGATGAATTCCGAATGAAATGCGAGTGGATGTCGGAAGCGTGGGAGAGGCACCCCAAAAAACAGAAAGTTTCAGTCGTAAGAATAACTCACAAATTGGAAGATCTTTTATCTAGTCTATATTCTCAAGAGCTTTAGCTCGCTAAAAGATGCTACAGTGTATTCCCATTTGCGAATACTCGATATATAATTTATACGAATAGCCTTCCTCTTTAGGATAACAGGTTTACAAAGCCTAGATTCGTAACCTACGTCGATGCCCAAAATAATCAGGTTGCAATACGTGAGGCATAGAGGGGGATGAGCATGATTGAGGTTCTATGGGGGACTATATAGAAATGTCGCATAACGCTTAATTCGAATGACTAATGCGCTTTATTGCTATAAAAGGATAGTGCACATGCGCAGCCAACCGTTACAGGAACAACACAACTGAACCAAGCTGGAGGTCGGATACCATTATCACAGAGTCGAGGTCAACTGCATGCCATATTTTGTCTCGAGAGTTGATGCCATAAAATTATATCAAGAGTCCAAGGCCGCTGCTATAAGTGGCCTCAAGGAAGAAGAGGCTAGAGCTCAAGGTCTCATAATACTAACCAATCACTTTATACATGACGCTATCTACAAGACTCATAGCGCGACTCCTACAATATTAACTAGATTGCTCTTCTCTCAATTGTTTCTCTCCCTGTATAGCCTACGCTTTCATATTCATGCGATAATTAATTATTCATTTTCAAATAACATCTCTGCACGTTACTCGCTACGGCCATTGACTTCTATTCTCTGCTAACTTTCAATTTCAATTTCTCAAGATTTGTAATTTCACTTCTGGTTCTTTTCTGTACCGGTCGTCGTCGTCGTCGCGTCTTTTCCTTTGCATCGCCTGTCTTCCTATTCTCTTCCAGCTGTCTTTCATCCATGTATCTGTTGTATCTCTTTCCATCCGAGCCAATCGCTTCCTTTTCAACGTCCGTAATGCATCGGCTGTGGCTGTGTAGTTTGTTCTCGAAACACACAGCCTGCTGTCGTCGTCAATCTAGCTTCCGGTCACGTGCCTCCAACACCAGCTTCCGTTCATCTTTGAAAGAGCGCGATGAGAGAGAATGTGTGAGCGAGAGAGATGGAGAGAGATATATATATATAGATGGATGGAGAGAGAGAGAGAGAGAGAGAGAGAGAGAGAGAGAGAGAGAGAGAGAGAGAGAGAGAGAGAGAAAGAGAGAGAGAGAGAAAGAGAGAGAGAGAGATGGGGAGAGAGAGAGATGGAAAGAGAGTGAGATGGAGAGAGAGATGGAGAGAGAGACAGACAGACAGACAGAGGCAGAGATAGAGACAGAGAGAGAGAGAGAGATATATAGAGAGACGTGACCCCTGATTGCATGCGTGTGTGGGCTGGCTGAGCAAGACTTACGTCTAATTGCTTTTCGGTCCTTTCCATTCAGTCAGGACCAATTCCCAGCCTAGCTGCAGTGACTCCTGCAGAACGGGTGGCAAAACCATCCTTCCTTCCTTCCCTCTCTTCCACCACCGACCAAAGGACGGCCTGGTGCTCCTTCTTCCATCCATACTTCATTCCATAATTCATTCCAACGCAAAAAGTATTCGACAATCCATGCATGTACCATACAATTTTTTTCTTGTATCCGTCTCTCATGCACTCCATGACGCCATTCCACTCTCATCCGTGTCTTCCTTCTTCCTCTAGATCCATACTTTTTCGCCATATACATGTATCCTCTTTCTTTTATCCATAACCATTCACTTCCTCTCCATCCGTCTCCACTTTCCTCATATCTTCTCTATCTCTGCGTCTTTCCTTTCATTATACCCCATGCACACCTCTTTTCTGTTATTCTTCAATGTTCTCATCTGTCATTTCCATAGCTCATTGGCACTTGGCACCCGCACATAGCATATATGCAATGCACACACCGTGTCTCAAAAAACTGTGCAAAATTATTTTTGTCAGAACTTCGTCAAATTTCAACCAATCTTAATAACTTTTGGTAGGTAGATGGGAAAATGGCTAAACTTTTATGCTATATATGAATTATCCACCTCACCTGACTCATATCACCGCAATACCTTGTTAAACACAGATATGCCAATTTTGCATAAAACGCCTACTTTTATTACTTACTTAGTTCCTCCTGTTCCGATCGGAGCATTGGTCAACAAGTCGGAACAGGAGGAACTTTTATTACTTGCAACAAACTATCTGACAACTGAATTAGCACACAGTAAAGTAAAATATGGTTCCTTAGTAGAGTTTTCAATAGTTATGACAGATCTGCTTAAAAGTGTTAGAATTGGTGCTCAAAATATGTCCCGCGTATATGGACACAAGGGCCTAGACGGCGACGTCACTGGCAGATAGCAGCAGCAACGATCGACTTGTCAAAGCGCACCCAGTCGTCGATGAGGCGCATTTTGAGTTCCTCGAGGTTGGCTATAATTCTGGAGCGGTAAACCTTCTCCTGCAGCACACTCCATATACTATAGACTGTGTTAAGATCCGGTGAATTCGGCGGCCACAGTGTTGGAGGGATGAAGTCGGGCGTCTCTCGCTACAGGAAAAGACGGTGTCGCGCGCTCGATGCGCCGGGGCGACATCCTGTTGAAAGACAAAAAACTTGCCCTGGGATATCCGGCGTATGTCTGACAGCATCTTCTGGCCAAGAAGGCTGTCGCGATAGTAGGCCTATGCCCCATTCACTTTGACACCCGGCTTGATGCAATGGATTTCAGTGCAGCCAAGCGTCGTGACGCCGTTATATGCAAAATTGGCACATCTGTGTTTAACAAGGTAGTGCGGTGATATGAGTCGGGTGAGGTGGAAAATTTACATATGGTATGAAATTTCAGCCATTTTCCCATCTACCTACCAAAAGTTATTAAGATTGGTTGAAATTTGACGAAGTTCTGACAAAAACCATTCTGCACAGTTTTTATTGAGACACGGTGTAGACTGTAGAGGCACTAATGATACTAATGATATACAAACTTCAAACTGAAACTGGAAAATTGCAATCAGAAACTTCTTTGAAAAATACACGGGGTCTTAACTTTCTGCTTTGCATTTTTCAGCTCCTGCTAAAACATCTTACCGTCACCATTAATTTCGTCGTGATTCGCCCGTCCTCCAAAAAATTTAATTTCTGTGGACGGCCATACAATTCTTCATTCCTAAATCTACATGCATACGCTCCCTCTATCTTCTGTGTCCTTCTTTGTTTCACCTCGTCTCTTTCCAGCTTATTTTATCTCTAATTCGTCTCCTTTGTTACCCGTCTTAATTTAACGTGGACTGTATTTCAACTAATGACCATGGATTGGTTTTTTGTTGCACCAACTGTCCATGACTACTGCATTAGACACTACCGCTATCAAGTTGCTACTTGTTATTCACGCTTCCTGTTGAATGCGGCCAGCATGCATATTCTGGTTGTACACGGTTCATTATTTTACCACCTACTCCTCTTCCTTCCTGCTTTCTCTAATCTGCTCATTCTTTCCAAAGTGCTTCCTTCAGTCAAAGTGTTATAGCGTTTTCTTTATTCATTCATATGCAATGCTCCTTTTCTCCCATCTTCCTCACTCGACCATTTGCCCGATCTGGCGATCTCTCCATCTCTTCAAAAACGCCTACTTTCCAACTTTCACTGCAGTCCAACTTCCACTGACCGTATAGACTATATAAACCACGCCGACAATCGGATGCATTATTTAGCTGTGCGTGCGAGGGTGTTGATCCATACCGGCCTCGGTGACACCATCGAGGGAACGTGTGAGGAGAGGGCATGGAGGAAGAGGAAGAGGAGGATGGTCAATGGAGGAACGGGAGAGAAGAGGAGAAAGAGGAAAGGGTCGAGTCACAGCCGGGCAGAAGCAAGGACGGTTATCAACAGACGAGACCCGAGAGAAACATTCGCAGGTAGGACGACCCAGACGACATCAATTTCACTAAACGCCTGACCAAACAACGAAGAGGCAGGACGGCTGCAGATGACGACGAAGAGAAAGAGAGAAAGAGAGAGAGAGAGAGAGAGAGAGAGAGAGAGAGTGAGAGAGTGAGAGAGAGAGAGAGACGGAGAGACGGACAGAACGATACACGGAGAGGAGGCACAGAGAGTGGAAAGAAATCTAGGCAGAGAATGAAGCAGAGAAGTGGACGACAAAACAAAGAAACAAACGACATCGAATAGAACGGAGCAAAAACCATAAATGAGAACGGAAGAAACATTAAAGAGTTCGGAAGAAACCATCGGAGAGAACGGAGCAAAACATGGAAGAGAACGGAGCAAAACATGGAAGAGAACGGAGCAAAACATGGAAGAGAAAGGAGCAGAACATGGAAGAGAAAGGAGCAGAACATGGAAGAGAAAGGAGCAAAACATGGAAGAAAACGGAACAAAACATCGGAGAGAACGGAGCAAAACATGGAAGAGAAAGGAGCAGAACATGGAAGAGAAAGGAGCAGAACATGGAAGAGAAAGGAGCAAAACATGGAAGAAAACGGAACAAAACATCGGAGAGAACGGAGCAAAACATGGAAGAGAAAGGAGCAGAACATGGAAGAGAAAGGAGCAGAACATGGAAGAGAACGGAGCAAAACATGGAAGAGAAAGGAGCAAAAATGGAGGAGAACGGAGAAGAACATGGAAGAAAACGGAGTAAAACATGGAAGAAAACGGAGAAAAACATGGAAGAAAACGTAGCAATACATGGGAGAGAACGGAGCAAAACATCGAAAAGAAAGGAAGAAAATATCGGGGGAAAATGGACAGACATCGTCGAGCACAGCACTGCAGGACGTCGAGACGTAGAAAGCAGTAGTAAATATAATTCCAGATGTCAACGAAATTTGCAAGTCTGTAGCTTAAGTCGATAACAACAGTAACAGTTAGTCTCAATTCTCAAATGTAGATCTAAATGACACTAATATTACGTCCCAGCGTTAGAACTGAATAACTGAATCACAACAAGTTTGTTTCTATTTGAATGTACAGTTGCAAGACTCTCGGTGACTGCGTTAACAAGTTGACACAGCGAACAAAACCAGGACAATTAAGATTAATTTTATCAATTAGATGAAGAAACAGACTAATTGTACAAATGGAGATTTTGTCCGGAAGGATTTTTGTCCTACTCAGAATCGAGGAATTTTGTCCGGGGTTTTGTCCGAGAGGAAGATGATGTCCTACACTCCTACAGCCATCCTTATATGCGCCTCATTTTCTATCAGAATTCTTCCTTCTTTACCTACATGCATACATGTAGTACGTAACATAATGTACAAGGTCCGACTAGTGCGCTACCTGTCTGCGGCGGGAACGCTTATTTTGTTTTCGTGGAATATCATGAGCTGCATGGTTGTGGGAGAGGTGGTGGGATAGGACCACCCCCAGATAATTACTGAATAATTCCTCGCAAGGGGGTTGGACAACAACGTATGGTGTCATATGGTGTCAAAGAAAGAGGACGACACCTTGGACGTCAACAGCCAACGGAAATAACAGCTAATTATCATTAAACCTCCCTCTGAGATCATGCATTGCAAGTGTAGCACTGACTGGTCGTTTATTTGTGCCATGCACTATTAATACCAGCCTATACATCTACAACTGCTCGACAATGCTATGAAAAGAGTGGATGTCTTTAAAGTCATTGACCTGTTGTCGTTCGAGCAAAGCAAGGGAGATTATTGTCAACAGCAGATCGGAATAAATTTCTGCAATTTGCAGCTGTAACCTTACAGGTGGTGACTTGCTCAACTTTTAACTTTTATGAGTTGCTTGCCTACGAAGTTTCGCATCCAGGGGCGGTCCCAGCTGTATACACTACCATCAGGTCGCGTCAGGGTAATGGCAGTTATTCAGCAGGTCAAATAAATAAAATGAGAAGAAGATATCACAACAGGCATGCCGCGCACGACCTGCGGTGCCTCCTGAACCGGTTCGGATACCACTATAAATCATTGGCGCGAAGCGCTGTCGTGTAGTGGGTATGTTCATTGCCTTGCAGCCGGAGTGTTGCAGGTTCGAATCCACCTCAAGCCGCCGCGTAGGTTCTTGGCCAAGTCTTTTACTCGCAAATTGCTCAGCCCTTCGGCGTGAAACTCCGATTCAGTGTCGGCGCTGTAGTCGGGAGCGATTCTGAGTAGGAAATCTTGAAGGAACGCTATGACAAGTGCACATACATACATTGGCCGCTGCAGTCGAGAGAACCGTCGATGTATATAATATAATTATATATACACCAAGAAATAGCGCTATATAAATGTTGGATGGCGTTATGGGTATAATAATTAAGAATGCTTTCCTGCAGGTGGCGTGGTTGGACCAGAATTCCTTCCCTCTGACCTACGAGGATCGTCGGGTGATCGACGATTCGAGGTTCAGTGTCATCCGACCTCAGGACAAGGAGTGGAATCTTCAGATCCACGAGGTGAAAGCAGATGATGACGGACAATATCGATGCACGATCAACACGAATCAAGTCAGAAGCAAAATCGTCATGCTACGCGTCTGTGGTAGGAATTAGACACTTAGTCTCACTTCTGTATAATATAGTCTACGTGTATGTCAGTATGTTGTACGAATGTAGGGCCTATGTATATATGCGTGCATTTATGTATGTGATCGTGCCTGCTTGAGTGCTTGTATGCATGAATGCATGAAAGCATATGAGCACTAATTAGGCCTATATCCCATTAGGTTGGCCTATCTTTATTATTAATATTAATATTATTATTTTCATTTTTAAAAATATTATTATTATCATTATTATTGTTATTATTGATATTATTATTATCATTATAATTGTAATTATTATTATTATAATTTTGAGTAAAAGGTTTGTGGAGAGATAGCGAGCGGTGGAGTTTTGGTGAGCTCGTATGATGGGTCGGAAGTTTGCCGTAGTGCTGGAGGAAGTTTGTTCCAAAGATGTGGAATGGCAAATATGGCTATATGGAGCGGTTTGCGAATTTCAGTGATGAAGTGATGGGAGGGCGAGGCAGTGTAATGGAGGATGAGGAGCGTGTTGAACGAAGTGGCTGGATGGTGAACAACTGACGAAGGTAGAACTAATTGAAGTGTATTGAGGCAGGGCCGTGTTTAACATAGGTCACTCGGTAAGGTGCACCGAATGCCCCTGAGCCGAGAGTTTTTGTTGCCATTGGCCAAATGTATTAATTGCGAGTCTCAGTGTTACCAAAGACCTAAGACTATAATATCTTTGGTACTACTTAAACTTTTTGTAAAATCAGTAAGTGTAAGAAAACATTAATTTCACTAAGTTCACCAACGTTGCGTGCTTGCTTAAGCTACTGACCCGCCCCAGCCGACAATCACTAGCCTATTCAACAGCGGATTTTTTAAAAATGACTAGGCTAATCTTGTAAGACTGCCGAACAGCTTTGCCCCTGCTGTAGGCTAACACTCGAAGAACCTTAAACACGGCCCTGCATGTAGATGGGGCATGTCATGAGACCAGATCAAGTCCAAAGTTAATGTAAGCAACGCGGCAAAGGTTTCTAGACCGATCAACTCGGCATAGACGTTGTGTTGTACGGCTGTTATTACGTGTAGAAGTATAAAAAACACAGCAGTAGCCATCGAATAAATATTTCTATAGGAGCTGAACAAGTGGATGAAACAATTTTCGTTCAATAGCACAACAATTATTGAATACAACAGCGGCAAGAAAGATGTCGGATTTAGCCGCATCTATGCGAAAAGCAGTTCTGCTGTTTCTCCTTCTCTGTATGTTCGCCTGCATGTGCGAGTCTTACAAGATACTGATGCTGCCTCTATCAATCAGAAGCAATATTTTCTCCATGACGGTCATTGGCCAGGAGTTTGTAAAGCGTGGTCACGATGTTCATATGCTTGTGGAAGCCAGTGTTCCTATCTCATCCGAATTGACTTCAAATCAGTCAGGCATAACGATCATTCGATTCGGTCCAAAAGATCCGACAAGATTTGCGGACTATGAGAACCGTATCGATCAGAGTTTTGGCAGCACTATCGAAGGAAATGTCAGCTTCATCGAATTGGTTGGCCAAATTAGAGAGTTAACAAGAATCGAAGGTGAGAATCTATTAGTCGGAAATGATAAGATGTTCGAGGAAATGGTCAAGGAAAAATACGATGTAGCCGTTGTGGTCAGTGTATTCTTCGCGAAACATTTACACTTAATTCCAGTCCGATTAGGAATCCCTTGGGTAACGTACACAGACATTCTGAACCCGTATCTCGTCAGAGTTCCGTGGCTACCGTCATTCTACGCTCCTAAGCCCGCAGCCTTTTGTGGTCGAATGACATTCAAGGAAAAGCTTGTGAACGTCCTATTCTCTCTGGTACTTTTCTACTATCCTCTCGTGCCGGATCCTCCTGAGGAAGTCCTGTCAGTCTACCGGAAGTACGGGACCTTCACGTCAACTGATGATCTGATATCGAGATCGTTGTTGTTCATAATTACTTCGGACGTCGTTCTTGACGACCCGCTGCCTTTCATGCCGAACATGATCAACGCTGGAGGACTGACGGTAAAACCAGCCAAATCAGACACCTTGCCGAAGCAGTTCACGTCTTTCATGGACGCGGCTAAGAGTGGAGTTGTTATCGTCTCGTTCGGTTCCAACGCTGCCACCTTCCCAAAAACCGTGGCACAGAAATTCCTCGATGCATTCTCTCGTCTTCCCAACACGCACTTCATTTGGAGGTTGAAGAATAGAGACAAACTGACCCTGCCAAAGAACGTAATGGTTGCCGACTGGTTGCCTCAGAACGACCTTCTGGCCGATTCCAGAGTACGGCTATTCATTACACACTCTGGTAATAATGGACAGTTTGAGGCAGTCTACCATGGCGTTCCAATGATCGGGTTTCCACTGCTTGGCGATCAAGTGTACAACGCCAGACGTTTGCCTCACAGAGGTTATGGCATCGCCATGGATATTAAAGACTTCACATCGGAGGAGTTGTTGGAAAACATTCGTAAGGTTATCGCGGATCCGAGCTACAAGAAACGCGTGAGTCTGGCTTCGGAGATTTTCCGCAGCGCTCCCCGTTCACCGGCGGAAAGAGTGGTGGATGGAGTGGAACATGTGCTGAGATTCGGAGCGGATCATCTCAGATCGGCTGGAAACGATCTTCCACTTTACAAGTATCTCATGCTCGATGTCCTCGCGTTTATTACGCTCATCGTTCTTGCAGCGTTGGTTCTTTTCTGGAAGGTGATGAGGTTTGTGATTCGGAGAGCATGCAGCCGACGACCCAAACCAAAATCAGAGTAGGTGGCAGATGTTCCTGAGATGCCAACAGAGTCAATTAAGGAGCCATGCTAACATTTCATCAAGTGAATAAACTTATCATGCAGTCGTGGAATGAGATTTTACTATTTGCAAGTGTTTCGATGTGTTTGGAAGAGTGATTCGTGACTCGTTGGTTGATCAAGACAATATTATCTTTGCAAGAAGATCCAATACGTGACACAACGAATTTTGACAGACACTGCTTATGATTATGGTTATATCATTACGTGTCGCCATTGATTTATACTGTAGTCACATTATAGTAGCGCGTTAATTCGTAGCTTGTGTAGCCTAGGTACAAATAGTTTTAAAATAGTTTTGAAAACAGTCTGATTTAACAGCTGTGAAATACAACTTGTGACTAATTAAACGTCTCGTGCAGGTTTCCGTTGGATCATGTTAGAAGTTTGAAGTCATTGTAGCTCGCTTTGATTCTTGAATAACAATGTCATGGAGGAACTTCAATAATTCCGTTAAATTTGACGCGACATTTTCTGCTATATGGAAATTTTATCCACCACATTTAGGCTATACACTGTACAGTATACACAATACTCTGCCCATTGCAATGCTAGCAACGTTCCCAACGGTGCGGTAAAGAACATTATAGACCTATAGTATTTTCCAACGGGGTCATTGACGTGTATTTGCAGTCATTCTCATTAAGCTACAGACTGTAGAAGCAATGGAGTGGTTTCATAATTATTTACAGTGTATTGAGACAGGGTGGCCCAATGGTATCTGATCTCTTTGTAGCTCCAATGGAACACAAGACGGAGCCCCCACCAAAGTCCAGTGTGTCATGATAAACTGAACAAGTGAAATGGATCTATAGCAGCAACAATAGCAGAGCTGGCCTACTGCATGGCTAACAGTTTGGATTTGCACGATGTAGGCTAGTTCTGTGCTGACTGAAAGACACAATGTAGGCCTCCGCTTTTACGTTTGGCAAACTATGTACATCGTAAACTTACATCCAACTTCAACAGATGTGCCTGGAGGTTATAGTTCTTGGGTCATAGTTCTTTTGTGTCATTTGAGAATTATTGGATCGCAGGTCAAACCATGGCTTTTAAAGAAACTTTTTAAACTGCTCAATCACTTCTTTCCCTTCCCATCCTCAATGGTACATTATTACTGACAATCGGAGTATAACGACCATAGGCGTAGAAGGCGGGGGTCCAGAAGGGGGGGGGGCAAATGGCCCCAAACTTCTTGCAAGTCTAATTTTTCGGGCAAGCAGACCCGGGGAAATGGTAAAGGAACCTAAAAATAGTACTTTTCACAAGATTTCAAGGCGATGACAAAAAAGGTCGTCAACTTTTTTGTCTGAAAAAAGTACTTTTCACGAGAAGCGTACGAAGTCATTTATTCCGGATTTTTTTTGGGCAGAAGTAAAATCTTGCCCCCCACTGCTGAAATCTCCCCTACGCCTTTGACAACGACCTTTTTGCTCTGCGCCGAAGTGCTTCTACAACGGCACAAATCTACATAGAAGAGTACATTCGTCAACAACTGCGTGCACGCTAAACCGACGACCGAAGCTTTGGGTCAAACTGAGAGAACATTGTATTCCATGCGTTCACGTATTTTGAGCCAGTGAAGTGATTTCAGGACAGGAGTGAAGTGGTGATGAATGAATTAATGGCTGGAAGGCATTGGCGCGATCATTATTAATGCAGCTGTTGCTGTAGTTGTTGTTGGTGGTGCTGCCGCTGCTATCATAATTATGGTTATGATTATTATTGACAGTATTGCCGTTATTATCATAATTATTATCATTACCGTCGTTGTCATTATTAGCAACAGATGTGACGGTAAGCGAACAGCTGTGTTGTAGCACATAATGTTATGTCTCTTCTTGAAATTACCCACCGAAATCATTTACATCCTATGTGTAGACCTATTCCTAAACTCAATCTGCCTAGATTCAGTAATACCAACATCTGTCGTGCTATAATCTATAGAAAAGTTCAATTGCAGTATAAGATAATATTAAGATTTGAGATCCGATTCGGACAGAATATTATCTCCTCTTGGTGTCCGTTGATGTTGTTGTTCAGTCTTAGCAGCCGGTTGAAACTGTGTGACTTCGATCGGTTCAGGTGCAAAGGCGTCGGACGCCAATAACTTACCTGTAATTTACAGGTAAATGCTTTAATCAATTAATTATTGGCAGATGCGCAATCAAATCCTTTGATCTCTTCTTCTTCTTCTTCTTCTTCTTTCTCCTCTAGTTCCGCCTGAAATTCTCGATGATAAGTCAAGCCATGACGTCACGGTGCAGGAAGGTGACTCCGTATCCCTCGTCTGCGTAGCGAATGGAAGACCACAACCGGAAATCACGTGGTATCGATCTGTCGGCGCCCAAAAGTGTCATCTGGGAACAGGTGGGAATTAATGCTCAAAGGAAATTGAATTGTTCCATGAATTTGTTCTTAACGCGATTTTGTTCAGTGGTGGATTCAGGGTCGGATTAAGGCATGTTCAACATGTTCGGCCGACCAGGGCCCCCACACTTTAGGGGGCCCCACACATTTGTAAAATATTTTTGTTAAAAAATAATTTGTTATAAGCTTATTTTGGCGGATGAAATGGTATCATGGTATCATTTTGCGGAAAATTTGGCCAGATGACTAAAAACAAAAGGTCAGCAACTTTTTGGCGGATGAAATGGTATCATTTTCCCGAAAATTCGATCAAACGACTAAAAAAGGGTCATCCGAATTTTCGGCAAAAAACTTCCCAAACAGGGCCCCACATTTCTTAATCCGGCCCTGGGTGGATTGACCTCAAATCGATAATTATATTATTAGTCGCAGGGTAGATCAAGCTGTATGTAAATGGACATTCAAATCTAGTCTCGTACCTTCTGAAGGAACGTTATAAAACAGTGGAGGGGGGGGGGTTAATGATCGCCTCAAAGGAAGCCTACACATGTAGAGCTCATGACACTCAGGAGCCTCATCGAAGTTAATCGATCAGCTGAACAGCAAATCAATCACATTTCATTAAAAAAGCTGTTCAGTTCAATAACGGAAAGGAAATTAAATAAAATTTCTTATTTATGCTTAACGTGTCAACCACAATCAAAGAGTCGCTAAGTCCTCGACTATTTTGATGAGAAATAGCTATATATTATATAAGTTAGATATCTGCTTTAACTAAGAGTGAAGAATTTGTTGGACAAGTATTTCTACCTTTCTTCAGCTATAATCTTATTAATCTTAAGCCATTCTTCAGTATAATTATAATCTCAACAATAGTGGATGTGAGCCAAACCTGCATGCAGTGGGTTCTTTTTGCTGATTCGCTTGAGTTTTGCATCGATTGGTATACTTATTTGTGAGTAGGCTATTTCGTTTTCAAAAGTTAAGCGGACGGCTGTCATCTTGACGATTGTCATAAATATCCACCCAACTATAGGCCTACATGACATAATGACAAAAATTACAAAGTGACAAAATTACGTAATGTAAAAAATGAAATAATGACAACACGACATAATGACAAAATGACATAATGACAAAATGACATAATGGCATAATTACATAATGAAAAAATGACATAATGACAACACGACATAATGACAAAATGACATAATGACAAAATGACATAATGGCATAATGACAAATGCAAAGATCCAAATAAATAAACATTTTCAATTTCCGCATCAAACAATCAAGAATCCAACTTTAACAATTTTTTGAGGTCGAGTCTTTCTCCTGATAGAAAGAAGCAGAAGCAAAATACGCTCCTTTCTCCTTCGGAGCGACCTTGTCGTACCTCTTATACAATACCAGCTAAGCTTATGACTTCGTTCAAATCCGCGTCAGAAGAGAATTCCAAACCAACTATACGGCCTTCGTTCACGTTGTAGGCGATACCATTCACTGAAAACTACTCCTTAGGCGTCACATAATATTATGTATTATATATATATATATATATATATATATATATATATATATATATTATACATGTATACGGGTACTGTGTTTTGTTAATACACATGTATGTATATGCACAGCCAGCCTTGACGGTAGTGATGTATATATCTGAAGAACATAATTATTGGGCTTTGTCGAAGATCACTTTCCAGAGCACTCTGCAGTCAGAAGAAGCCGTTAATTTATTTAGCGCATCAGTTTATATGCGAGGAGTATTGAAATATTTAAACAACGGCTCCAAAGATTCCAAAAGGGAACAATCTCCTCGCAATACATAAAGCAACTGCAACACGCTAGAAAAAAGTTCAGAAGTGCATATACGCTGAAGTAAGTGAAACATTAAGAACAGAATGCGTAGTGGAATAGAGGTAAATTCTCTGTTTATAAAGTAGCCTACAATGCCCTACATGTATACAGCGGTAAGTCTCTCGATTGGAGATTCGCGCACATGTGCACGAGGAGGTGTTGGCCTACAGATGTATGGCTGTATGGACCATGCAAACAAGATTATATGCTGGCATAAGGAATGACGCGGACACCAGAAAAACCATGCATGCTGATAAAAGAGTTAAATAATAATTAACAGGGCTACAAGATTCAATCGTTAAAGATAAAAATGGTACATGCCAAAACAAGGGCGGATACAGAAATTTTGGACGGGGGGGGGGGGGCAAAAATTCTTGGTCTTGGGTCCGGGAAAAAATTTAGGCCTTGGAAAAAATTTTCTTTCTCTCGTATCCGCCAAAAAAGTTGATGACCTTTTTTTTTTTTTTTTTTTTTAGTCATCCGGCCAAATTTTTGGGAAAATAATACCATTTTGTCCGCCCAAAAAGTTGATGGCCTTTTTTTTTTTTTTTTTTTTTTTAGTCATCCGGCTAAATTTTCGGAGGGGGCCACAATGCATGGGTATTTCTTAATAGGGGGCCAAATTGTACAATATGTACATTGTTCCACAGCATGTTCAATCCAAATGGGGGGGGCCACGATACATGGGAATTCTAAATGGGGGGCCATGGCCGGATAAGCCCCCCCTCTGGATCCGCCCCTGTGCCAAAATATCAGTGAGTTGAACGTAATGAGAAATGGCATTTGAATTGCATACGTTCATTTGTAGGAAGGAAGATATATTCGATATAGTAAAGAGCAATTTCAATACAGCATCAGCACTAGAGTCCAATACAGTTTTACTAAATATAGTACGTTTAATGTGGTGTGCATTCAGAAAGAACAAAGAGTATAATAGATAGGGTTGGAATAGTGTATAATCTCTTTGTATAATCTCTTTGTATAATCTCTTTGTATACTCTCAGCAAGCGTTTGATTGGTTTTAACAATGCTGAATTCAGTGTAGAAAGGAGCTTTCGAACCCAACTGAAGCGAAACAAACTCGTTCATTGAAATCTACGGAATAATCAGAGTCTATAATATAGACTCTGATTTATCAGACATGGAATCATTGACGTCGTAGCATGCACAGACCCCTTTAAAATTAATGATTTGATTTGTTTGTTGCACAAACACAAGTCAAACAGTTATAACGTGACTCAATAAACAGTGCAATGACGCATCTTCGGACCTGCGAACTTATAAGTTTATTATCAACATACACGTTCTATCGTAATAAAACAAAGGTCCGACTTGGGTTAACTTCTTTGTTCTATTTGACTCACGAGAACTATATACATCTGAGGAAAATATTGACACAACATGTTTGGTTACTCAAAGTCTTTCAGTGTCAGAATGAATTAAATCTGGTAAGATTAATTACATTAATCTGCAAAGATTAATTACACTAATCTGCAGTGTACAATGTACGTTACCTGTACATTACAGGAGCGACTGGATATCTATCGAAAGGATCTCAGCTGCTCATCAATAACATTTCTCGTTACTGTGAAGGAAGATACGACTGCGAGGCGAACAATGGTGTTCCGGCGTCATTCAAACGTCATATGATCGTCACCGTGGAGTGTATGTCATGATTATAAGCATGTCATGACGTCATGTGTCATTATAACATACATGTCATAACAAAATCACTTCATGTTATTGAATTTCTGTTTTCTTCTTAAGTCCTGTCGTGTGTTTAATCTAAAAAAAATTATTTACTATGTCCTTATAATAATTTGTCTTTCAGTGGAGTTCAGAGTTCTCAATTGTTTAATGATCGCCTCATGACTTCCATGCATTTTTACAATAGCAATGCTTCTTGTGGCTCCTGCATTGTATTATTCGTTTGCATGAATAATCCCTATAAGCCAGCGGCGCTGGATAGGGTCAAAGGCCATAGAGAGTAGACCCATAGATTCATTTCTGACCTGGAAATGAGAATCACCGAATGAAACGATGCAGAACGAATGCCAAACGATGGTTCCAATGACGTCACACTCTGCGTCCTCCTCCGATCCGCATCAGTCATCCGTGCTGCCACAGAAGCGTGTCCGGACGGACTTCACCAAAGCGTAAAACTGAAAAATGATTCGTGATCTCAGCCGCAGCAGCAACGGCAGAGTATGCAATGCTATGCAATGCAATGCTATGCAATGCAATGCTATGCAATGCAATGCTATGCATTGCATTGCATAGCATTGCAATGCAATGCAATGCTATGCAATGCATGCAAAACGACGAACCTGGTTGAGTTCCCGCCAAACCGGATATCGTCTGCGGATTCGATTGCAGAAGTAGACGTAGCATGACGCTGGAGAACGGCAGGGGAGACAGACAGACACAGATACAGACAGAGACGGAGAGACAGATACAGAGAGTGAGAGAGTGGAGAGGTAGGTAGGGAGGGAGGTATATAGGCAGGGTAGCAAGGACGGACGGAGGAGAAGGAAGTGCCATACGTGGAATTGAGGAAAGTGGAGGTCATCACCATGATCATCATCGTCATCGTCATCATCGTCATCATCATCATCATCGTCATCACCATAATCATCATCGTCATCGTCGTCATCGTCATCATCGTCATCATCATCATCTCTGACCAGAATATGATCATAAGGCGAAGAAATTAAATGTCTGTTGAGCAAAGTCTTCATCTTCTTCTTCTGTTGCTGCTGCTGCTGCAGTCGCTCCTCAGATTTCGATGCCGAACCGTCGTCTGGGTCAGATCAAAGGTCGACGAGAGACGATCCTGAACTGCATCATCACCGCCAATCCTCATGCGACGAACTACTGGGAGAAGGACGGACGGAGGATCCACAGCTCACTGAAGCACTACATCGACACGTACGATGAAGGAGACAACACACTCACGCTCAGCCTACGCATCACTGACCTCACACAGGCAGACTACGGACAGTACAGGTGCATCGCTGCAAATGCACTCGGGCGTGACGAGGATGTCGTCTTCCTATTCGGTGTGTACATCATTTCAAGCCACTGCTGCTGCTGCTGCTGGTGCTGGTGCTGATGCTGGTGCTGCTGCTGCTGCTGCTACTGCTACTACTACTACTACTACTACTACTACTACTACTACTACTACTACTACTACTACTACTACTACTACTACTACTACTACTACTGCTGCTACTGCTGCTGCTACTACTACTACTACTACTACTACTGCTGCTGCTGCTGCTGCTACTACTACTACTACTACTACTACTACTACTACTACTGCTGCTGCTGCTGCTGCTGCTGCTGCTGCTGCTGCTGCTACTACTACTACTACTACTACTACTACTACTACTACTACTACTACTACTACTACTACTACTGCTACTGCTACAACTACTACTGCAACTGCTACTGCTCTACCTCTACTACTACTATTATTATTACTACTACTACCACCACCACCACCACCACCACCACTACTAATACTTGGTGTCATGCCCTGCTTTGCCACGTCATGTCATGTCATGTCCATTTCTTGCCACGTCACTCGACATGAAATAAGAATGACCAGATATTCTGCTAAAGCATGCAACGCGTCATGTCATGTCATGTCATGTCATGTCGTGCCAATTTTCATTGAAAAGTTAATGTCCGATTGTCTTGGAACAATTGATTGGCTATTGTCAACAGAGTAGAGGGTCGGTGATTGTAATCTCCCGGTGCAGAAGAAAGGTCACTGATAAAGGCAATCATAAGCAGAGACTAAGAAAATAAAGTCGCCAGCATATTTTCATATATCCGTGGAGTTGCCGTTTGAAGTTGGAATCAGAGAGCGAGGTAGCAGAGTGGTCGATAGACAGTGCGGTTCTTCACCTCGAACCTAAGCGATCTGGGTTCAATTCCTCTATTCGTCAGTTTAAATTGAAGTAGTGCGCAATTGTCGAACCGTCTTTATAAGTGTACAGATAGGACCTGCCTTTGTGCTTCGAGCATGCTGCTTTATAAACCGATTGTCGCTTAGAGATGTGAAACTCGTAGGCCTATACCTATGCCATGCATAGCACGGAGCGCGTGTACAATGTGCTATAATACATGCACGAAGATCTTAAATGACCTGACACTCATTCAAACTGACAGCGGTGTGGAAGGATTTCAGTGAAAAATAAACAGTTTCGACTCGAGGTCACAGGGTTGCTATATAAATTAATAAAAACGTGTACATTTTAGTTTAGAGGCCATGCATCATTTGAGAGACCAGCGACCCAATCAGTCCAAGGTAAATTGAAGAGCTGAAACCTGGCGAAAAGATGGGAAAACTAAACCTCATTATTTCTAAAATAAAATTCGTCTCCGGATAAAAGCTTGAAAGATTAGCACAACCTCAAAAAATAAGAATCCGAAAAATGATGATAACACACTGTAGTGGTTGTGGTAGTACCGTAGTAGGCCTAGTAGTTGTAGTAAACGTATTAGTAGTGTATTAGCAGTACTAGCAGCAGTAGTAGCCTAGCTAGTACTGATATCAATAAGATATAATTGTGCGTTGTGCCTCTCTGTTGTGCAGAGGCTGAACCGGATGTGCAGGTGTTGATGGTTGGCGGTTCAGCTGCGCCACCTGGTGGACCTCAGAGGACCTTCTTCAGACTGGGAGGAGGAGGAGGAGGTGGTGGGGGTCCATCGACGTCAGGTGCAGCAGCATCAGCGAGACTCGATGATCATGCGGCGCCAAGGGTGGATGATGATGAAGACGCCCACGCCTCATACTACAACACTCCCGCTTACAAAAGACTTCCGCAGACCAACGACAGAGGTTGGATGATGATGATGATGATGATGATGATGATGATGATGATGATGATGATGATGATGATGATGATGATGATGATGATGATGATGATGATGATGATGATGATGATGATGATGATGATGATGATGATGATGATGATGGGGATGGTGGTGATGGTGGTGGTGGTGGTGGTGGTGATGATGATGATGATGATGATGATGATGATGATGATGATGATGATGATGATGATGATGATGATGGGGATGGTGGTGATGGTGGTGGTGGTGGTGATGATGATGATGATGACGATGACGATGACGATGATGATGTCAATTGCTATTCAACTTATTATGCTGCGCTTTTCTTATAGATGATAAACTGGGTTGACGCTATTATTATTATAATGTCGTTATATAGCATGGCATACTTCATGTAACAGAGTTTGGCTCGACGTCGTGGATCTTTTTGAGGTTTGGAAATAGATGTACCACCCATCACCATCCTCTAAAGTCTAAACTTAGCCGATCCAAGATGCTGATCATGTGCTACACATCAATATCTTTGATCGGCTAAGTTTAGAAGAATAGAGGATGGTGATGGACGGTAAGTTGAAATAGAATAAGTCACTAGACTAAGACGTCGAACAATAGTTGAGTCCTATTTTTGTGACAGACGGTGTCGGGATATAAGAGAATTTAGTTATGGGCATCCGGCCAGACCATAACTTCCCCCCCCCATCACAAATTCCTGGCTATAGTATACGCCACGGTGCAGAGGTATTTTGATGGTGGTGATGATTGTGAACTCAGGTGACAGAAACAATAATTATTATATCATTGTTGTTGCTTTGTAGTTCTGTTGGAGGCATTTCGCATTGTCGGTGGTGTTCGCAAAAGCAGTGCTGCTGCTGCGGCTGCTGCTGCTTCGGCGTCGGCAACCGCCAGATGGTCAGAGGTCATTGCGTGCAGGTCGAAACATCTTGCGCAAACAGTTTTCGTTATGACGGTCGGCATTTTGTTAAGACAATATCTCTAACAGACTAATTATGTGAACTGAATATCATATATATAATTATATATATACATATATAAAAATATATATTAGCTTATGCATATATATACATATACAATGTTTATACATGTTGACTTATGTACGCACACAATGGATCATATTCACGTGTGAGTTAATGTGACCCATTATAAAGCCGTTCACCTTCGCCACATAAACATATACATGTATAAGGCTCTCAGTTGTTAGCTATACAGGCCTAATTATAATTATACCATATATGCAAATTATGCATGTCGGCCGTGAATATTTCAACATAACCTTTATGCCGTAACTGTGTCTGTATGTTTAATAATTATCTCTGTTACTATTGAGAGTCGGAAATAATATGCTGTCGTTTTTACTTAAGAAGTTTAGCTTATACCGTGAAAACCGGGCATTATAATATAACCAGTTCTCAATAGATCTTTGTCTATACTACAATAGCTTGTTCAATGTCCAATTATGCTGCGTCATATCCTCAGCCGTCGGCAATCGGCATGGAGCACAAAAGAATGACTTTGCTTTGTCGTTGCATTGATGACATCATAATTATTAGTGTATCAGACAATGAGAGATGTTCTCAGACGAATAATCTTTCAGTTCCAAATCACCGTCATTTATTATGTTCATGACAATGAAAATGTCAACCCCAATTCATTAAATTACATCAAACATTGCTTTTGGTTAGGTTTAGAGTTAACTCCATGACACTAATCAATAACTACATGTATAGTCATGACAATAGTGTGTTGCAATGTCATGTCGTTGACACATAGGAAGAAATAACACTAGCGTTTGTCTCAAATTACATATCCAATCTTTGTGGACTCTGTTTGGAATTTGACATTTTATCAATTGGTCTATGGATTTACCTTATCAGTGAACTCTCACCAGTGTCAATATTTTTGCTGTCAATGGTAACAGCTTCAAAATCGTAAAGTTGTGTGCGATGATCTGTAGATTTATTAGCGACATCATAACGGCTGTCAGAGGTTTGTATAGTCTACTAAACTCTCTCTTAGAAGAGACAAGTGATAATAATGAAGGTATACAACTATACATGGATTTGTTCAATTCGACTGAATTGAGTTCTTTCGTAGGAATTCAAAACAGGTAGGCCCTACCTTAATTTCACTTTCTATACTTACAAATTCTCCGAATAGAAACTTAGCTCGAGAGGTTCTTCATGGGCCTATAAATATTGTGACAAGATGGCCAGTTGGCCACCCTTCCTTCGTTTCCACGTGACCTCAACAGTCAACACGGTCTTTTACCTCAACGGAACTAACGATGCCTCATTTTTGAACAGTTAACCACATTAGATAAGTATTTTGTTTAATTAATTCAAAGCATATATCTGAAAATTGATTAATCATTCAAACTTTAAGAATAATTGCTAACTATGATGACATTGAGAAATCGATGTTAAGTCATTTTGTCCTATTCGCAAATTTTAAGTAATTAGGCTGAATTATGAAATGTTCTCATGCATGGAGTCCCAGAAACTGATAGGCTAAAATTAGTTTCTAGTCATATACCGTATACCGGGTATAGTCCTACTTAAACAGCCTCCATCGCTTATTCAATGTTGGCTTTTTCATGACCCCAAGAAACCAAATTCAGCGCGTGTAAAGTGTGCCACCAGAATCAAGTCAAGGTTGTACGGAAAGGACAGCTGCGGTATCAAATGCCATGGAGAGTTGGAGAAAAGACAAATGGGATGGTAAACGGACATGGAAGAAAAAAATGCAATTGAGTAGGCTATATTTTATAATGGCAACTCATTCAAACGTAATACATGTATCGTCGCGAATGTAGGCTAATCTTCATTCGTTCTTTCGTTGAAAAAATGTATAGTACTCTATTGCATAGCACACCGTCAAGGCAATTACTTGTTGGTGCTCCAGACTGCGACACGGCTAAAAACGGACATAACATTTTGAGATGAAAAAGTGGTTCATGCTGGATCTGTGTTTACGTACAGGTGCGCCACCAGGAACGCCACCTATCCTATCGTATATCGTATATGGTAGAGTTTCAAATCTTCAAGAGATCCTACCTTGCTTCGACTTCTGCGACTTCACCTCTCTTTCGAAAGTTTTATACAAAAGCCAACACTGAATTTGCTTTGAAAATTGTGAATGAATCAACAATAATTCATTAAACTATTCGTATTAAGTTTAAGGAATATTGTAAGGTACAAAAAAGGTTTGGAGCGGCAGATTGTACGGGAGGGCTCTACAGTGTCTAAACCTCCTGCAGAGTTGCGATCATCAAACGCATGATGACCATGCGTTCTTGACATGAAAACAATACTCAGTGTGCATAACTGCATATATATATATATATATATATATATATATTATTACATATTATATATATCTGGACCTTGTTCCTTTGACCATTTCGTCTTGCTTCTCGTTCTATGAATCTAGATCTTAGCAAGATCCTATCATGATGATTTTATTTGATGAAGTCTCAGCCCTTATAGGCCTACAGTTTCTACACGAATCTGGTTTGCAAAGTCCAGCACATATAATATATGGTTCGACTATACCACACGAAACTAGAAAGTAGGCCTACTAGCTGTGTATATAAATTGAGATAAACTTTAAACATGTCGCGTATTCACACATTAACCGTGTTGTGAGAAATGTGAGTGGATGCTGTGAGAAATGTGAGTGGAAATGGATTTTTATCAGCTCTGACTAATTTCACTCTGACCTTCGTGACCTCTATCATCTCAGTGACCCCCGTCACCGCCGGCGTGACCTCTGTCCGACAACATTAGCACGGACAAGGAACTTTGCTGTATATAGGAAGACGGCTTTGCACAAAAGAGCTGCATGAAGGAGAAGAAGGGATGAGTGGATGAATGAATGGCGGGGAGTTGCGTGCAAACAGATTTGGATTTGTGAAGAGAGGGTGAGATGGATAGGGACAGTGACAAGTGGAAAGAGAGATAGAGATACACAGACAGACAGAGACATAGACAGAGGTAGAAGCAGAAACATAGACAGAGCGACAGAGACATAGACAGAAAGAGAGACAGAGGCAGAGACAGAATGATGTAGAGGCAGAAAGAGAGCTAGAGACAGAGGCAGAGAAAGAGACAAAGGCAGAGACAGAGACAGAGGCAGAGAAAGAGGAATGAAGGAAGGAAGAAGCGGAGACATGGATGGGGGAAGAGATATCTGGAATCTGCTGATTCCCGTGATTAACCCTCTCCCTGTAATTAGAGTCCTCGTCTCATCGTCATGCAGCCGCCTTTTCCACCCACCCATCCCTCCATCCATCCATCAATCCATCCATCCATCCGTCCACCCATCCATCCACCCATCCATCAATCCATCCATCCATCAATCCATCCATCCATCCGTAGGGACTCAATCGGGCGCTCGTCAATTTATCCGCTCTCTCAATTGGTGCAGTAGTTGCTGTAACCGATTAGATGCAGCAGTAGATAGTTCGTCTGCCCAGATATTAGATCAACGGATCTGACTCATCTTCTTCTTCCTCACCATCCTCCCAGCAGCAGCATCCCAGCATCAGCAGCAGCAGCAGCTGTTCATCTCTACATCGATCGCCAGATGTCGCGGCGGCGCCATTCAGATCGATAGTCGACGAATCTGTGCGCCGTTGGCAAACTCTCGACTGCTGCACGTTGTCATCCGGAAGCGAAGAGTTAATTAATTCATATTTTCGTTTATTCATTATTATCCTCTGTTACATCGATATTTCGGTTCTTAATCAGCCGCAAATCGTTGGCTGTCATATCTTCGACTGATTTCGTCTCAGACTCAACTAATTAGGCCCTTGAGCAGAACTAATTAGGCTTTTATTAATTTATTCATTCATTAGATGCATTTATATAGCGTCTCTTCAAGGGGTTACTCAGAGGCGCTCCCAACCTCAGCGCTGTAAAATAAAACTGTCTTAAGATGAGAGAGGAAGGCCTGAGAAAGATGTTTAGAAAGAGAGCGAAGTGTCAGAGGAAGACCATTCCAAGTTGAGGGTCCTATCACGGTTCTGCATAGTGGAAGTACGAGTAAAAGGGACTGAGAGCAGACTTCCATGTCCAGGGCTTCACTGGAATAGAATCTGCTGACTCCAGGAGTGGAAGGAATGAATTGACATTATTGACATTATATGCTGACTACTTATTATTCTGTCTAGTTCACTTAATGTTGACTTATAAGCAAGGGATTAGTTTATTCATTTGCAGCTATCTATCCACGCATTCATCCATTCATCCATCTATGGTGTTTCTCATGCATTCTCATGCATTTGACTCGCTTGTCTCCAGTCCACATGGTGTTCTATGCTGGTCCCGTTTACACCATGCATCACACCCTCGGTCCAATGCTCACTGACATCTTTATAGACTACCATTTATATGTTGACTATTATACAATACATACGTCCACCTGTTTTACCATTCAATTGCTTCCCGTCATATTCACCACTCAAATTATACTTGCTGTTGTCATCCGGCGAAGTGATGGCAAGTGCAAGCCTGCATCTAAACGATTTTCTGTAGCTATTTATAAAGGCATCGACCCTACTCAGTTTTGAGTAGGGTCGATGCCTTTAATAATAATAATAATAATAATAATAATAATAATAATCGGGATAGATCCATCAACAATACACTGTCCGTTTGAATGCATGGCGCAAAGCAACTTAATAGCCTCGCGTGAACGGACTGTAGGGCCTACATATATGTATACTAGCTCAAGATTCGATCCCTAAAAATAAGTAAACGTCTGTATGTAAACCGCATCCTCAAGCATAAACGGTCAGGAATTTTGATGGGGGTTATGGCCTGGCCAGATGCCCTTTCTAACACGAACCCAATGGTATTACAGTAAATAAAAAGAGAATAATATAACAAAGGGAATAAAGTAAGAAAAACAGTTGTTACTTTACAAATAATTTTTTTCTTATTTAAGCGAATAAATAACCTTTTAGAAAACTTTTTCCTAGGCCAATTGGGGGGGGGGGGGTTAACCCCCGAAACCACATGTCTGCGCCACTACATGCAAACAATGTCATGCATATACATGTATATGGCCTACACGTAAGCTCACATGTATGCAATAATAAATATGTCAACGGTAAAAATGAATGTTTTTTTAGATGACTTTAGCTGTAATAACTCTTATAAACTGGGATGGGGTGGGTAGGCCAATAGGCCTACAGCTAAATTTGTATCTACGCATAGGGGAAATGCAAAACTGGGCGTTGCAACAAGGAGAGGGGTGAAAATACGATTTTTTATGTTGGTAATAAGCATAATATTAGTCAGAAATTTTTGACATTTACTATGGCCCGATGGGACTCCAAAAATGGATGGGTGTGGAGTCCATGACTCTTATCCATTTTGGCGTGGACTTCAAATATGTTTATGTGATGCGTCCATGACTCCAAAAATCACTGCTCACATGTAAGCATATACACATGCGTGTGGAGTCTGTGGACATTTACATGCGTGTAATTACGATAGAGATTTATATGACGCAAAGCCAGACACAACGAGCTGTGGCTGCAGACTCTGGTCCAGGTAGGATGAGAGTCAAAGCCGCGATGGAAATGTAGGCCAGGAACGTGCAGAAAAAATACGTTAGAGACAGGCAGGAAGGACGAGACAAAGAGACAGACAGAGAGGCGGACAGAGAGACGGACAGAGAGACGGACAGAGAGACAGACAGAGAGACATCATACAGACAGAGAGACAGACAGACAGACAGAGAGACGGACAGAAAGACGGACACAGAGACGGACACAGAGACGGACACAGAGACGGACACAGAGACAGACAGAGAAACGGACAGAAAGACGGACAGAGAGACAGACAGAGATACGGACAGAGAGACAAACAGACAGAGAGAGACGGACAGAGAGAGACGGACAGAGAGACGGACAGAGAGACGGACAGAGAGACAAACAGACAGAGAGAGACGGACACAGAGACGGACAAGGAGACGGACAGAGAGGTAGGCGACCGGACAGTGGAGACCGTGTAAGTCACCTTTGTCCGGCGTGCAATAAAAAAAGCCTTCAGTCGTGAACCTAGTTAATATCGTCTTGTCCTCTGACGAAGATCTCTCTTCACAATATTATCTTCATGAAGATATTAACTGTGACAGGCTCCCTCGTTCTTCACTATACGCTGATCGCCTGACAACATCGTCATTTCACAGCGCTGACTACACATCTCACACGTCTACACACACACACGCACACCCACACACACTCACATACACATACACATACACAAACACACACAAGCACACACGCGCGTGCACACACACAAACACACACGCGCACCCACACACAAACACATACACAAACACACATAAACACAAACACACTCGTGCACACATACACATACACAAACACACACACGCACGCACACAAACACCCACTAATACACATATCCAGTGACGTAGGCCTACGTAACTGAAATGCCGCTTGGGGACTAAAACCCTAATGCCGCTCTTTGCCTCTCAATAATTATTTAGGATGTATTATTTTCGCTAAGATATAATTTTATTGCAATTTTAAATGACGATCGACGATCATTTATCATTATTAAACAATTTTATTTTGAGCAGTTTATAACCTTTCTCGTTCTATCACCTTCGCTGTATTTTGGAATAATTATCCATTTTGGTTACATTTTCAACTTACTGAAATCTAGTCCAGATATAGGACCAATTATTAGATAATGAAACATTTTATTGCATTAGTTGTGACTATCGCTTACTTGTTGTGACGTGTACATCACTGTACAAACGTCCACACGTTGCATATTATGGTAGAATTACCGTAGTTATTAGGCCAATAATTTTGTTATTAACATATTATTGCAGAATTACAGAAATTATTAGGCCAATCATTTAGCTCTTTACATATTATTGTAGAATTACCGTAGTTATTAGGCCAATAATTGTGCTATTAACATATTATTGTAGTATTACCGTAGTTATTAGGCCACTAATTTTGTTATTAACATATTATTGTAGAATTACCGAAATTATTATCTGTTAACGTTATCATGCAGGCTTTAGCGACTGCACAAAAAAGCTTAATGTTAGTCATCAGCAGAAGTAATTGCTTCAGCTATCTCTCTTTCAATGATGGATTGGTGGATAGATGGATGAAATCTCGCTCAACATTGAACGCTAAATAATTTTTAGTCAGTTTCAGTTTTGAAAGGGTTCTCTCACAGTTATTGCAGAGACGGATATAATTATTTTTATGACCTAGCTAATCTATCAGAAGCTAACCAATCAGCTGATCGATTAGAATCTAACCAATCAGCTGATCGATCAGAATCTAACCAATCAGCTGATCGATCAGACACAGAATTAATTCTAATCAATTAGCTATTATGCAAGATCAATTTGCTAATTCTAACCGGTTTCCAAATTCCAGTGCATGGCTAATTCCAATTCTAGTCGACACACTTTGTTTAAAATCTGCGTTGACTTTTCCGTTGAATTTTGAATAGCAATCAAATCAAGCAATTCATTTCATTTATTATTATTATTTAGATTAGATTATTATTTAGATTATCCAGCAATATAAAAGGCTAATATTTAGTCAAAATTCAAGAAACTTATTCTTTGGCTGGGTTCTGGTTATTATTTTAACGCCGATCTCTCCCAGATCGAGTGATAGGCCTCTACCACGACAACTGAGTGTTAGGACTACAAACAACGAAAGCCAAGTCGACTTGACCAAGGTCACAGGTTTTTGTATTCCTTCTAATGAATCTATTCTATATCTTTCTTTCCAATATGAGACGTGTCAAAAAATAACGGGAGGGTCAGCCATTGGTTTATGTAAACTTCGACTCGGCAATTAGAACTTTGCTATGGCGTCCTAAAAATGACTGGGTGTTGAATCCCAAACCCCCGCAATTCTCACACTGTTTCTCTCCTGCTTTTCATTTTCTTGTCCAAAATTCACTTTCATATTTTCCTTCAAACGTTGTCTTGTCTCGCGCGCACAAGTGTCGCCCGAGATGACTCATCTTTCCTTCGGTATACATAATATACACCCCAGTATATTTAGTCTAGTCCCTGATTTTGAGGGGGAGGTGAATCAAGATTTCTTGTCCAGTTGGGGAGGGGAGGAAACCAAACATTCGTTGGGTGGACGAGAACCACTGAGGTGCATAATTATTTCTACTTTTCTGGTGATCTATCTTCTCGAATTATTCTGATGACCTTTCTATGGTTTGAGTCCAAATGTCGGTTGTAAATTATATCTGATTCTGGGAATCGATAAATAACGCTTTCAATCATAATATCTCTTGGTAAATAGCATCACGGTTTATTATAACCGTTCATGTAACGCAATACAGCATGGGTGTAAAAAAAGCTGTAAATATTTATGGGGAGTTTCCTGTGAAGAATGACCACTCGAAATGCCTAGATTAAATACTGGGTAGGCCTCGGAACATATTATAGGTCTACCTAACTTTATATTATTGGACAGCTTAGGTCCTTAGGCTCACTCAGACAAGGACATCAGCAGGACAGACAGTGACACCCTCAAAACACACAGACCTCTCGAGTGATGAGCGACGAAGTGAGAAGGCTAAGGAGATGGGAATTAAAGGAGCGTGGGACAGAACGTGGATCAAAGGTTGGTCGGTGAATTTTGGGAGATGACCTCAGGCGCATGCGCAAACGCTATGGCCTCAATCGATGACGAAATGAGTTTAGAGGAAGGAAAGGAACGATAGGCTCAGCGGACAAATCTATGACTGAGGCGAAGAACACAGGCCGGACAGAGACTCAGGCAGGTAAACGGGCAGACAGACACGAGCTGAGTCTCACAAAGACAGATGGGGCAGAAACTGAGGTAAACAAAACGTGAACAGACGGAAAAGCAGATGTGCTGAGGAAGAGAGAGAGACAGAGACAGACAGACAGAGAGAGAGAGAGAGACGCAGAGAGAGATAGAGAAGAGATAGTCGTGGCACAGACATGAAAGAATGACTCAAGAATAGTATCGTAATGAACGGCAATTTACATGCAAGTGTGTAGTTAATTATTTATTATTTTCCGCTTTCATCATGAATCGCATTTCGGTGGTGAGCACTGGTGACAGTGTTAGCGATGGTTATAGTGTCGACAATATAGTGATCATAGTGGATTTGCAAACCTACTAGTAGGTCTACGTGTCTTTGTGCGTTTGAATTCTTGCAACACAACGATATACGGACGGCTGCAGAGACGGAAAGACAGAGGAGACAGAAGGAGCAATCAATTTTTTGTGTATGTTTGGCGCATTACAAACAGGAGACTGCGCGACGCTACAGATAAGCTATGGCTAAGCCATCGTTAAGGCACAAAGCCAATGTACGGCGTAGTTAAGTTGACATTGCTGTGCGCCATCATCATCATCATCATCATCATCGTCATCGTCACCAGCAGCAGCAGCAGCAGAAGCATCTTCGCCAATAGGTCGCTCTGTCCTCTGTCTCAGTCCGTTGCAGCCGATTCACAGTCGGAAGCAACGAAGAGGAATCGGCGGCGGCGACCAGTCATGCAGATGATCTTGCACATTCGAAGAAGAAGACAATGCATAGGAGGAGAATGTAAGAGAGGCAACGTTGCATTCATACAGACATAAGAAGACTATACATCCGGTTTATAACGTGCATGTATTATTTACGGATTTCAATGATGACCCGACTTTGCCAACATCATCATCAGTGGCAACATTGGCCTCGATGCACGACGTCTACGCTATTCGTCCAATCGGTCGTTCATGGCATCTTGCTAGCAGGTAGGTGTCTAACTTATAAGGATGGAGGACATTGGAGGAGGCATGAGATTCACTTTGACATGGCACTCTCTCCTCTCGAGAACACGCTCATTCTACATTGTTGCTATCTCTCTATTCTTCACTCTCTCTGTGTTTCTGTCTTTATCACTCTGTCTCTGTCTGTCTGCGTCTCTGTCTGTCCGTCAATCTCTCACCTTCTGAGTTTTGTCATATCGATCATCAATGAATAGCTTATACGTACACTTTGCTAAATGCTCATGCAGCATACAATAATTCTATGCATCGCACACCTTTCATTTCCCACCTTTCATTTTCCACCTTTCACTTCCCACCTTTCACTTCCCACCTTTCAATTCCCACCTTCCACTTCCAAAATTTCACTTCTCAAATTTCACTTCCTTCCTTTCACTTCCCAAATTTCACTCCCCAAATTTCACTTTCCAAATTTCACTCCCCAAATTTCTCTCCCCAAATTTCACTTTCCAAATTTCACTTTCCAAATTTCACTTCTCAAATTTGACTTCTCAAATTTCACTTCCAACTGTCGGCCTTCGTGATATTTGGATTTTGATCTCTGGAACAAAACCTTACCATGCCTGTCCATCGAGTTTGTTTTGACTGAGCGCCTATGGATGAATCTCTTCTATAGCGACTTGGTCATACTTTAGATCTGGCGAAACATCTAGAGTACTAAGATCAGAATACAATTATACTCATATGATTTATTTACTCACGTGGTTTAAAAGAGGCGATTGCCGCGAAAACCTACTAATTGACAGACCTGAAACTAAGTCAATTAAGTAAAACATTACTACTCAGCAGTTGTGCAGTTATAATAATAAGAATAAATACTAATAACGACAATTTATATGGCGCCGTAACACGGCTATACCGCTACAATAGCGCCTCATCAACAGCTAATATCGCTGTTTTAAAATTTTAAAATACATGTCAGTGAATAATATACAGGTGAATCATTTGGTAATGTGGTAATGAAGGTTGTATTGTTTTATAAATGTTCTGCTAGTGCTACAATTAGGCTGGGGGAGTCAACGAATTCCGAGTAAATGTCGAATGAAGCTTCTACATAACGGTGATAGAAGGAAAAATGGAGAGGAAAATTAGAGGAAGACCACGACAGATGATGTTGGACACGATGATGACGGGGATTGGATACCAAAGACTAAGGACAAGGTCCAGCGGAAGGAAGAGTGGCGACATTGGACAGCTGAACCTGCCTATAGTGGTAGAGAACCAGAAGAAAGCATTTTAATACATCAATCTTGCTCGGGAAGACTCATGCAATCACTATAAATATGAGAACAACATTAACTATAAATGAGCGGTACTCTCTCTCTCTCTCTCTTCTCTCTCCCTCTCTCTCTTTTCTCCCTCTCTCTCTCTCTCTCTCTCTCTCTCTCCTCTCTCTCTCTCTCTCTCCTCTCTCTCTCTCTCTCTCTCTCTCTCTCCTCTCTCTCTCTCTCTCTCTCTCTCCCCTCTCTCTCTCTCTCTCTCTCTCTCTCTCTCTCTCTCTCTCTCTCTCTCTCTCTCTCTCTCTCTCTCTCTCTCTCTTGCAAAGTCACCGCTGCATGGAATCCCTCTTACGTAAAAATTCAAGGCACCATCAATTAAATACGAAGGTTTCGTTAGAAGAGAAAGACCTTATATATGTACATGTATATGCTTAAGCCTTATACCATCGACCCTCTCTATCTTACCGTCAGAAGCACCAACGCGTTTCGCTTTTCAAGGCACCGCCTCGGTATTTAAAAACACGAGTTTACATGACTGTGCTAAAAAAGCTAACAAAGTCTCTCTGAATAAAAACATCTATTGGAAAATGGTCTTATTGTAAGTAGTATTTATTTATTTATTTACTGAGAATTTGATATAGCGCTCCTTCAAGGTTACTACTCAGGAGCGCTCCCAGTCCAACCCCGGTCGAATAAGACAGTTTTGAGAAGAGAAAGAAATGAAGTAGAAGTAGAAAAGCTAATAGGTATTTGACGAAGGATAACAGGGAGCTCATTCCAGGTCGCAGGGCCAGCCACGGAGAAAGCACGGCGCTGCCTCATTGCAGTCCGAGCAGTGTTATTTATATTAACTGAAACGGTAACTGAAATAGCAGAATAACTGAAAAATCGTTGTGAGTTAACTCCAACTGAAACTGAAACTGAAAAATGTTGAATAACTGAAACTGTAATAGAAACTGAAAAACAATAACTGTATAACTGAAGAATCAAAAGGAGTTAACTTGAAAATAAAACAAGAGCTTTTTTCTTACTTACTTAATGAACGGAAATTCTACTCTACTACACGTTAAGTTCTCTATGTTCATTTCACTTCCGGTTCCTGTTTCTTTCCTATTCCTTTCCTGCTCAGGCTTCGGCGGTAAACTGGTAAACAATCTTCGACTAGAACCATGTTTAAGCCAAGTAGCGGAAGAAAATTAGAAAGCGGCGTTTGGGAACATTTTGTTTTTGAAGCGGCAATAGAATATAGGAGCTGGGTTTATGAAAAAGTCTAATGGTTTTCTTGCTTAAATAGAAGCTGAATTGACGATTTTCATCATGTGTCTCAACATGCATCCAGCTTCTATTTTAGATAGAAAAAAACTTTATCCATCTTCCATTTCTTAAGCGGTTTTTCATCAATCCAGCTTCTATTTCGCCTGTAAAAATCTTCATCCAGCTTCCATTTCTCAAGCGTTTTCTCATTAATCCGGCTTCTATTTTGGTGGACGAGTTGTCGTTGGACGAGTTGTCGGTGAACCAGTTGTCGTGGAACCCAGCTGCTCGCTACTGCACTCACTGATGCCACCGCTGCTGTCAAAGAAGCAACCATCTTCAACGGTGACCTAGATAATGGACTGTCCTTCTGGGTGGATCGACAGAGCTCCTATCCATCTCTGGTCCTGATTGCAGAAGACTTCGTATCCGCGCCTGCTTCACAAGCATACGTTGAGCGCGTCTTCTCAGTTTGTGGGGACTTGTGTGCAAGAAAGCGAAAAAGATTAAGTGTAAACCTGGAACGTCGTGTGTTCTTTAAAGTCAACCGACAATATGTAAAATCAGATTGATCTCCTATTCAACTTTCTGGGAACTTTGCGCAATATGTGTGACTGCGATCAGTGTTTTAGTTGTGACGTTTGAAAATACACGTGCTAACTGTAACTGAAACTGTAACTGGAAAATAAGAAATAACTGTAACTGAAACTGAAAAATCTCATCGTAGTTAACTGTAACTGAAACTGTAACTGGAAAAAATTAAAATAGATAACTGTAACTGAAACTGTAACTAAAAAACCATAACTGAAATAACACTGAGTCCGAGAGCGTGGAACAATAAGTTCCGCTTGCGCAGCTGAGCGGAGAGAGCAGCGGCGTTGAACGTGCGTGGTCGAGCAACAGAGCTCCTGCAAGTATAAAGGAGCCAAACCCTCAAAGCAGCGCCGGACCAATACGGAAATTCTGTACGTAATGCGCTGTGGGTAAGGGAGCCAGTGGAGTACATCCCGCATGTACTCGGAGACTCGGCCAAATTTGGGAATGCGGCCTATGAGGCGGGCAGCAGTGCGCAGGACCCTATTTAGGGGCCCCACCCGAGAGGCTGGAAGTCCACCGTATATGGAACTGCAGTAGTCCAAGCGCGAAACTACAAATGCATGAACAAGTGTTGAGGCTGCGCTAGGAGTCAAAGAGCGGGAAATGACCTTGAGCTGCCGAAGCTGGTAGTAACAGCTGCGACACAGAAGGTTAATGTGCCGCGTAAATGTGAGTTCCTGGTCAAGGATTACTCCCAAATTCCGGACAGAAGTGGAAAAAGTGAAATGTGGATATTTCAAGGCTAGGGAAGCTAAATCAATTTTGGAAAGCTGCTGGGGCGTTCCAAGCCAGATAAGCTGAGTCTTATTAGGGTTAAGGCGCAGGCGGTTTGAGGACATCCAGGACTGCAGGGTTACTATAGTCTGGCTTATTGTTCCAACCGCTGCGTCAGCATGAACCGCCAGACAGTGGACATAAGCTTGCAGGTCGTCAGCATAAGATTGGCTGTGGACATCCATAGCTGTCAGCAGGGAGCCCAGATCGGCAGTGTAAATTATGTAAAGGAGGGGTCCAAGAACGGAACCTTGAGGCAAACCTATTGGAGCAGGGACCCATGAGGACTTAGTGGATCCATAAGCTACCATGAAGGAGCGGTTCTGCAAAAACGAAGCAAGCCAATCAAGTGCGTTACCAGAGAGGCCGAAAGAAATCGATAAGCGCTGCAAGAGGATGTCATGATCTACAGTGTCAAATGCAGAGCTTACATCAAACAGTGAGAGGAGAGTAATCTGGGATCTATCGATAGCACCGTAGATGTCAGATAGAAGGCGGACAAGTAGAGTTTCTGTGGAATGGCCCTTGCGAAAGCCTGATTGGAAAATTGGGAGAAGGCTATTTTTTTCCAGATAGTTCATAAGCTGTGTAGCAACAATCTTCTCAATTATTTTTGACATAAATGAAACATTTGCTATTGGCCTGAAATTGTTAGGCTCAGCATTATCAAGACCATTTGCCTTGATCACCGGAACGAGGATGGACCTCTTCTGGGTCACAGGAAGAACTCCTTCTTGGAGAGAGCGATTGCACAGAACTGTGAGAAATGGCAGAAGTAGGCCTATATTCGAAATAGATTTGACACCTAAAGATCCAACACATTCGTTGAAAATAAAAAATACTCTTGGAACCATTGTAGCTAAAGCTAAGTTACAAAATGTGTTTTTTATGTTGTTGCTGCTGCTGTTGCTGATATCGTTGTTATTATTATTTTTATTGTTTTCATTATCATTATTACTATTAGATCTTTTACTATGATAAAATATAAAAGTGACATTTTTCGCATTTAGTTTGACAGAAATATGGCAAGCTTCTACCCAGCATTGGCCTATATGTGTACCGGTATTCAAATCGATGATTCTTGGGAACGAAATGGATGCACGGATGCATTGCATCTGGTATAGGAGGAGGATAGTAGGACGCGCTGAGCATATACTGTAAGAGATCCGGTTTAAGATCGATACAGTTCCTGATAAGTAATCACCATCATCATCACCACCATCGTCATCACCATCATCATCATCATCATCATCGTCGTCGTCGTCATCATCATCATCGTCGTCGTCGTCGTCATCATCATCATCATTGTCATCATCATCATCATCATCATCATCATTATCGTCGATGGGAAACTGTCTCCTGATCATATAACCACCGTCCTGTGTCAATGCAAGCCGAAGCATCCCACGGACGACGACGACGCAAGACGATGGCCATTCTAAACACACACACACACACACACACACACACACACACACACACACACCCACACACACACACACACACACACGCACACACGCACACACGCATGCATCCAGACAAACGAACGAACATAGACTAACAAATACATGTACAAGCACTGCAGCAAGACGGTGACTGTGACAGAAAAAAGGACAGGGAGGCGTATACGCATCGTGACGCCAGAGAGATAGACAGACAGACATACATGGACAGTAAAAGAGACAGAGGCAGAGGCAGAGACTGAGGCATAGACAGAGACAGACAGACCGAGGCAGAGACAAAGACAGAGGCAGAGACAGAGACAGAGGCAGAGAGAGACAGAGAGAGGCAGAGGCAGAGGCAGAGACAGACAGACAGAGACAGACAGACAGAGAGAGACAGAGACAGACATAGACAGGGACAGAGGCAGACAGACAGAGACAGAGACATAGACAGAAACAGAGGCAGCAGTCACATAGACGACGTCAGACGCGATGCTAATCTACGGCAAACACAACGAGTCCTTGCATGGCAATATGAATTGCCTCACCGCCGCTATTATAGTCTTCTCTCCTCCATGCAGTCGATCCTCCTCCTCCTCCCTCCTCCTCCTCCTTCTCCTCCTCCTCCTCCTTGCCCTCGCCTCCCTCGCCTCCCCTGCCATGTGGTCGGCTGCATCGCTGGACGCAAAGGATTATGGGATTAGAGATATATGTGGCCAGGCCATAGAGAAAGCGGGCTTAGGCAGAATGTCAGCCTCTGTCTCCAGCAGCAGCAGCATCCATGCGGATATCTTGTCCCGTCAACATCGCTTGCACTTTTGACCACCACATCCACTTCAGCACTGCAGGCCGCATACTCGAATGTATTCCAAGCACTTTTCATGGCTTCTAGGTCAAGCAAGTGTTAAGCTTCATAGGCCTATAGAATACAGTAGGTCAACTGCAAATCAAATCTGGTATTATAGGAGGCGAATAGGCATACAGAGAAAACATGACTGCCAAATGGTCAAAGTCGTCGCGTAACTGTTAGAACTTAGAAGATCTAAATAGGCCTACGTGTAGTCTAATTATTCCGAGAGCAACGTGTCAACTGAGAACCTGACGACATTTGAGATGGACCTACATGTATACTATAGACTCCATCAGGTTTGGACATCGATATGGTGTCCCAGAAGATATTACGCAATATTCGTTTCCATTCCTGTGTAGATATACAGTTGAACAGGTCTCTTGAGAATAGTTAGTCGTATTCATATGCAATGCAACATGGATCGCCCTCTTCCCGAAACAATCTTTCCATAAGATGCGAACTGTTCCACAAGAAGCTCAATAAACATGTTCGTCCCGTCGTATGTTCTATATATACGTTCCAACCGTCAATTTCCGTTTCAATCACAATCATGCCGATGTTTTCCCCGTTATTTTGGCATTTGCTTCTTCTGTATAGGACTATAGGTTCTTCAATATTAAGAATGAGCGTCGTCGGCGCAAGGATAATTAAGTGATATATAGGACGGCTGTGAGAGCCAATGGAGGGTGAAGGCAGCAAGAGGCAACGACGCTAAGATGTGCCACAGCAGAAGACATGGAAACTGGAAAGCATACAGGCAATTTTAATGCTGCGCACGAAATTATCCAACGTATAGGGTCTGTAGCCTGTAAGCTGTCAATAGTTTCAATAGTCTGGGGTATGTAGACTCAATCATGAGGTACATTAGATCTTGGGTTAAATTTTACCAATCAGGAAACGGATTCTATTATGTTCAGTAAGTTAAATACGCTATAAATGGCAGAATGAGTCATTTGCATTTGATCCTGCATTTGAGGTTAAGCAATGGACAGTTTTGGACACCAACCCAACCATGTTCCTATTATTCTGTGAGAATTAGGAAGTAGATAATCGGACTCTCTTGATCAGCTCAAAGAATCATGTATGTCTACTACCATGCATGTATGTACACCAAAAAGGAAATGGCAATTGGTAAACTAAAGAATGTTCTATTCCTATTTTATGCTAACCCACCATCACTGGCGTGGATAGTAGATGTAAAATTAATTAGCTGGCTATTTTTGAAGAAGCCTGATATTGAAGATAAATTAAGTTAAAATGGTGATAAAGGATAAGCTGGTGTTTTTCCTATTGAAGCTAAAATAAGCTGGCTGATTTTGGTTTTAAGAAAAATTCTTAATAGAATGGATTCTTTGGCTATTTTCTATGAAGCCTGATATTGAAGAAAATATCAGCTAAAATGGTGTTTAAAAAAATCAGATGTCTTTTTAATTTTCTGGATGTCTTTTATTATTTCCTGAGGGGGGTGCTCGGTAGTACAGTGGATAGCGCGCTGGACTGTCGACCAAGAGGTTGGGGGTTCAATTCCCCGCCGGGGCAGAAATTTGTAACGAGATTTCTGTTCCTCTAGCCGACTCCGCTATGATGAGTACACGGTCAGTGGATGATGAGACGGCGAGAGAGAGAGAGCGCGAGCCAAAGCAGATGGTCATGAATCACACCATCCCCATTGGCGCATCATACTCAGCGTGCCCTGTTTACACATCCGCCTTAAGCCAGCAGCTGCAGCAGCTCGAGAGAGAGAGAGCGCGAGCCAAAGCAGATGGTCATGAATCACACCATCCCCATTGGCGCATCATACTCAGCGTGCCCTGTTTACACATCCGCCTTAAGCCAGCAGCTGCAGCAGCTCGAGAGAGAGAGAGCGCGAGCCAAAGCAGATGGTCATGAATCACACCATCCCCATTGGCGCATCATACTCAGCGTGCCCTGTTTACACATCCGCCTTAAGCCAGCAGCTGCAGCAGCTCGAGAGAGAGAGCGCGAGCCAAAGCAGATGGTGTGAGTCATGACCATCTGGCTCGCTCAGTCACGACAGCGTTGACCTAGGCTACATACGTAGCCATTGTAAACGCGACTGTAAACAGGTACATTTGGAGCATTGCACGGTCTGTTATATTATATCTCATCTCTCATCATTTCAACTCTAATCATTACCCACCTCTAGCTCATTTTAGTTATTTAACGAGATAGATAGATAGAGAGATAGATAGAGAGATAGAGAGATAGATAGGTAGATAGATAGATAGATAGAGAGATAGATAGATAGATAGATAGAGAGATAGATAGATAGAGAGATAGAGAGATAGATAGGTAGATAGATAGAGAGATAGAGAGATAGACAGATAGATAGATAGATAGATAGATAGATAGATAGATAGATAGATAGATAGATAGATAGATAGATAGAGAGATAGAGAGATAGAGAGATAGAGAGATAGAGAGATAGAGAGATAGAGAGATAGAGAGATAGAGAGATAGAGAGATAGAGAGATAGAGAGATAGATAGGAAGATAGATAGATAGAGAGATAGGTAGATAGAGAGAGAGATAGATAGATAGATAGATAGATAGATAGATAGATAGATAGATAGATAGATAGATAGATAGATAGATAGATAGAGAGACAGATAGATAGATAGATAGATAGATAGATAGAGAGATAGAGAGATAGAGAGATGAAATCAATAATTATAAATCAATATTTTTTTTCAGCAGGTGTCTTTGTTCGCTCGCCGTACACGTCATGCAACAGCTGTTGTTCGCATCATGTAGCTGTCTGACTAACGTCGTCTAGATGTGGCGTGTTCGCTTCAGTCTACTTTAACAACGCTGTTAGCTACAAGTACTTGCGCTATAAGCTTATTATACATGTAGAATGGCTGATCTCAGTGATCTGTTTATAAAAATCGGGACAAACTCTAAAGAAGTAATAGATAGAGGACTTATTAAGAGATCTTTAACAGTCGCTAAAAGAACGAAATTAATGGAAGAATTAAAGAAACTAGCAACCTGTATCGATGAACTAAAGAAAAGAAAACGTCATATTAAAACACCTCGTGGCATCGTTCATCCACCGATTCCATCTGCTGACAACCAACCACCGATTCCGTGTGCTGACAACCAACCGATTCCACCTGCTGACAACCAACCGATTCCGTGTGGTAGTAAGACTCTATCTAACATTCAACCCGTTGAGTCTCCAACTCCACCCGGACGTAAGTCAGACAACTACAGCTTAAAAAATTTCGAAGAAAATATAGTTCCCCAGATACGGGAACGGATCGCGGAATACGGAAGCCTTCATCCACACTTGGAATGGAATTTGGAGCTGAATTTTCTGGACAACCCTTCTAATTTAAAACCGACTGACCTAGCATCAATTAAACAACTTCATGAACAACTTGTAGATAGCGAAAAAACAGCGTTGAATCTGCGTCTCCTCATTGCCTACCACAGAGGAATGTGCTACCTCTCTGCATGTGACCACATGCCAACTAACATCCCTATAAAAGAATGGTTACCTCAAGAATTCGGCTTGCCCTATATAACAATTAACCGCTACCGCCAATTTTCAACCCTTATCCAGAGCTATCCCGGGTTGATCTATTGTGGTCTATCCTTTTCACAACTCACAAAACACCACAGCAGAATCGAAAACCTTCTCAACATCGACGACGGTCTTAGGATGAAACTAAAATCTCAAGTCGAAATCTGTGCTCATAACAGTACATCTACCATCGATCCTGTAGAAACGCAAGTCGAAAACGAATTGAATCTGAACGTTGATCCTGGTTACAAAGAACGTTTAAACAGTACTGCGAGTTCTCCAATGGAAGTCGAAGACGAAGATAGGCTGCTGCAGGATGATTCTTAACTCTTAAACCGCCACATACTTTTGAGGTGTATGCACCCCGGACGCCAAATACTTTTTTGTTGCAATATACTTCGAAACGTCATGACTCATTCAGAAACATTGAGACATATGGGTATATATAGGTATATACAGGTATGAAGGTACATATATAGGTATATAAGTATATAGGCATTAGGTATGTATATATATAGAAATACATAAATATATTATAGGCCGTACCGGCGTTCAACGCATATGTGTTTCCAGCGTTCTGACAAATCTCTTCAGGAAACACACATTTGTGTTTCCGGCGGTTTAAGGGTTAACCTAATTGGATACTTAGCACAGAGTCATAAAATGTTCTTATTTAGGAGTTTTTACTTCAGCGTGTTCATATGACCTACTTTTGGTATCACTACCATTGTACAGGACAGCATGACGCATGGACAAAAAAGAAATCGATTACGTCTACGTCGAAGCAGGTGCAGCAGCTGCGTCCATTAAAGCACAACACGCATGCGCGTGTTCATTTGACCTACATTTGGTATCACTCATGATACCAAAAGTAGGTCACGAAGACACGCTCTTATTCATAGAAAAGTAATGATTACACAAGAGCTGTTTTGATGTACTAAAGCTTTTGGACATTTGCTAATAGTAGTAGTAGTATAATTAAGCTTTTAGACATTTGCTAAAAGTAGTAGTATAATTAACCCTCTAGCTCTTGGCGCTATAATAATTCTAGAGACTACGCTAAAAGTATATTTTATAATTAAGACCATAAATCAGTTAAATTCACAATGATATCAAGTCTTTATTGTTAACCCATGTATTGAATGACTCATCATAGCCTAACCATTTAACTAAAGACCGATTTCCTCTTTTTCTTATAATCTTTTCTATTTTAAATGTATCTTGCGTTGTCGATTGTAATTCTGGTTCATAAAATGTCCCTTTTATTTCTTCTCCATGATAGTCAGAGATTTTATAGGTTATAGGGTCTGTGTACTGAATGTGTGTTATTGTAAAACCCTCCTGTGTCCAATTCTGTGTGTAACCTTTCTCAAATGTCTTTTTCTTCTTAGAAATTCTTACTTTATCTCCTACCGAAAATTTAGGTTTAACAGTTTCAGGTACAGCGTCGCCGTATAAATTCATCCACACAACCCATTCGTTTGCTTTGATACTCGCTTTAACAGGAGTCATTTTAATGGAAGAATGTCTTGTGTTGTTGTATAAACTAAGCATATTATCTAAAACATCGATATATCTCTGAGTTGAATTTGCTGTAAAATATTTGAACATTTTCTCTTTCACTGTTCTATTAAATCTTTCTACGATGCAAGATTTCTCTTCATTCTCAGTTGAATACAACTGCATACCTAATGATTTTACCTGTTTATTATAGAATTCTGTTCCCTTATCGACCCAAAGTTTTTCCCCCCTTCTTTTGCTCGTATTAAATATTTTAACGAAAGCATCTGCCACAGATTCTCCGCGCTTATCTTTTAACGGCTGAATAAATGCATACTTGGAGAATATATCAATGACGCTTAACAAATATTTCACACCAGAATTAAATTTAGCATAAGCCTGCATGTCAATTAAGTCAGCAGCCCAAACTTTGTCCACTCCCTGAACATAAACAACTCGCTTCCTGAACTTCCTGACTATAGGTTTATGCAATTCGTCAGCAAGTTGGTCTGTCCATCTCAGAGCTTTTTTTTCAACCCCATTCCAAAATGGGTCTTCGTCGATAATATTGGTTTTACTATAGATCTTTCAATTCGTTCGCGGAAAGTAGGATTAGGTATATTATTTAATTCATCTATCATAGCTCTGTCAGCGACGTTTCTCCCTGCTGTATCAGTATGTTTAGCATAAGCCAGGTCATGACGATAGGCTGCTGCATCAACCCTATCTACTGGTTTACTCCAATCTTTTGGTGTTCCATCAGGATTCAATCGCAAATCCAATCGAGTACCTGGACCCGTGAAAGAATGTCCTGGAAGATGCAGTTCACCCGGGTACTTTGCCCATGGAAGTTTAATATTAGAAGTAGCAGAATTGAGAGCTGAGACCAAATCACCTCCTTGTACAGTAGTGGACATTTTAGTAAACTGAGTTTTTCTAGCGCCACACTCAACGCACACACCCCTAATCATAGGTCTACCATTCTTACTGACGACTCGTTGAACATCTTTAGATTCAGTTTTTCGTTTACATTTTACGCAATACGAGCTGTGCTCCATTTTAATATAATATAATTAAAATGGAAGTCCAAGACCTATCGTGGAATGAAGAATCAAGTAAACGCTTTAACAGTCCTCTCCTACCAAGAAGCATCAGAGGTTTGATCGTCGGTAAGTCTCAATGCGGCAAGACAATATTACTACTTAATTTATTACTGAGACCTGGTTGGTTAGACTACGATAACCTGCAGATCTTTGGCAAAAGTTTATTTCAATCAGAATATAAGATACTTAAGAAAGCATTCGAAGAGAAATTACCAAAGGAAGCAATTATAAGACTTTTTGATAATCGCGATGAGATAATGAAATTAAATGTATCACCGACCGCCGTAGTCGAGGAGATGTCTAAAAACATGGCCAAAAAATCGGATATAGAATGCAAGTTCTTTGAAACCTCTGAAGATGTTCCAGATCCACGAGACTTAAGTCGAGATAAAAAGAATCTCATGATTTTTGATGATTTACAATTAGAGAGACAAAATAAATGCGAATCCTATTATATAAGAGGTAGGCATAGTAATGTAGATTGCTTTTACCTAGCACAAAATTATTTCAAGCTGCCCAGACAAACTATCAGGGAGAATGCCAATTTTATATGTCTATTCCCTCAAGACCTCAAAAATATTAATCATATATACAGCGATCATATAGGCGTAGATGATATGACTATTGAAGAATTTCGAAAACTATGCAAAACTGCGTGGGATGAAACGCATGGTTTTGTGGTTATAGACCTTACTAGTAAAACAAATAAGGGCAGGTACAGATCTGGATTAGATACATTTTACATTAAATAAAAGCAATAATAAAATGATAACAAAATTTAAGATTTTATATTCTAGGTTTAAAAATAGCTATCTAAAATGGAAACCCTTCTTGACGAAATTTTATCTAATACTCAAACGATTGCACGCAACACAGAAGCTAAAGAATCCTTTTGCATTTTGTTGAGCGAAAGGAACACACGAATTCGAACGAAATTTAATCCACTAATCGAACTGGACAAAAGTAAAACGTATGAAATGGCTCTTGTCAATCTTGAAACTTACTACAGTTTTCCTAATATAGATGAAACAAATAATAAATTCGTATATTCGTCAGATAACGGTGTAACATGGGAAGATTTAGACATTCCAACCGGTTGCTATGAAATCGAAGACTTAAACGATTACATACAGAGAATTCTAAAAGAAGAAGGTCATGGACAATGTATAAAGTTGCAACCAAATAACAATACTTTGAAGGCTGTTTTGGAAATTGATGAGAACTATAAAGTTGATTTTACAGTAGAAAATTCAATTAGCACCGTTCTAGGATTTCAGCGTCGTGTATACTCCGAAGGATATAACGAATCCGAGCACATAGTCGATATAAACAGCGTGAATAGTTTACGTGTTACCAGTGATATAATAGGATCATCGTATGCCAACGGAACTACGGAGAACATAATTTATTCTTTCTTTCCATCGGTCGGGCCTGGTTATAAGATAATCGAATCTCCTCATAATCTGGTTTATCTTCCAATAACGCTATACTCTATTTCATCGATGGAAACAAAACTAATAGACCAAAATGGAAAACTAATTAATTTAAGAGGTGAGGAATTGTCGATACGATTTCACATAAGAGAGGTTTAATTTAAAGTTTATATTTAATATAAGATGAGCGCTTACGCTAAGGTCAAAGTTAATATTTCTGAAGGGCAAAAAGAGAAGATTAAGCGAGCTGCTCAAGTCGGAACTGGGGTGAGTATAAGACTTTCTCATGAAGATATAACTGGTGAGCATGTATTAGCTCTAAACCAGAGGCAAATTAACAAGTTAACTAAAGCGTATCAGAATGGAACTGGTGTGACAATTAAAATGGGTAAAAAGCAAGTAGAAGACATTGCGAGAGTCGAAGGCGGATTTATTGGCGCTATTCTACCGTTCTTAGCAACAGCCGGAAAGTTTCTTCTGTCTAGTGTTCTTCCGAGTTTAGCCACAGGAGCCTTAACAGGATTGGGTTCTGCAGCTGGTTCCAAAATTGTCGATAAAATAAGTGGATCTTCGATCTCACATCCGATAAGTGGATCTTCGATAAGTGGATCTGGCGTGCTGTACGTTAAGAAAGGAGGAATATGCTGTAAGATAGTGCCTGCTGGGGAAGGTCTTTTTCTATCTCCGTGGAAAAAGGGTATTTCGATATCAGGTTCCGGTCTGTTTATGAAAAGAGGAACAGGATATGTCAGCGGTGAAGGTCTTATACTTGGTCCCAATTCACCATTTAAAAATATTCCTATTCTTGGAATGTTACTTTAAACAATCTCTTTTATAAATGTCTGGATACGGTCACCCAATACACAAATTTATCACCAAACGAAAGCCTCGTGTGAGTACGATAATTTGGTTGCCTAAAGTGGTCACTCACGCTCCTGCAAGACAACGAGCAGGCGATAGATATGAGATTTTTGCTCAGCAAGCGATAACGATTGAACCAAAGACAAATATTACAGTAGAAGTAGGCCTTGGAGTCCGAATGACCAGTGGAATGTGTCTAGTCTCTCTTAGACAGAAGTTGAAACAACTCAGACTGAGTCTTCAAGATGGTACTGTCCTAGAGGACGCAGAGGATATAATAATTACAATACAAAACAACTCCGATTCACCAGTTACTATAAACGAAAAAGACTCCATATGTTACGTTAATTACTACGATGCATAAATTGTACGTTTTATGTTTACGTTTTATGTTTACGTTTTATGTCTACGTTTTACGTTACGTTTTAAACATTATACTTATAAAAAAGAGATTTTATTATCGAAGAGTTTTTAAAAACGAAAAAAAATATTAAACAAAACTTTCTCTCAGAGAGAATAGATGATCTTGGACTTCAACGAGAATTAACGAAAATCTACAAACCAATAGTCGACTCTCAATCAGCAATTTCAAAAGAACAAAACGCTTTGCTGTCGACAATAAAAGATAACTCTGCAGCAACATCACTCGCTCTAAAATCACTTCCAGATTCGTTGAAAACTATTCAATTTCCCCAGTATCCGTCTATAGAGGCGTACGATGACGCTGACCCATTAGAAGACATTAGAAGGTTAGAATTAGGAAATATTGCAGTTGAATACCTTAAAAAATATGCTTCTGATAAAAGACTTGTGGATACAACATTCGGATTAAGATCAAGAGATGGAAAATTCTACATCGGTGACAGCGAAGCCTCAATACAAGGAAATGATATTACAGTTGGAACCACAACTTATCAAGGAACTCCAGGATTATGGGAATTGTTAACGTTAGCTAGTCCAAACAGTTCAATTTATGATTATCGTGATCTCGAAGAATACGCCGAGATTCTAATTAAAACGAATGCCATGAGTCAGCCAAATAAACCAAACAAACCTAAATCGTCTAGAAGTGTAAAATATGCAAATATAATAAAACCCATATGGGATGATTACATGAAGTTAAGAGGTAAAACAGGAAGCGGAATAATTACCATTCCTTCAGATCCTAACGAATTAGTAAAACAATTAGAGTTGCGAATATATAGCTACAAAGCGGGAAATACAGGTGTAAGAAATGAAATTGTAGGTATGACGGATGAGTTACTAAGACAAAGAGTGATAACCAAAGATGAATATAAAAAATTGATGATCTAATTTAAAAATTGATGATCTAATTTAAAAATTGATGATCTAATTTAAAAATTGATGATATAGAAATGCTGGTCGTTGCGAGAAGAAGTTATAAAAAAGTACACGTTGTCGGTGGAGCAGGAATATTCGATTCCATTGCAGGATTTCTCAAGAGGCTACTGACATCGAATGCAGCCAAACAAATTGCGAGCACAGCTGTCAAAGAGATTGGGGGTGTTGCTAAGGATAAGGCGATCGACGTTGGAAAACGATTACTCAATAAGATACTCCCTAAAGCTCCCGTTCAGCAGCCGATAACTCAGGAAACTAAAGTCATTCTAGCTAGATTACTCGGGTCGAATCCGCAAATGACGGGAGGAGCTATTAGAATTCAAGATCTCGTAAAACGCTTAAACGGAGGTGGTTTGAAAATGGCAGTTTAAATTTATTTTCTTATTTAAAAATATATGTATATAAAATGCAATCCGATATTCTAAGATTCACAGAGCAACCATTGATCGATGAAGGTATCGAGCGATACGAATGGCATGAGTACGAACCTGTAGCGAGAACTAACCTTAACAGTTCTGGTGAAATAAGAATAAATATTGAATTACAAGACTTATACAGTCACCCAGCAGAATCGTATCTGCAATTCGACGGAAGACTAATTAAAGCTGATGACACCGCATACGTTAATGCCGATTTAGTCGCTCTTACGAATAATGGGCTTATGTATCTATTCAGTCAAATATCCTATCAGTTATCTAATCAAGAAATCGAAACGCTATTTCATCCGGGTCAAGCTACAACGATGCTCGGTTTACTTACGTATCCAAACGATTTTCAGTTGACTCAAGGCTTAAATCAGCTGTGGTATAAAGACACTGCAGCGACTGCTGTTATTGCGGACAACCCCGGCTTTGCCACTAGACAAAGCTTTCTCATTCGCAAACCAAACACTAAAGGAATGTTCAGCTTTATTGTTCCGTTGAAGCATATTTTTGGGTTTTGCGACGATTACGACAAGATTATTTACGGTTTTAAACAGACGCTGACTTTAGTTCGTAAAGCTGACGATGATGCCATATTCCGAGATAACGCTGCAGCTGCTGGAAAAGTTGCGATAAACAAAATTTCATGGTTTATTCCGCACGTTATTCCTTCCGATATGGAACGAATGCAGTTGTATAAGACAATTGAATCGAAATTAACGTTACCAGTTGCGTATAGAGCTCGTCAATGCGACACAATAACAGTTCCTCAATCGACAAGTTTCAGTTGGCGTCTTAGCGTAAAAACATCACCTGAGAAACCTAGATATATCATCGTAGGATTTCAGACGGACCGTAGCGGTAATCAGGAAAGTAATCCATCGCTATTTAATCACTGCGATCTCAAGAACATTTATGTGATGATGAACCAGGAAAGATATCCAGCTGTAGATCATAACCTGTCGTTTCCTAATCAACAATTCTCCAGAGCGTACAGAGACGCGTCCTCCTTTAGTCAAAAATTCTATGGTATGGATAAGTTGATTACCCAAAGCAATATAACACCTGTTGATTATAAAGAATTATATCCGCTGTTCGTGTTCGATGTAAGCAAACAATCCGAGCGTTTGAAATCTTCAGTCGTTGATATTCAGATTAAGGCTCTTTTCAATGCAGCAGTGCCAGCCGACACCGAAGCGTATGCTGTCGTAATTTCAGATAGGTTGCTGCAGTTCCAATCGGATGGACAGAAAATGAGTGTAGTGTATGGAAAATTGATTTAAAGAATACTTATATATTATGAAGCTACCAGAGCTTAGAATGTTAGCCAAGCATCACGATGTTACAGGCACTTCGCATCTCAACAAACCTCAAATGATAGCTGTACTGATTGAAAAGAATATTCTTCCGACGGACTACAAGTCTGTGTCATATCGACATGACACGTTGGGTAGTATCAGGAAACAACCGAGAAGAGTAGATATTATAGATCGAGAAACTGGCGTTGTTACCTCGTATCCATCGATGTATAAAGCTGCTAAGGCCTATGGTCAGAGTGCTGGTATAATAGCTTATCATAACGGAAATGTCTGGAGAGATAGATACGAAATTAAAGTGTATGAGCGATAGATAAGTGGATCTTCGATCTCACAGATAAGTGGATCTTCGATCTCACAGATAAGTGGATCTTCGATCTCACATGTTTTAATATTTTTGCGTGGTAAGATAAAATGGATTTAAAGAAAAGTAGTTTAAGAAACATGAACCATGTTGAACACTTGCTCGACTCGCCGGTTCCTGACATTAAGGTTCCTACGCTTACGCCTACACCTGGTAAATACAAACCAGTAGCGCCTAAGAGAAAATACAAAAATAGGGTTAGGACAAAAATAAATGAATTTGCGGATTGGCTACTTAGTTATGTGCCTGAACGAGACACTAAAGTCGTAAACGAAAAACTCGAATCGTTGAAGTCAACTGTTTCCAGGATATTTGATAAAATTAAAATTCTAGAAACGGCGTCGGCTATTAAAGGATTCACCAAGCAGTATAGAATATATGGAATTAATGGAATGGATGCCTCGTCGTTTCTTAATTTCGTCAGACCGCAGGTAGTACATCTGTTGTCGAACAATCGCCAGACAAAGACTAATTTGGTTCTTACTTGTACTATGGAACGAGTAGATATGAAATCTGGAATAGTGACTTCTGAGGATATACCATTCGTTTCCAGGGCAGAAGTTATTTTAGAAGCAACCGACTTGAATGAAATATACAGCAGAAAGAAGGATAAAATCATGGAGTCTATTGCTAGTTTTCAGATGCAAGGAAGTAATTGGAGATTTAAAGCTGTTGTAAAATTAGATATAAATACGGTAAAATATACACCCTTAAGAGGTAGTTCTTACATTCCGCTTCCCGACTTTTTAGCTAATAAAAAGGCTATTATAAATATGAAAAACGACGATGAAGAATGCTTCAAATGGTGTATCACTAGAGCTTTGAATCCGGTTGTGAAAAATCCGGAAAAAATAACGAAAGCTTTGACAGAACAATCGAAAAAACTTAACTGGAGTGGTATTGAGTTTCCAGTTGCTGTTGATGCTAATGTGATAGGTAGGTTCGAGAGAAATAATAATATTAATGTTAATGTATTCGGTTATGAAAAAGAAGTATACCCGCTTTATCTGTCTAAGTGTGAAAGTAGTATTGATCTTTTGCTTATATCTGATGGAGAAAAAAAACATTATTGCTGGATCAAGAATTTTAACAGATTGATGAGATTTCGGACTAATTCGATGTATTATTGTAAAAGGTGTATGAATGGTTTCACAACGACAGGAGCGCTTAAAAACCATAATGAGTACTGCAAACTCCATAACGCACAAAAAATAGAAATGCCACCACCAGGAACTATGCTAAGTTTTAAAAATTATAACAATTCTATGAGGGTTCCGTTTATAGTCTACGCAGATTTCGAGTCTTTTGTGAAGCCAATAGACACTTGTCAACCAAATCCAGAGTTGTCGTACACTAATAAATATCAAAAGCATACTCCTAGCTCCTTTTGTTACCACATAAAATGTTTCGACGATAGTGTATATTCTCAAGATCCTGTGACGTTTACGGCTGAAAGCGAAGATGATGATGTTGGTCAAGTATTTGTAGATAAACTCACAGAGAATATAAAACAAATATATAATCAATTCAAATTCCCTAAGAAGATGATATTTACAGAAGAGGACAAGAAGTGTTTTGATGGAGCTACTATATGCCATATCTGTGAAAAACCGTTGGGCGAAGACCGAGTGAGAGATCACTGTCATCTTAGCGGTAAATTTAGAGGGGCTGCTCATAACATTTGTAATTTAGACTATAAAATCCCCAAGTTTTTCCCTGTAGTGTTTCATAATCTTTCCGGGTACGATTGTCATCTGTTCATTAAGAAACTGAGAGGTAATAATGGAGAGAAAATTAATTGCATACCTAATAACGAGGAAAAGTATATATCTTTTAGCAGAGAGGTCGTTGTTGATAAGTTTGTAAATAAAGAGGGAAAAGAGATTACCGTCAAGCGACAACTGCGTTTTATCGACAGTTTTAAATTTATGGCTTCGAGTCTTGATGCTTTATCGAGGAACCTTCGCAAAGACCAATGCAGAAATATTGGGAAACGATATTCAGGAAAGAAGCTCGATCTTTTGCTGAGAAAAGGCATATATCCTTATGACTACGTCGATTCATTTACTACCTTTAATGAAACCGAACTACCACCAAAATCCGCTTTCTATTCTAAGCTAAATGATTCGAATATTAGCGATGAAGACTACGAGCATGCAAAAACGGTATGGAAGGAATTTGGATGCAAAACATTCAGAGATTATCACGATTTATACAACGTTTCGGATGTTTTGCTACTTGCCGATGTTTTCGAAAACTTTAGAGATGTGTGTATGAAGAACTATACGCTTGACCCTGCATGGTATTTTACATCTCCTGGTTTAGCCTGGGATGCCGCTTTAAAATTGACAGGCGTGAAATTGGAGTTATTGAATGATTATGATATGATTCTGATGCTTAGGCAAGGGATGAGAGGAGGAGTGAGCACAATATCAAATCGTTACGGGAAAGCGAATAATAAATATATGAGCGATTTCAATAGTAACGAAAATTCTACATTTATTACTTACCTGGATGCGAATAATCTATATGGATGGGCTATGATCAAAAATTTACCTACTCACGGGTTCAAATGGATGAACGAAGATGAATTAAAAAATTGGAGAAGTATTCCATGCATATTGGAAGTTGATTTGGAATACCCTAAAGAGTTACACGACCTGCATAACGATTTTCCGTTAGCTCCTGAAAGCATTGAGATTGACAAAGTCAAAAAGTTAATTCCAAACTTAAACGATAAAAAGAAGTATGTGCTACACTATGATAATCTGAAGCTGTATGAGAGCTTGGGTTTGAAAATAACAAAAGTGCATAGAGGTGTACTATTCGAAGAAAGTGATTGGTTGAAAAAGTATATCGATTTAAATACAGCTCTTAGAACGAAAGCTACTAATGACTTTGAGAAAGACTTTTTCAAGTTAATGAATAACAGTGTCTTTGGAAAAACTTGTGAGAACATTGAAAATCGTGTTGATGTAGAGTTAGTGTGTCAAGAGGAGAGGGCTATTGAACTAGCCGCTAAACCTAATTATGAGAGATGTACTATTTTCGATGAAAATCTAATAGCCGTTCACATGAAAAAAACTAAATTGTACTATAATAAACCTATATATCTTGGCATGTGTATATTAGACTTGAGCAAAACGCTGATGTATGAATTTCATTACAATTACATCAAGGATAAATACGGAAATAGAGCTAAATTATTATTTACCGATACAGATTCTTTGACATACGAAATTAAAACTGAAGACTTTTACTCAGATATCGCAGGCGATATTAAGACTCGATTCGACACGAGTGAATACCCGAGAGATCATCCATCTGGTATTGAGGTTGGAGTAAATAAAAAAGTTATTGGAATGTTCAAGGATGAAGCTAGTGGGAAACAGATAAAAGAATTTATTGGACTCAGAGCAAAGTTGTATTCTTATAAGATGGCTGCTGGAGATGAGCACAAGAAATGTAAAGGTATTAAGAAGAATGTTGTCCAGAACACTATTACTCACGAAGATTATAAAGACTGTTTATTTACTAAAAAAGAACAACAACGAACGATGAATGTTATTAGATCTTATCATCACGATATTTATACAGAAGAAATTAATAAAGTTGCATTATCTGCAGATGATGATAAACGGGTAATAATGGAGGATGGAATTCATACTTTGGCATATGGTCACTACTCGTTGAAAACTTTTAATTAATGTTTATATTAAATAAATGAGCGTCAAACAAATCGATGTTTGTGGAGTAGTGCTACCGAATCATCCGTTAACGAATTTTGAATTATTGGATGCCGCGAAGAAGCTGAATATTCCGAATTTTAGAGGCGTTTTCGTGCGAGACGAGCTGCCGAATAAACCTAGACGGATTGAATGTGGGATATTGAATCTAGACGATTCTAAAGGAACCGGTCAGCATTGGTGCGCTTTCTTAAAGAGCGGTAATGAGAAAATATATTTCGATAGTTACGGCCTTCCTCCCCCTCTAGAACTGATAAAGTATTTACGCCGTCCAGTGTTATATAACAGTGAGCGAATACAACCCGATAACGAAGTATTTTGTGGTCATTTGTGTCTGTACGTCTTAAAGAAGACGATGAGCGATGGTTGTAAATTTCAAGAAGTTATAAATGGCTTGCATTAAAAATTATTATATATAAATATATATATAAAATGCCTATCGATAAATTTGGTCACACCGCTGCTGGAGGAACATCACGAAGAGTAATCGCTGGAGGTGTTACTCTTAGCCAAGTAAATGCTAATTTTCTTCGATTGAATGGGACAAATCTGCCGACTGGAAATTTAAAAATGAATGGACATGTGATAAAAGGTCTCCCAGTAACGAATACTTCGACTGCTGGAATGGATGAAGCTTTAAGTAGGGGGCAAGCCATTGATTTGATAACGAATCACAACGATTCTCCATCCAACGATAATCATTTGACGAATAAGAAATACGTTGATGAACAAGTTACAAAGTACGTCGATAAATCTCTGAAAAAGTGTCGTGCTGGGTATATTCCTCCCTTGGAAGCTGATGTAAGTGTAACAGGATTCGTTGCTAGCGCCAGTTCTTGTTTTTCCGAAAACAAAGCCTACCATGCTTTCACTAATCTCACTGACGATGTTAACGCAGCTTGGGTTTCGGGTGAAGATAATATGATTCCTTGGTTACAAATTAAATGTCCTGAACCAGTTAAAATTTGGAGAATTGCGTTGAAAACAGTATCTATACTTTATTGGAATTTATCCGCTAGCATAGACGGAGTAGTGTTTGTAGACCTACCATTAGACCTTTCTTCAACGAATTCACCGGCTGTTCCGAGATTTTGTAATATTACTAGACCTATGGGTGCGTATCAATATTACAGAGTTACAGTACTGTTAGAGGATAATGATCTTCCACGAGGGATTCAGGTAATGCAATTATATGTATACGATGACTAATCTGCATTAAATATTATTATATATATAATATGCCCGTCGATAAATTTGGTCACACCGATGTTAGTTCATCACAAAGAGTAATCGCTGGAGGAGTTACTCTTAGTCAAATAAATGAGAGTTTTCTTCGATTGGATGGAGCAAATTCGGCGACTGGAAATCTAAAAATGGGTGGACACAAAATTAAAGGACTACCTACAACGAAGCCTTTGACAGCAGGAATGGATGAGGCCTTAAGTTGGGGTCAAGCCATTGATTTGATAACGAATCACGACGATTCACCGTCCAACGATAATCATTTGACGAATAAGAAATACGTTGATGAACAAGTTACATTGAAGGTGTCTAAAACTGGTGATACCATGACTGGTGATCTAATCTTAAACGTTGGCTCCGATCGTCTGCGTTCAATGGGTTGTAAGGACTTGAGAGGAGATAATAAAGAATTCACTATTTTCTTAGGTAGTATACGAAATAAACTACAATGTTCGCTAAACAATCCTATTACATTACAATCGATGGATGGATTTCGTTTTAGAATAAACAATGAAATCATGTTAGAGATGGTTAAGTCGACGCAATACAATATTTCATCTCAAATAAATGTGCATACAACCATCTTTATGCATGATGGTTACATTACAGGTCTACACAATCCCAACAGCGCCAGCGATGCAGCTACGAAGAGAGTATGTAGATTCTATCACAATCGGTCCCGCGCTTAGCATTCATTCTTTAACTCGTCAAGCCATAGACGCTAAAACTCACACAAGAGTTTCTTTCGATAGTGTAAGATTCCAAACCGATGCTGGTATAAGTACGAGACTGACTCGTGTCACTCCCGGAAAAGCCGGATACTATTTGGTTTCGACGTATATAGAATTTTGTGACACTAATACCGCTCATGGTAACGTCTACCTGTATAAAAATGGAGCGAATTACATGCAAATTGCGGGCGGAGGGGGTACGGGAGCTGCGCATAACAATTCAACCGGTTGTAGCATAGTTTTTGTAACCAACACCGATTTTCTCGAGATATTCGTTTATTCACACATCGCACTAAATATATTAGCTAGAGACTTTTCGGCAGTATTCTTACGACCTTAATTTCCTTGCTGATCGAAATAATAAAAGACATCCAGAGGGCAGTGGCCAATCCTCTCCCTCACCGTCTCATCATCCACTGACCGTGTACTCATCATAGCTGAGTCGGCTAGAGGAACAGAAATCTCGTTACAAATTTCTGCCCCGGCGGGGAATTGAACCCCCGACCTCTTGGTCGACAGTCCAGCGCGCTATCCACTGTACTACCGAGCACCCCCCTCAGGAAATAATAAAAGACATCCAGAAAATTAAAAAGACATCTGATTTTTTTAAACACCATTTTAGCTGATATTTTCTTCAATATCAGGCTTCATAGAAAATAGCCAAAGAATCCATTCTATTAAGAATTTTTCTTAAAACCAAAATCAGCCAGCTTATTTTAGCTTCAATAGGAAAAACACCAGCTTATCCTTTATCACCATTTTAACTTAATTTATCTTCAATATCAGGCTTCTTCAAAAATAGCCAGCTAATTAATTTTACATCTACTGTGGATTAAGGAATGAGTTTCAAATTAGTATACACGACTTTAGCATAATAATTATGTGTGAGTGTTTTCCTATTGGGATTTTTTTTTATCAATCATATTCATCTCAAAATCAGTCAGAAATACTCGTAAGACCTATTTTCTTGCTTATTTAAACACTTACTACCTCACCTAACCGGAAATCTGGTCACGCCTAGAGCATTATGACGCAGCTTAAAGTGACGTAATTTCATTGTGTAGGCCTACACTGTATATATACATGTAGGTCTATAGTACAGCAGAAGTGCATGGGCAGCATATGCCACGCACGTCTTTTTTTTATCTGTTTTATATAGTTTTTATGCAGCAAAGATAATTACGTCGTCACAATTAATAAAAAGTCGATGTCACAAACCTATCATCCTAACAGTAAGTCAGGAACATGTTTATCAACAAAGTTAACGACGTAACAATAGTGTTTGAGGCACAGAGAGGGTCGTCATAATTCGGAACTATGACCATTATCCTAACAAAGATTCACTTTAATAAACATAACTAATGACGTAATAAAAAAAAGTCGTAGACCAAAGAGATGTCGTCATAATAGCATAGAGCCTTCATCGTAACATCTGCCCATAAACGATTTAGTGGCGCAACAAAATTAAATAATTATGGGCTTATCAAATTGAAGTTGTCACAATACGAAGTCCATAGAACAGACTGATGACCTATAGCATCATCATGTCCAATTTTTTCCATCTATAGACAAATTTAGCGACGTAATTAAAATCTTCTTTAGTACTTCTAGAACAAAGAGATGTCGACACAATAGAATGTGTATAGCATACTTAAGGCTACAGTACAGGCCATGCTTATGTGTCCTTCTGTTGCGATTCTGTGGGTCTGGGGTCCACAGTTAATTTAAACTCTTTCGATCTCAAGATAAGGTCACTCACTCTTGCTATTAAAACGACACAATAATTATGACGCAGATAAAAATAATCAAAGTCGCTACACAACCCAAAACTTTTTCGCGTTCGTGATGAAAAAATAATGACGGAAAAATTGAGAATGGAGAACGCGTAAAATCCGCTGAATCGACATCCATTAACTGCTACGACACAATGGTTGCCAGTGGCAACGGAACGTGGAACACAAAGACCTTTGTTCCGCCGTCGAACGTTCAAAGAACGCTTAATAAATCATTAGAGGGTCATCATCTATAGGATCGTTGAGACGAGACAATGAGAATGTTTCGGCTGCTGCTGCTGCTGTTCGCCATCAGAATAGAGACGTCATCATCATCGGAATATTATCGCTGCATGTCCTACGAACGCAGACAGATAACGACGACGCAGCTGATTACGGCAATGACGGCGCTGCTCGTTCATACAATGTATACGGTACGGCGTCTGGTCGGCATTAATAGGCGCCCCGAAGAGACTTCGAACATAAATAGTCGTGCGTGAACTGCAGAGAAGTCAGCCTACTGAGTTGATCGAGGCAGAATTACACCGCCGCTTGATTTCAACGCATGGTGCCTGACTGTCTGCGCTATTCTTCCAAAGGTTCTGTCTGATAATAATAGTATTCTTTTTTGAGCAATTCGGTTGACAGACCGCAACCAGTTACAGTGTACCATGCAGTTGAAACAATGCATAAAAACGCAAATGACAGAAGGAATAAATAATAACTATAGGCTTACTAACAGAGCAGACAACCTGCAATACACGGCGCTAATTGCATGTACGTCCGACGGTGTTCGAACTTGGGCCCACTGATCTCCAAGGCCGCGTGTTGTCCAATGCGATACCGGGCCCCTTCAATGCAGATAGGAGTTCCATCTGGGTGTAATTTTACCAATCCATTGCATATTATACTCTATGGGAGGTGATGGGAAATGAAGGGGTAAATTTGCGATTTCTTCAAACCATAGTCCTTAAAGTGTCTAAATTACTTTGGATTTCGAAATGGCTTGCATAATATTGTATGCTCTGCGAAATGTTGCATCTTCAAGCAGCATTATTTCATTGTGTTTTTCCAATGAAAATATATGTAGAGTGTTAAATTTGAATTGAAGCTAATTTGTTATTGGGAACAAAATAGGAGTTCATATTATGGCCTATGAGTTAATTCAGGGCAAAATATTAATTTAGACATAAAAAGTCAGATCAAAAAGATTAAGTAGTGGCCCATTACAGAGTCACCAGATTTAAAAACCAAAGTTTTAAGACTATACTTGCTATGTCAAGTAACTGAACATAAGTGAATATATATATAGCATATATTTATATATATTTATAATAACTATAGGTCTACATTCATTCATTCATTCATTCATTATTAGAATTTCTATAGCGCCTCTTCAAGAAACTACTCAGAGGCGCACCTATCGAATTATGTAGAGTATCATGAAACGGTCTATAGACTATACAATATACATGTATATTTAGCTCATTTCAGTTTAGGCTATAATTATTAATCATATTTCTATGGCTTTGATTGCACGTGCGCAACATTATTTCAGTGTTTGTGTGCAGAAGAGTGCTTCGCTAATATTTCACCTTGATCTATATCATTGTATGAATAAGTTAGCCTAAATAATTGAATCAGCTTGTAGAACTATACCATCTTCTGACTCACAAAATATGCGTAGCCGTGCTACGATTGAGCTACCGTGCATCACAGCAAATTGACAGCATATGAGACAAGGGTCGTATTCACCCCCCCCCCCCCACACACACATCCAGTCAATATTTACTGATGGAGACGGTATAGACTATTGAGGAATTGACCTAACTCTGCTTCAAAATTCGATCACCTCAGTTGCCTCAATGTGCCAGTATTATTATAACGACGGCATCTATGATTGGCGATTGGTATACGATGCCACGGTTGCAGCGCCGGTTGCTGATGTGGTTGCTATGGTGACAGCATCTCGTCTTGTATTTGCACATCGGTCGTATTTGCATTCTGCGAAGTCACGTGACTAATTTGCATGTGCAGTTGTGCAGTTGTGCACTTTGTTCGCTTGGTCTGGAACGTTCTCACGATGAGTCATCTGCTGTTCTTAGTTCTTACTTCATCATTTCCTTTTAGCTTCTGTCTGTCTGTCTGTCTATCTGTTTCTCTTGCTCACTCTCTCGTTCTCTTCTTTCTTCTTTCTTTTATTCTTTCTTTCGCTGGCTCTGTCTGTCTCTGTCTGACTGTCTGTCTGCCTCTGTCCCTGCCTACTGTCTCTCTGTTTATCTGACTCTGTCTCTCTTTGTCTATCTGTCTGTCTCTGTCTGTCTGTCTCTCTATGTGTGTTTCTCTGTCTGTTTGTCTTATTTTCTTCATGATTTCTGTCTGTCTGTCATTCTCTCTCTGTCTCTGTCTCTGTTTCTGTCTTTAACTCTGTCTCTGTTTCTATCTCTGTCTCTGTTTCTGTTTCTGTTTCTGTTTCTGTTTCTGTTTCTGTCTCTCTGACTTCTTTCTGTTCAACGATCATCAGTTGACGTCTTTGTTTGTTTTGCTCTTTCCATCTCCAACTCTTTCTATCAACTGTTGTTTGCTAAACTTTCTGCCTTTCTCCGTCAACTTCTGGACATTTTCGTCGTCGCTAATTCTCGCTCTGTTTGCCTGTTTCTCTGTTTGCCTGTCTGTTTGTCTGTCTCTTTGTTTGTCTGTCTGTTTGTCTGTCTCTTTGTTTGTCTGTCTGTCTGTTTGTCTGTTTGTCTGTCTATCTTTCTGGACTCCCTTAGTATTTCTATCCATTGCAATTTGATAATTCTTATGAAAATAAGCGATCTACTATAATTATTGGAATTACGAGATAGAGATGACATTGAGATGACATTGAGATGACATTGAGATGACACGCAGATAAAGATGGATCGGACATACATGTACTATAGTTGTATAGAAATGTATCTTGATATTTAGTAGATAACGAAGAAAAATCCGCTTGCTGTTTATAACATATTCTGCAATGCAGAAATCGAAAGCATAGACAAATATGCTAAATAAGCGTAATATGTGCGTGTCCCATGAGAGACATTTATCACGTCTCATCATTGCTCTCTCGTTCAAGTCGTAAGTTCTGCTTTTCATCTTTTTCTCAACGGTGCTTTATCGGAAAAATTCAGTCATTCGAGTTTAACAAAGGATCGTCCTAAACTCCATCCTATCGTATACGGTTTAGCGCAGACGCTTATAGGCTATTTTTTGTTCTTGGCTTCTTGTCAGTGGCGTAGTTAGCTTATCATGGGGCCCATTTGCAGAGGTCCAGCATGGACGCCAAGCTGTTTGACCCTATAACTTATAAGGCCGGTATTCTTGCGTTCTTGCAATCAAGATCACCAAAACTAGCTATCATCAATAGCATTTTCTATTATTCTATTAATACGTGCAATACAGCAGCTAAGTGTGAGAATTGTGGAAAAGAACTGGGGAGTTGGACTATAGTCCACTTGGAATTGGGGTGTGAAATACGGACAAAATTACTATGGGGCTCTAAAAAAGACTGGGGGTTGAAACCCCTCAAACCTCCGGCAATTCTCACCCTGCAGCAGCTCTCAGAATAAACATGAATGGTGTAAGAATGAGACTCATAAATTTAATTACAATGTTATAACTGCATATAATTTATTTCTCAATCGAATTTTTAAAAACATTTCACGTTGCAGATTTATCTACTTGTTGTTTATATTGGTCTACTTGGTACTTAAAACAATGTCATGACATCGTAATTTTCTTTCTAGCCATGTGCTCAGCAAAATGTCAATAGTCTGTCAATCCTGAACCATTCCACAGTCTGCTATTTGAACACCAAAAATCAACACAATTATTGATTTTTTCGCTTTTAATTTAAAATTAAGTTTTGCAAGATACGCTGCAAGTGCAAAAGATACAGGTAAATACATGATTTCCTATTGGCCTACGACCCTGATCCATCTCTGGAAAATGATGCCACGGTTGCAGAGGCTGCTGCTGCGGTTGCTATGGTGATAGCATCTCGTTTTGTATTTGCACATCGACCGTATTTGCATTCTGGCGTAATATGGGCTTTTTGCAGCAGCTATAGAAGTATAGATGTTATGCTGACGATGTGCAGACCTACACTCACTCTTCTTCTGATTCTGCTCTGGCTTCTGTTGCTCAGATGTGTGAAGCTCTGTTTGGCTAGCATCAAACTGCCTGCTTCTTAACACGTCCAAGACCCAGTTTATCTGGCTGGGCGGCGGTAAACGGTTGGCAGGCATTGACCAGTGTTTGCATGTTAATCATGAGTCTTTCCTCGCGTACATTACTTTCCTTGAATCTGTTCGAGACTTGGGGACCAGAAGCTTACTTTTCCTTACACATGTATAAGCTCACGTGTAGCTGCTGTCATCAGCTTCGCCAGTTCTGTTGCCAGTTGTTTTACCGCTCCTTGTCCCACAATGTGCTACAGCCATATTCTTATGAGTCTTGTCAACCAGCAGACTAGACCACTGCTGCTCGATCCTGGTAGACTTGACACATGCTCTAATTACCCGCCTTGACCGGGTACTCGGGTACTCTGTTCCGCTGCTCGTCTCATTGTGCTCATCCCGAAGTACGTTTCTGTCTCAGCCTACATGCATGAAACACTGCACTGGCACTGGCTTCCAATAACAAACGCCGACTCGCATTGCTGCGTGTTGATTGGTTTTTCTGGTCAACGCCATTTTCATAGAGTGGAGTCACACGTAAGATAATGTGCAGTAAAATGAGTCTTTACAGTGTTGCTACGGACAACACGCGTTATGGCGTCATAAACCACTTACCCTGAAGATTGCGGACTATAGACTACTCTAAAATCAGTCACACATTCTGATTGCAGTAGACGCTGGGAGTCGACTGTTTTTTTTTACACCAAAGTTGTTAAAGTCTTCGAAGACTTTAAGTTTAAGGTCTTTGTTTAATGTGCCACCACTATTATACCACCCGGTGTTTAATCTAGACGTCGTCTCTGAGGGGAAGGAAGTTTCCCCACCCCTTCAGGTCTGGGTCCCCAAATTTGCGATGTGGTGTAAACACGTAAATATTACCATTCCCAGAAAAGTCAATGTGAAGAAATTCCTTTCCCCTCCAAAAAAATCGAGCCTTGTTTGTGTCCACGTATACATGGACATGTGGGTAAATTTGTGTAAAACAGAAGAAAGGTCATACATTTTTCAGTAGCGGAAATGGTAGATTTCTTGAATTTTTTCACAAATGACTTCTTAAAAAGTCGTCAGAATATCTTGCCGATTAAGAGATCACCGTCCGCTCAAATGGACTTTTTCTCACCCCGCAGAAACCATGAATTCCTTCCTCCTCCTCCACCCCCCCCCACCCCAAAGCAGGGGAAACTAGATTAAACACTTTGCGGTACACCACCGCCATGGGCGGAGTTTGGTTTCCGTTCTTGGGGGGGGGCTAACCCCGAGTCTGAGCCTTATTGGAAGGGCTAACCCCGAAAAAGGATACCATTTTCATGGTAAAAAGTTTAATCTGGGCCTTCTTGGAGGGGCTTAGCCCCCCCTTGGCCCCTGATAAACTCCGCCCATGACCACCGCGCCCGGTATTAATAGAGCGGCGCTATAAAATTCATGAGGATAGACCTGGTCAAAAGAAGTAGAAATTAATTAAGACTAAACTCGTTGCTAGGCAACAGTATTACAAGCGTCGTGACGTACTCCTACGTTTGTCAGATTTATTATTAGTCATTTGCACTATTATTGTTGTGGTGGACTCGATACACTCTTCCGTCAAACCAATCTACATTTATTGTACAGGCCTGTAAATTGACCCAAGCTGTTCAACTGACATAAAAGATTTGTGTAAGTTTTTCGCAAACCAAATATTATCTGGTCGTATAGGCTTACAGTCTTGCTAACCACATTACAGTGGCCAATCGCTGTCATTTGGATTGATTGTTCCAGCCAACAGCTAGTAAGAAGCTGTCTACGCACTGTTATATAATATTGAAAACCGAATCTTTTGTCGTCTGTTTTAATTTGACATCAACTTTTAGCCGAGATGAGGTCCAGTTATAAGGCGAACATGAAATTCAATTAATTCCTGTTTAGTACATCTACAAATTTTACACAATAATTAATTTGTATTTGCTCATATATATGTAGTAGGGTGGAGTGAAAAAACCGAAAATTGGAATTCCGAAAAGTAATGGCAACCAAAAGTTGCCCAATGACATGGGGTCAAAAAATGTGTAAAATGTTTTTAAAAATATTAATGTCTTCAGCCCCCATAAGTGGGCCAAAGTTCCGAAAAATTGCATTTTTTAAGGAAAATTGCCGGTTTTATCGTGAAATATTCTTATTGCAAAATAACTAACTGCCATTCAATACACCGTTGGAAAGAGCTCTTAACACTGAACAAAATGGTGTATTCATTTACAAAATAGTCCCATATTTGTAGAAGATATTAATTTTTTAACCATACCCCCTCTTCGCGGCATGTCGCGAAACCTAAAACAGTAAAACACTAATAACTTTTTTATCCTTTGAGATATTTCAATGCGTAATATGTCATTCGATTCTGTTTAGGACCCTCTTTCTAATGGTGTATTGTAAGGTGAGATTGCATATTTGTTTGTCTGATATTATTGGGATGGTATCTGATATGCACCTTGACTGAAAGCACTTCCAAAGACTTTCATGGAAATCGTATTGCCGTCACAGTAGGGCAAAGTCACAAATGTCAGAATTTGTCTCATATACTGGCATGCATCATTGACCATCAGCAAGTAATCATGCTTTTTTAAATTTATCCGATCCACTGTGTCTTAGAGGGACAGTAGTGCGTTACAGTCCTATAGTTAATTTTGATTTCAAATATCAGTTTCAGTTCTCGCGATCTTAATGGCGTCCGGACAGACTCATCTCTGTTGTCTGCACCTCAGCTACAGCTGCAATAGCTTCATTCACACTTTTAAGACAATTTCAAAAATACTCTAATCTGGACATTGATACTGTCAAACTATCGAGCCTGACCGGTAATATGAAATTGGAGCTATTCTGTCCTTTGGCTGTGTTAGAACAGATTGCTGGAACAGCAACCATCCAGGTATGAAAGTCAATTAATTCTACATTATCTGTTGAGTTAAGATTCTGAGGCAGAACATGGAAGCACTGCACAGACAACTTTCTATCTTGTTTTCAGCTATTGACATTCTCCTCAGACCAAGTTCTTTCATAGGAGTAGCCTATACACCGCATTGGGATGATATCTATTATGCACCCTGACTGAAAGCACTTCCAAATACTACAGTCACTCTATTAGCCTAATACCGGGTGGCGCATAAAAAACGTCCCCAAACTTTGTTAATCTGGCAAAGATCTAATTTCAGAGATATCAAATATTAAATTACACCAAAATGTTAAGCAATCATTTCTGTGCACGCATGTCAAATTTCAAGAGAGTATGTTTATTATATCACACTCTGCGGCAAGGTTATAACGTCGTACCTGTTAAAATGTTTTGCACAAAACTACGTCAGTTATTTTTCCGCGAACGAAAGTCTTCAATTGCGCCAGTAAGACTTTATCATGAGACTAGTCGTTTCTCTAAAAAATTTAATGGCATCTGCTGGAGTTTCGATGCACGGTAAAACACACATCATCGTCATTGATCCTTGGAAAACCAAAGTCAATGGAGAGTAGGCCTATTACGTTGGCTTGTTACGCGATAAGCTCATTCCCGAACGTCGTATAGGCCTAATAGTACGTATACACTCAATCCTGATGACAATTAGGCCTACATCTTTCAACAAGACAGTGCTCCTTCACATCGTTGCAGATTGGATCAGCAATTTCTTCAAGCAAACATCCCTGATTTTATCCACAGTGATGCCTGGCCTCCAAACTCTCCCGATCTAAATCCTATGGTCTACTATGCACGGAGCGCCCCAAAGGAGCTTGTGTAATGTGTATGCTGGTCGCAGAAAATTGTTTTTAAAGTTAATGCAGACGAACTTAAGCAGGTCATTGAAGTAAAAAATGAATGGTCTCTATTAGACGACACACAAATAGGCCTACAGAAGTCAACAGGACAGTGGAAATAGCGTTTAAGGGTCGTTACAAGAGAAAGCGGAGGATCAATCAAACATTTTCTCGCGTAAAACATCATCATTAAACAACTGTGCAAAATTTTGGCCATGGGTCATACAGTTCTAACAACAATGTTTCTCAAACGGTTGAGTATTTTTAGCTAAAATTTGGCTGTGTTGTACAAATATGAATCATGATTAGTTTGATGTACTATGATTTAGTTTATCTTTAAAATTGTTTAATTGCCAGCCTGCCAGGTTAACAAAGTTTGGGAACGTTTTTAATGACGTAGGTTTGTGCAAAATATTTTAACAGGTACGACGTTATAACCTTGCCGCAGAGTGTGATATAATAAACATACTCTCTTGAAATTTGACATGTGTGCACAGAAATTATTGCTTAACATTTTGGTGTAAATTAATATTTGATATCTCTGAAATTAGATCTTTGCCAGATTAACAAAGTTTGGGGACGTTTTTTATGCGCCACCCGGTATACCGCGTACAGGCTATTGGGGTGGCATCTAATATGCACCCTCACTGAAAGAAATGCCAAAGACTTTCAAAAAAGTCGTATTGCCGTCGCAGTAGGGTAATGTCACAAAATGTCAGACATTAGTCTCACATACTGGCATGCATAATTGATTATCAGCAAACAATCATGTTCGCTTAAAATTGTTTATAACCACTGTGTCTTAGAGTGACTGTAGTCTTTGCAAGTGCTTTCAGTCAGGGACCTCAGGGTGCATAATAGATATCATCCCAATACGGTGTATAGGCTACTCCTATGAAAGAACTTGGTCTGAGGAGAATGTCAATAGCTGAAAACAAGATAGAAAGTTGTCTGTGCAGTGCTTCCATGTTCTGCCTCAGAATCTTAACTTAACAGATAATGTAGAATTAATTGACTTTCATAGCTGGATGGTTGCTGTTCCAACAATCTGTTCCAACACAGCCAAAGGACAGAATAGCTCCAATTTCATGTTATCGATCAGGCTCGATAGTTTGACAGTTTCAATGTCCAGATTAGAGTATTTTTGAAAGGTGTCTTAAAAGTCTGAATGAAGCTATTGCAGCCGTAGCTGAGGTGCAGACAACAGAGATGAGTTTGTCCGGACGCCATTAAGATCGCGAGAACTGAAACTGATATTTGAAATCAAAATTAACTATAGGACTGTATCGCACTACTGTCCCTCTAAGACACAGTGGATCGGATAAATTTTAAAAAAGCATGATTACTTGCTGATGGTCAATGATGCATGCCAGTATATGAGACAAATTCTGACATTTGTGACCTTGCCCTACTGTGACGGCAATACGATTTCCATGAAAGTCTTTGGAAGTGCTTTCAGTCAAGGTGTATATCAGATACCATCCCAATAATATCAGACAAACAAATATGCAATCTCACCTTACAATACACCATTAGAAAGAGGGTCCTAAACAGAATCGAATGACATATTACGCATTGAAATATCTCAAAGGATAAAAAAGTTATTAGTGTTTTACTGTTTTAGGTTTCGCAACATGTCGCGAAGAGGGGGTATGGTTAAAAAATTAATATCTTCTACAAATATGGGACTATTCTGTAAATGAATACACCATTTTGTTCAGTTTTAAGAGCTCTTTTCAACGGTGTATTGAATGGCAGTTAGTTATTTTGCACTAAGAATATTTCACGATAAAACCGGCAATTTTCTTTAAAAAATGCAATTTTTTGGAACTTTGGCCCACTTATGGGGGCTGAAGACATTAATATTTTTAAAAACTTTTTACACATTTTTTGATTCCATGTCATTGGGCAACTTTTGGTTGCCATTACTTTTTGGAATTCCAATTTTCGGTTTTTTCACTCCACCCTAATATGTAGGCTATATGGGTTGCGGGAGGCACAGTTTCGATGCCAGCCAAGTTGGGCGTTACAGGACAGGTCTCGACATTCTCCTCCCAAACGGGCTTCCCACATGTAGGAGGGGACCTCTATTAGTCCCAGTTGCAAAACGGCGGAGATAGGCTTTTAAAAGAATATAAACCCGTGCAAAATATTCCTATGTATGTATATGCTACAAAGTACATGTAACATCGGCAATGAATCTAATCGTAGGTTACATATTCGCTACGAAGCGTTGGAGTATAAGTTTGCACTAACATACATTTTTCTGTTCAATTACAATTCTAAGCATTTCTTCCATCTTTCTTAAATCCTGTCTTATTACTGCAATTATAGTATATTATGGCAACATTGTACATACCAGCTATAGGCTATAAGATGACCAGACATAAAATTATGCGATCAAATAGAACAGCATATACGCCCACGTGTTAAGTATAGTCTGGAAATTGAGATAAGATGCGCAACATGGACTAGACCAAACGTAGCATTGATTAAGAACTGTATACAGAACGCATCGTTACTTCATTCATTCGGACATTTATATAGCGCTCCTTCAAGTGAAAACTACTCAGAGGCGCTCAGTCCCAAGCACATGCATGGTGGCTTTGCTTATGCAGCTCTGTTGTAGACGACGACACCACACCTTCAGATTAAGGGGTCTACTCTGAGCAAGGACGGTATAATATACGCAACCAAGAGGTAGGCCTATATTATACCTCTTGGTTGCGTAGGTCAGACCCAGAAGATCATTATAATGGGCCTATGAGAGGGTCATATAATAATATATTATATCCTACGTAGCCTAATACTTCTTTGGTAAGACGCGCGACTGTCAAAATAAACTCGGTTGATGCCCGAATTACCCGACTGCATGGATATAATGGACGGACATAGAGGCTACATATACTTGCCCCAGATCTGTCATTTCGGCAGAGAAATTAAATCATGGTCAGAGTCGGTCGTTGAATTACCCATTTGGGTCCCAGCCCCCCCCCCCACATAATGGACCCCCGCCATGGTCCATGGCCCATGGCTGTGTGTGTGTGTGTGTGTGTGTGTGTGTGTGTGTGTGTGTGTGTGTGTGTGTGTGACGACGATGATCTCGATTATGCAGATGGTTGCTTCGAGGTTCTTGCATGTCGTCCAATCGATAGATGAGATCCATAATAAAATATTATTTTATTATGTCTCTGCAAATAATAATCTACGACCGGAGGCGGTCCTCCGATTCCGAATGGGAATCAATTGACCCAAATATATCGTCCAGAGATATAATATTATGCCGAATGGGACCATAATATATATATACATATATACAATGTATATATAATATGTATATATAGTATGCATGTATATAATATACATACATATATAGAATATCTATATATACATATATACATACATATAGGGTATACTCGTCCCCCCAGTGCTTCTGCATTCATCACTCGCTGGAAAAGGAATGAATGCAATCCAGCGTACACTACTTCAGGAGCTGCTGCTTTTCGAGTCATGGGCAATGACCTTCGTTGATCTTTATAACATCCATTATATGATGAACTTCCGATCTGTCTGTCGGATAGGGTCTCTAAGTAGGATCCTGCGGACGAACCGCTGCCTGCCTCATAGGCCGCATTCCCACGTTTGACCGAGTCTCTGGGTAGGCTACATGCGGGATGTACTCCACTGGCTCCCTTACCCAGAGCGCAATATTAACCGAATTTCTGTCTTGGTCCGGCGGTGCTTTGAGGGTTTAGCCCCCTCCATATACTTGCAGGGTTTTACCACACTCATCCAGCGCCGTTGTTTTCTCCACTCAGCTGCACAAGCGGAAGTTATTGCTTCTCGATCGCAGACTGCAATCAGACACCGCTGCGCCTTCTCTGTGGCTGGCCCTTAGACCTGGAATGTGCTCCCTATACTAATCTTCATCAAACGCTTATTGGCTTCTGAGTCTCATTGCTCGCTATTCTTAAGACTGTCCTATTCGACCGGGGTTGAACTGGGAGCGCTCCTGAGTAGCCAAACCTTGAAGGGGTGTTCTAACAAATCGCTGTAGGTTAATAAATTAATAGACAAAATACTTACTTGAGAGTTTCAATATAGCTTCATATTCTCATTGCACTAGCCATAATTTTCTGTAATTTCGCTGATTTTTTATTATTATACTGTTGCATCTCTTTGAAGAATTGAATTGAAATGAATTTGACCAACGATTTGGCTAATAATTATTTTGTAGGCAGATTGAAAATCAGTGAATTTACACAATCTCGTTGATGTTTTTTACAGTGTGTATTACAGCGAGGAGTAGCGACACCTTGCGGCCATTGTTCAAACCAACCTCTCAGAATGTGACTGTAGGAGTTGGAGATCGAGCCGTCCTCAAATGCCGGGTGGAGAACCTCGGAACAAGAACAGTGAGTAATAATAACATTATTGCTCAGCTCTAATGGCTCATTATTTCACAATAAAACGATTTTCTTTATACAAAGATATAATAATTTACAGTACTTGAAATGGCATCGTTCGAGCCAGAATTTCGAAAAGATTGATGTTCCTGTGTCTCTAAATTAGCGAGGATGAATATAGGCCTATAGTCACAATAGTCTTGCTGTTTGTTGGCTGTGTTGCCGAAATATGACAGCCTTATCCTTAATTGTTGCGGTTTATAATCCAACAACTGATATTTCACCATCCACCGTGGTTGTCTCTCTCTCTCAGAGTCTCTCTTGGAACTTGGCTAGAACCTATTATGACCTAAAAGACTGTCTTGTTTTGACTGCATAAATGAGTGCATGTGAAATTTGTGAATAGGCTGGTTTCCTGGAACTTCCTGGGATTTATAAGTGCTACTTTGTGCAGCGTAGAAATCTCGAGACTACGACTGCCATTACGATACGTTAGCAGCGTTAGCTAACAGTTAATGCGTGTTCTATGGCCAAGAAACCGCAGCGTTTTCAGACGTTGACAGAAGCCAAACTATTATAACCCACCCAGTGAAATAACTGCATTGAATAATGAAAAGATTGATGTTGTTGAAGGTGACTTGGCGACGTCAGGGTGAGACGCATCCACTGACGATCGGGGTGTTTACCTTCGCTCCCGATCCTCGTCTAACCGTCGACTTCAACCAGCGAACGAACGAATGGAGTCTCATCATACCCGAGGTGAGGACGGAAGACGAGGGTGTCTACCATTGTCAGGTCACCGTCAAGTCCGCTCCTCAACAAAACTCTTACGACGTACGACTCATCGTAAGAAGTAAGCACTCACTCTCGTTACACAGCAAATTTTGGTTGTCTTGCATGACTACAGTGACGTAGCTAGGTTGGGTTTTTTTTTGGGGGGGGGTCTTGTGCAGAGCTTCGGTGGTGTGCTCTTGAGTGCTTGAACCCCCTTCAATTTCCAACAAGAAAGGCTTTATGCAAAAACGTCTGGCTCTCTTTGCCATAGATTCTATTTGCATATTTCGTGCCCCAAATTAAATTAAAATTAATTTGCTAAAGTTTTTGTTATTTTCTCACATTTATCTTTGTAAAAATTTTAAAATTTTCCACGATGAATCTTTAGGTTCCCTGCGGTAGCCCTACGGTCTGGTTGTCACGTGCATGGGACCTGCAGACTATACCAGACTCTGGTGTAGTCAGGTTCCTTGCGACTGACAACGGTTTAAGAGTAGGCTATGCGCATTTTAACAGATATCTCTGTCAATGTAAGTTCGAATCCTAATGAGTGCATGGTGATGGACTGAAAGAGTGTTAACAACTAGATAGCTCTCGGATGAACTGCTTTATACCGTGAAATTTGACTTGGACGAGGGAATAAGTACACCCAAGATTGGCCATCTCGGTCAACTAGTTGACCAAACAGTCAACTAGCCTAATGGACCGACCAGTCGACCCGTTGACCAATCAGCTGACCAGCGTACGGTCGGTGCACTGGTCAACTGACCCGTGTGTATAAACCTCGATCCATCGGAGTTCCTTATATCTCGAGATATAACGAAGCCCGATGAATCGGGTCCCTGGCAGGTATTGTAAAGCCCCCTGCCAGGAGTTTCTCAAGGCGATCATAAGAGATGCTATTCAGATGCTATACGACACCTGATGACAACAAAGGCCGTTGCCGTTGACAACGACTTTGCATATTGCAGCTCATGATGCTATACGGTCCTTTTCGCTTTCTTTTATCACCTTCTGGCTGAGTCTCTACTTCCAATTGGTCAATGCGGTAACTATAGGCAACTGACCTTATGACGTCATAGTCTGTTTCACGTCATAAGAATGATTTCGTCATTTATTATTTAGCAAGCATCAAGTAAACCAACGCAGTACGTTATTTCTTAATGCGCAACAGCAGCTACACGTTTATTCATACAACATTGTTATTAATATGCTAGACTTATCGGGAAATGAAGGACACATTGGGTATTTATAGAATTCATAGGTAATTATGCAATTATCTCTCTACAATGTCTGCGTGTAGATTGAGTTTGTGAAATAATGTTTCATGGCATGATCGTGAATCGTAAACCTTCTAAAGCGCCACTTTAAATCTCGGCGCAGGGCATCAGCTTATTGACGAGCGTTGCATGTATTAAACTTTCAAATGCTGCAGACATCTGTCCTACATTCACCGACAGTTAATTTTTATAAAATAATATTAAATATCATGCCTCATTGGTAGAAGCTGCTCTTTGATACCTTTGTGTAAGAAGTGAAGTCCGGTTTCTTTTTCTTGATCGAAATAAGTCTGACAGATTTCTAAAACTTTTCCGATACATCAGCAAACTCCAACGTTACAATAACTCCGTTATATCCACCCCATTCCACCGTCATGACATTGTATAGATCGTTATAGAATACAGATGCATGGACCAGCATTGCTTACAATTTCTAGAATGTCTACATTATTCAAAATCATATATATAATTATATATAAATATGTATATATGTATGTATATAAGTATATATGTGTATATATAGCAACCAGCATAGCAGCCAGCAGCCTCTACGACGCATAGGCTGCTTTAAAGACGTCTCGACGATGGATAATAAATCGCTCAATGGCATTATGTCTATTCAGTCACGTGTTCTATTGATCAAATGCTTCGAGTCCACTCTAACTGCAATGGCGACATAGTTGATTGGAACTCGAAGACCGAGTCAACGGTCAATGATGGACATCGAGTGGACAGCAGCGATTAATCGCCATGTCAGTCAACCGATACTTCAGCTACTCCTCCTCTCCAATTAACCCCTTGTCCTCCCTCCTTTTAACCCCTTCTCCTCTTTAGCGTCTTCCTCTCAACGTCTTCTTCAAAATCGTCGAGTCGTGCAGTTCTCTATTTCCTTCGACGCAGACTCGAGGGTTTCGATGGTAACCGCCCCTTCACTCATCCTCCATCTTTCTCTTTCTAGATCTAGGTTCAATGATAAAATAAGATTGCCTTATTGTACACTGTACAGTGTATGAAGAGTCTATATATATACCTCTCAAGAACATAATTACGGAGTCGATCGTAATATATCTGAAATTATTGTCGGGCTTTAATTAGTTACTTATTTTTAAAGTAAAATGAGATATTCAAACAAACTGGTTAATGGAACGGAGTGAAATCGCTACGAATAGCCTGCACAATTATTCAGCAGCACAAATACGTTTGCTCTAAAAAATTGGCTTGAACGATCCCTGGCAATCCGCATATATAGGCTAATAATAATTTTATTTTTAATATTTGCTTACTATCGCAGTCCTGTACATACATTTTTGCTTTCCTTCTGCTACGTTCTGTTTCCTTCTCCATCCAGGGGGAAGAGTTCAGGGGTGTGTTGTTTCCTTGCTTCTTTCCGACGCAAACCCTTCAGTACTGCCTCGCACGCCCATTTGGGGCAGCCTGGATACTTCCCTCTCATTGTCTCAACAAATACTTCCACGGAGGCACCCTCCGGCTGTAAACTTGCTCGCCAAGTAATCTCTTCTAACAGGGTGGCGGTTAACTCGCTTTCCGATTTCTCTGCCATCAGTCGACTTGATTCAACTTCGAAGTCGCTCGCTCCTTTCGTCCATGGCGTCGATGTCGTTCGAAAAGCTGCTGGATCCATTCTTGCTGGTAACGATTTGTTACGTTCACCGCAAGTGGTGTTCCTTTCCAACGAATCTGTCGAAGTCCAACCAAGTTCACGGAACCACGGAACCACTTTGTCGAAAACCAGCAAAGTTCACAAAACTCCACCTCTCGGGAACAATTTGTTACGTGTCCACACTTCTTTGTTGCTGATTTCTCGAAGTCCACCGAATGTTGACCAGACCCCACTTGATGGTACCAAATTGTTACGGAACCGGCTTAACCTTTCTAAGGTCCCTCCGCAATAAGGCCTACGGTCGAATATTACACCAGGATAGCCCGCTCTAAAGCCCTCTCAATACCCACAGGATCCCGCTCGAACGGTCTGTCCGAGACTGAAATTAAAGAGAGAAAAAGAGAGTTCTTCTTTCCAATTGTAATGATGATTCTTCGACAAAGTTCAACAGAAATGTGGAGTTCTCTTGCTCCGATAAAAAAAAAATCGTGCACAGTTATACAACTTGTCAAACAGATGGCGTGTCCAGTTCACAAACTGTTCAGAGTCACCAGCCCTGGCGTCCGGGGAGGGGGTTGACGATGAGGACGACGCTGACGACGATGAAGGTGATGACGGAGCCGTTAGCAAAGCGGCTGCCCGACGACTTTGAAGACGCTCACTTGACGTGCGTCCCACTGTTCCCGAACTCACGTGTGTTCTGGTCCTGGACTGAAGACACCGACGACGCTGCAGGGCACACTGACGCCCCACGAAGACACGAGCGGCGACGAGGAACGTCCTCTCTTCGCGGCTGCTTCGGACTACACAACTTCGGCGTTGAACTGCAGACCCTGCGTCGTTCTGCTCGTCCGAGTCCACGGCTGACTGTCCTTCCTGTCTTCTTTGACTGAGCCTCCGACTGACTGCTGACTTCCAAGCCGACTTCCGATTTCACACTCCGCACGACGTTTCCCTGACAAGATGTGGCAGGTTTTCCCTCTTACACGACGTTTCCCTGTCACGACGAGCTGCCAGGTGATTAGGTGTTCCTCGAGTGTGTCCAAGCTCATTCTTATATAGGCTAACGGTGTGGCAGCCCAAGTGTGGCAGTCCGGATGAGTGGATGAGTATGTGGCAAGCCGAATGTGGCAAGCCGAGAGGTGTGGCAGCCCAAGACTAGTGTGGCAGGCCGAGTGAGTGAATGAGTGTGTGGCAAGCCGAATGTGGCAAGCCGGGTGAGTGAGGCAGGTGTGTGGCAAAGCGTGTGGCAGAACGTGGCAAGGCGTGGCAAACGCGTGGCAGACCGTTGCAACCAAAAATAATTTAAAAAATCACAGTGGCAAATCGGCACACTTCCCTCCCAGAGGCTTTGACATACTTATGATCTGGCTGAATCGGATTCTGTTTCTACGGTGAATCGTTTAAAGATTTTCAGAGATATAATACAAAATCGATAGATCAGCATAGGTCGTCTGTGTGTGTGTGTGTGTGTGTGTGAGAGAGAGAGAGACAGACAGACAGACAGACAGACAGACAGACAGACAGACAGACACATAGACACACATAGAGAGAGAGAGTGAGTGAGATAGACAGACAGACAGATAGACAGAGACAGACAGAGACAGAGTCTGTGTACGCGCGCGTATGTGTTTGCGTGCGTGTGTGTGTTTGTGTGTGTGTGTTTGTTTGTGTGTGTGTGTGTGTGTGTGTGTGTGTGCATGCGTGCGTGTGCGTGTGAGTCCTTCTTAACAATCAGCGATGCACTACTGCATGACCAGGCCAAATACATCACTTCCACACAACTAGTTCATTACAATAATAGTATAGTAGGTCGTTTCTGTACTGTCGTTCAGCCATACAGCTGTCCGGCACCGAATATGTTGAGATGGGAAGTCCCATAAGACTGCTGTGCAACGCGTCCGGAAAGTCTGACCACCCACCGTCGACCATAGAGTGGTACTTCGAGAGACAGCAGCTGTACTCTGACGTCACGTCCGGTCTCTTCATTACGACGAAGGTCGAGTCGAGGGTCCTCTTTAGCATGGTCTTCATACAGCGCAGCGACGCTCGTCACCAGGGCGTCTACGTCTGCCGAGCAGGCAACGGAGACACGACGAGCATGGCGGTTCACGTTCTCAACGGTAAGCAGACGATTACCATGCACGGTTGTTGAAATCGAAGTTTCAAGTTTCAAGCCTATATATAGTGGATGAGATTTCAATAGATTAGGATTGATGAAAGAGTCCTGAGAGTCTTCGAAACGCAATAATGGTCGGTTCCGAACCTTGGAGGACAGAAGCATCGAGTGCAAAAGACCTAAGTAGGCTATAAAAAGAACATGACAGTGTATAATCGTGATTCCGCCAATACATGACTGCGGAAGGGATGTAAGGAGAGACAACTGGATGAAGGTAGGTAGGTAGGACCTGGTAGGTAGGTAGATAGGACCTGGTATGTATGTAGGTAGGTAGGTAGGACCTGGTATGTATGTAGGTAGGTAGGTAGGACCTGGTAGGTAGGTAGATAGGACCTGGTATGTATGTAGGTAGGTAGATAGGACCTGGTATGTATGTAGGTAGGTAGGTAGGACCTGGTAGGTAGGTAGGTAGGTAGGTACGTAGGTTGGTAGGTAGGTAGGTAGGTAGGTCGGTAGGTAGGTAGGTAGGACCTGGTAGGTAGGACCTGGTAGGTAGGAGCGCTCGTTGTAAAGGGTCGTATAGATCAGGAAAAACTTTTGAAATCTTATTCTGCATTCTACCGGAAGCCAATGCAGTTGACCTGGATCGGATACCAGCTGAGGCCGGAGTCTCAGAATCAGACATAGCGCTTCATTCAGCTGCTATACCGCCTGACAATAATATTAATGCAACTCTGACCCATCTTTATTTGACCAGCATCGAATAAGACTGTGACTGTTTCTCGCACGGCATAACAGAGGCAAGCTTACATTTATCGTTACGCAGAAAATATAATATATTTTTATAGCTCATTTACTTCACATTAACTCAGGCGATATAATTATAATGCCCGCCACGCAGTTAGAGACCGACTCACTTGCTCCACTATATATTTACCAGCTAATCTGGTCTGCCAATCCGACAACAGTCAATTGCTTTACAGATAATCATCCACTGTATATAATATAGCCTACTCTGAGTTACTGAGTATTGCTGTATAGTGTATACGCCCTTTCCTTTTCATCTACGTGATTCATTTAGCGCAAGCATGTACTGTAGCCTACATCAGTGACCGAACGAAAATCAAATTGACTCGGCTGCTGGACAGTGCTGGTGCAGTGGTGCATTGTAGAACGCAGTGTTGCCGTTCTGCACCTAATGCAGTACAACGCACGACCAGCTCTAATTATTATAGTCAACGGTTTGCAGTGCTTTTGCATCTTCAAGATTGACTTGGACGACGCTACCTAACGTTGCATCTTACGGTCAACATAGGAAATGCCTCCTTGCACGGTTCTGTATATAGCCTATCCAGCGAGGAATACAGCGCCGTGCTGTGCTAAACCTGCCTAAGGGCAATCTGAGCTTTAACCCGAGCAGCAGCAAAAATAACATGCATCATGCATTGAGAAGAGTAGGGCGTTGTGGAGCTGCACAATAAAAGGACAGATCAGTGTATAAAACTGCACAGCTTTAAAATGGCTGCTAACGGCAACACACATTAAATAACACGCATGCATATAGGCTATATATAGCCTATATATATACACAATTATACATATATTAGACCTATAATAATATATGCATATTATATATAATACATGTATATACATAGCAACACTAGCACGCTTAAATGCCGGTAGGCTACTTTGAATGTTGCTGCATGACGGGCCCTACACAGCCCAAAGCTTGATTGCACGTTTGTCATACTTGTCAGTTTAATCGCGTTTAAACTGTTTAAACTCATTTTTAAACTGCGCAGTTTTCACACTAATAATGACAAACATTGGCTTAACAAGTTAACAGACTAGTTGAAAGTTGAAGCGATTCATTGAACTTTATTCACTTGCTTTTCTTTTGTTAAAGACTTTCTGATGAACCCTCGAATTGGTAACAGCGGTAAAGTACAATAGCTTTATTGTTCTTTAGTTTGCTTTACAATAGCGGGATAGCCAATCTTAAATTATGTGCATGCTCAGCTTGTGTTAGACCTATAGTTTGTTCGCACACGCAGTTTAAAAAAAAGCTTTTACAGAAACGAATTAGGAAGGTGACCAAAATATTCGCTGAAATTTTTAACTCCACAACCATCAATTTGAATCTGGTGTGCCCTTTTCGGCGGAGAAAATTTCTGACGCCCTTTTGTTTTAGTCGTTTACCATGAATTTTGCCTTTCGGCGAATTTTTCGCTGCACAACCTCTTAGTTTAATCCCGTTCTTCCATGGTAAGTCGGTTGCAGTTACCTATTTCTAATGGTAATTATCACTGCACAAGATTGCTTTTACAACTGCACAAATTCATTTACAAAGTCTGTACATTTTGTGTACAACTGCATGCACATTTAAAAAAATCCTGATAGCCTACAAACAATTGCTCTGATGATTTGTTCTTTCAAGCACTGGATGCAGCATGTAAAGACTGTTACTGCTATACTATCTGATAACTATAATCTGAAAATATTTACTGTAGGCTACATCCATAATTATATGAGCGGCCTGTACCTCATAAAACATTTTCATTTTTCCGTTTATCTCAAGACGCATCGTTTAAAATCTGATGTATAGCCACATTACAGAGACTTTTCGAGGCTCTCAAAAAGCGCTATATAAATGTTCAGATACATACATACATACATACATACATACATACATACATACATACATACATACATACATACATACATACATACATACATACATACATACATACATACATACATACATGCAAACATACATACACACAAGTCATACATAGGCTACATACATACATAAGTAAACACAAACAACCAACTATTATATTATATAAATATCCGTCTCTGCCTGTCCTTTCGTCTACCATCCAAGCATCTGATATCTCCATTGTCTCCCTGTCTTCCCTTTCTCCGTTTTTCTTTCTCAATCGCTCCCAAACACACACACGCACGCGCACCCGCACACACACACACACACACACACACCTCCTACCTTGCATCCCTGTTTCCCATTCAATCCGTTTCTGATCTCTTAAAAGCTTTTGCGGCAATTGCTACGAGAGCTTAATGACGAAACCAATGTAAGTGATACAATGTTCATTCGCCTGAATGAATCCGCCTTGCACATCCACAAACCCGTCCTTCTATCCATCCAATGCTCTTCATTCCGTCTGTCAATTCTTCCGTCCGTCTATCTGCCTCTCAGTTTTCAACTTATCTATATTTAATAATTTATTTATTGTTTGTGCACAATTGTTTTATTTGTTCATAATTATGCACGCGCGCTGCGTATGTGATGTCTCTATCGGTCACATTTCAAATTGTTTTCTTTCTGTTTTCCATTTTCTGTTTGCAAATTCGCTGTTTGCTTATTTCTCCGAGTTAGCATGAAAACAGAACGTTGTCGTGGTTAGTGAATGCATGTAACGCATAAAATTCCGTATTACATGCATGGCAGTTTGTCGCAATTCGCAAAATAGTTGCGGTAGTGATACATGTAGTTGCAGCAGCAACCGCAGCAGCAGTGATGGTGGTGGTGATAATGAAGACGGCGATGATGGTGGAGATGATGGTGGAGATCACAGTATTGATTGCGATGCTCACAGGACAGCCTAGAGGGGCAAGGGACCCGACAACTTTTAGGGCCCCGGACAAACTTTATGCTTATGCTTATTTAAAGATACTATTACAGAGAATTAAATACAATCAGTTTAGACTTCAAATAATTATCAACTGAATGAAATCATGTTAATTGTATTTGTATATAAAAATGTAAAATTGTAGATAGCATCTGCACTGCTATTATTTCAATTTGTTTCCAAAAACTTTATATCTCATTGTCTTAAAATAGTCTAGGACCCATGACTACTCTCTCTACGGTGTACCCGAATATCTCTATAGTAGGCTACCTGCGGATGATACCGAGTTGAATCAGAAATCAGAATGTATATGGAGGCAAATGGCGTGGGCGACAGTGTAGGGAAACTACGGTAGGCGTCAGTCAGAGAATAGCCTAATGTTGTGAATTTGTCACTTGATCGGAATTTGATAGATCTGGCTTGGCCTACACAAATACACATTGCCTTAATTCTGTAGGTCTATGCATTGCTGAAGGCAATGGTGCATTATAACCAAATGGTCGACTGCTTATGACACGCATGAGCTCAATAGGCCTATGCATTAAAAACTGAAAACCGAAAACTGAAAACTGAACTCTTCAAGCTATCCTATCCAGATTCCAATCAGTTTCCATCACCAACTACCACCATCACCGACAACCACCGTAGCACCACGCTGTCTCCTCGGCTTGACCTCCCCGAATTTTGACCTGGCACCGGAACGAAAACGGCAGCTCTGGCTATTGCGAACTTGATTTGATATAGCCCCGGTCAATAAGCTGGTCTCCCTGACGTGACTTTTGTGGGCGCTGAGAAATTCTCGAAGACTTACATTACATTACATTTACAATTTTACATTACAATCATTACATCACATTAGACTATAGCCTACGTAGAAGCGCATGCCGCTCATGCGCTGACCCACCACCGTTTCCACTCAGTGGTGGTTCTTGTAGGCTACTATATTATACTGGCAATGCAGGACTATAATCTAAAGGAAGTTCAGCGTGTCATGTGCATGCAGCAGTAGATAGGCTTCATTGTAAATGCCATGCCCGTTTTGCGTTCAGTGAGGTAATTTGTCACAGCAAACGACGAATTTGTGCAAAAACCCGGAAATTCAGAGCACTTATTCCTCTAGACTGAGTTTCCGCGACGTCAAAAGGAAGCATGCAGTGGACAGCGAGAGGCGGAGGGGAGGGAGGGAGATACTGGTGGGGCTAATGGCTAGAATGGATTAAGCACTAAGGCGGAAGAGCAGAAGACGCAGTAAAAACGCTATCAAAGACATGATTCTACGTCATTCCCAAGATAGCCGATTGGAGACGCGACGTGGATATGGAAGGACGCAACGTGGATATGGAAAGACGTCTCTTTCTATCCACGTCCCATGGGGCACCTGCTTCTGTGTAGAAGCCCGGGAACCATGGCGTCCTGAGATTCGCACAAGTTTTTGCTATGTCGTGCTAAGGCAGGAGCATGCTCGCGCAACTATTTTTTGTAAACATCAATACAACAAAAACATGAAAAAACTAGCAAGAGCTTGGAAAATGCGAAGCAGAAAATAATTAAGAAATGGACATTTCTCATTGAGGTTTCTAAAAGTAATTTTTTCAACTTCACTTTGCGCATCGTTAGTATTATTTTAGTGCAAAGAAATTTACTAGAAACCAAATAGTAATAGTTGAAATTATGCGTCAATTTTGCACGCGGAGCAAGTGGCCCCACTTGACCCTATACTTGCCCCTACATGTATGTACGACCATGATTGCATTCTGATTCAATTCAGTCTATTAATTGCTATATTTATTATTAGTAGCCTCTTAAAATAATAATTGCATTATGATATCATAAAGGCTATAAATTACCATAGTAACTTCCCATAATATTATAATTGGAATCAATAAATTCCCATATAAAAAATTATAGTAGGCCTAATATCTTATGATAATTGCATTGTGATATAATGGAGGCTGTAAATTACCATAGTAATCTCTTATAATAATTATAGAGTTGTAGTTGCATTATAATGTCATAGAGGTCAGAAATTGCCATAGTAACCGCTAATAATTAATAATTGCATTGTGATTTCATGGGAGCTATAAATTGCAATAGTAACCTCTTATACTATTTATAGAGTAATAGTCGCATTGTGATGTCATAGAGGTTATAAATAATATTGCCATAGTAACAACTCTTAATAATTGCAATGTAATTTCATAGGGACTATAAATTACCATAGTAACCTTTTATAATAATTATATTAATTATAGAATAATAGTCGCATTATGATGTCATATAGGTTATAAATAATATTGCCATAGTAACCGCTTATAATAAAAATTGCATTGTGATTTCATAGGGGCTATAAATTACCATTGTAACCTCTTACTGTACAATGACTGCTTCACGTCACTTCATATAGACCGTACAATTGCCATAGTTACCTCTTCTTGTAATAATTGCATTGTGATGTCATAGCGTCCATAATTGTCATCGAACATAAAGAATTCTTGCATTGTGATTTCATGAAGACTACAAGTTGCTATATAGTAGACTTACAGTACCAGTAACTAACATCTTATAGGCATACTATAATAATTGCATTCATGGGGCAGCAGATATTTTGCAGGAGGGCCAAAGCAAAGGCTAATGGTCAAGGATAACAGTTTTAGCAGGAGATTGTTAAATAAATAAATACTAAGCAGAAAATAAAGAACTGGGTGTGTACTAGACCTACGGGTATTTTATGTAGATTTATAAATGTAGATTCCTCGAGCAGCTTCACTTTGTGTAGGCCTATGCCATTAGTAGGCCTATTATAAGTGCGTCGATGCTTAGTGCAAGGAAATTGATTAGAAACCAAAATCATTTAGCCTAGTCAAAATTATGTATAAATTTTCCAGGGGAGCAAGCGCTGTCTCTTACCCTTTGTGTACATGTAAGCGTCCATTGTTTATTTTGAGTATGAAAGATTGGGTATCATATACTTTCCAGTCCCAAAAGTGAGAGCATATTATATAGGCTTACAAGTTGGCCCTACTTCTACGTCTTTAAACCACAGGAAAGAAAGTGATGGAAGATGGACAACATTGGTCTGAATCAGTGAGTGCAGAGGCAATTATAGATTGGATAAACAAAAGTAAAAAATCTCGCTCTTCAGGCTGAAAGCGCAAAACCGAGAGCTTAACGGTAGCGAAAATAAACGGAACTGTTAAAAAAATCAAAAGCAAACGGTAGAAATACGTCACACTGACAGTAATGCTGACGCTCTCTGCTGAAGAACTTAATAATGTAACCTAACACAAGAGTCTGTATTTACATAAAATGACAGCTTGAAATGCTACCAATGCAATGTGGAAATACCCAAAACAAATTCTGATGTGATGGGCACATCCCCTTCCCAATTCCCTTCCCTGTTCTGCACCACGCACTCCGGCGATAGTTCTCAGGACGCTCGTTTCCTCCCCCACCCCAAAAATCCTGATTGCCCAGAAGTCTAGAGGTGACAGATGAAACACGGTATCGCACGCAAAGCATGGACCCACACCGATTTGACTCAATCATCAATGATGTCCGCACAGATTAAGGTCATCTAAGTGCGAATACAGCGAAGAGTTCTATAACTTATCTAATCGAAACGTCTGCACACAAATTTCTAACGTAGCCTATTACAGTTGTCTCTGAATACAGCTGCATACATAATTATAGGCTAAAGAGTACAGTGTCTTTGGGTGATTTCGTGGGTGGGTCATCGATTGGACCGATGTACTCTGTCTTGCATGTATGCGGTCATTGTAGCGAATCACTGTACTCTAATAATATGGTTCCTTGGTTTGACATGGCAATACGAATACCCCCCCCCCCCACCACCCCATGGTCATTGAGTACGGTCACGATTGCATAGGACATAGACATCTAGAATTCTAGATACATTGCATAGACATCTAGACACATTGCACTAATGCAGTGATTCCCAACCTGTGTGCCGCGGCACACTAGTGTGCCGCGAGAACTTTGCAGGTGTGCCGCGGGAAAATTATAAAATGTTATTAATTAATAGGCCCTATAATGATTCAAAGCAAAACATCCGAAAACATCATCAATGTAATATTAAAACTTGAGTCAGTTCGTCTTAATCTCTCACACTGTAGCAGGTTAAGATCTCCACAGAAATTCTTGATTGTCTTCCCATAGTCATTGAATCTCAGCTAAAAAAGAAAGTTGCACCTAAAATACTAAACACATTGATAGACCTACAACCAGCACTACAGCATTACTTCCCTTCACATGCAATCGACAATTTTGACTGGGTAACATGGGCGGAGTTGCGGAGTTTGGTTTCCGTTTGGGAGGGGGACTAAAAACTTGGGCTTTGTTTGGGGCGAAGACTCAAATTTTTCCTCGACCCAAAGAGTGGATGTTTTTGCGAGTATGATTGTCGTCTCTGGACCTTCATTTCAATATGATCTGCTGACTGATTAGACTCACTAGAGTAGGTTATTAGGCTATTTAGATAAGAGGAACATTACAATTAGAATTCTATTAAATAATAGTGACAAAATAGATTAAAAAATTGATAATTATAATTAAATGTGCCGTGAATTTTTTTATTCCTTTGTAGTGTGCCGCGAAATTTTTTATTCCTTCTTAGTGTGCCGCCAGCCAAAAAAGGTTGGGAATCACTGCACTAATGTATCTAGATGTGAGATGCCGTCTATGCAAAGGAGAAGCGAGTAATGTCAAGTGCAAACATGGGAAGTAGATTTCAAATGAGGTAATTTCTAGCGGATGTCTTTCATGGACAAACCCCCGCGCGCCACAAAAAGCACGTAGATCCTAAAGCCTACTCTATACTGATCAACCGGTGTGAATGCATAGGCCTATTGGCCTACAGCAAGGCACGCAGGCCTGCTCAACTGATCAAACGACGTGAATACGTCATTGGTCTAAATTATAGGGCTGCATAATAGGCCTATATATTATAATATTACAACATATATATATGCATTTATACAACATTGTCAAAATTTGCATTGTTTTGAAGCAGGAATATCTGCCGAACGAATCGTTGGTGGCGATGAACAACTGTTCGCTTCATCATCATCATCATCTGCAACGACGATTCTCTTCAATCTTCATCATCATCATCATCATCAACAACAACATCATCATCTTCACCAGATCGCACGACTGTTCGTCTGGATTCTTACTGTTAGATCATTCGTTTCGATTGTTGAACTGCCGCCAATGTTATGACTGAATCGTCTACTGAATAATCATCATCTCATTATAATAATTATGCAATAACATGAAAGATAATTAATTCCAATTTCATAGCATACAATTAATAGGCCTATTATACATGTACCTAGAGCGGCGTTTTTACATTTTCAAAATTTATAAGCCAGAAGCAATGTTTGATTTTGTGCAACCATTTGCGAATTAACAATTAAGAGAATCCATCAATCGCTTGTTTCAGGAAACTCCGTCCGCTAGATATAGTACCACGAGCTCCATACATAGTCTATAATATATAAATTATATATATAATTGTATACATACATTATATATATAGGCCCTAGCCTATATGTTCTGTAAAAGTAAAGTTGATTTAACATAGCATAGGCCTTTAGATGATCTATTAGCATCAGACTCAGCATAATTATACAAGTACATTGAGACTTATGCCTAATGAAAGTTAGAATAGTTTAAGTAAATATAAACATAATATCATTATAGGCCTAATATTACAGAGTGTATAATGTATATATAATTATGTCGACGTACTATGAAGTTCAAGACTGGCGTGCTGACGGCTGGATAGGCATGCAGGCTACAGCTCTACACAATCAGAGAATGCCCGTGTGGTGACTGAAGGTGGACTCGATTAACGACATTTGTTTGTATTTGTTTGTTTGTATGTGCACTTGTTATAGCGCCCCTTCAAGCTCCTTCTACTCAGAGGCGCTCCCGATGCAGAGCGGACACTGCATCGGAGTTTCACGCCGAAGCGCTGAGCAATTGTGAGTGAAGAACTTGCCCAAGGTTCTTACGCGGCGAGGTGGATTCGAACCTCGAACCTTCCGGCTCCAAGGCAACGACGCCACCACTAGACCACCGCGCCTCACACCGCGCATTGGGTGTTCTCCCCCCCCCACCCGGCTTGGTTACATTGTTCGACTGGGTTATTTACATTACAGTGTTCAGGCTCTATAGGAATCGGCAGTATTCTGCCTTTCTCTATGATGAAATCATGGAAGATATTCTTATTAGATACCGTACTTATGTACATAATCTACATAATTATATGTACAGAGAAGTTACAGTATTTTGCGGTAGTCTATGAAACAATGTTTGGGGGGGGAACTTTCGTGTAGCCTACATATAACAATTCTTGGAGATATCCAGAATTTCAGATCGCGTTGCTCTTGATTGTTTCTTTTCTTGCTGTTCGTTTTCCCCATCACTGCCCTCAGTGCTCCCTTGGACCGCAATCTGGAGACGTTTCACACAAGTCTTGTCTTCCGGAAACATCCAGTCACTTGTGGAATGTATACATATAGATGTTGCAGGAAAACGGTGATAGAAGGAAAAATGGAGGGGGAACGAACAAGAGGAAGACCACGACAGATGTTGCTGGACACGCTGATGAAGAGGATCGGTTACCAAAGACTAAAGTAGAAGGCCCAGCGGAGGGAAGAGTGGCGACATTGGACAGCAGAACCTGCCTAGGGGCAGAGAACCAGAAGAAGGGTTAAGTTCGGTGCATAGATCGAAGGTCATATGTATTTCCGGAGCTGGTTTTGATGTCCAGTCTGGATAGGACATAATTCCAGAAGGAAATGAATTCACACGATTTCCTGGAAGCGTCGCGGTTTCCGGATTCATGGCGACCCACCTGCGAGTTTAGGCTCCTGTAGTTTAGGTTCCTGCGAGTTTAGGCTCCTGCGATTTTAGGCTCCTGCGGTTTAGGGTCCTGCAGTGTCCCAATCAGAGTCTGCATGGTAATTATGTAATGCATGGGGACTTCATACGCCTCCGTCACCACTACCCTCTCTCCCTCCTTCTCCACTCCTCTTTCTCCATCTCCGAATAAATCTCCGAATAAATCTCCGAATCAATCTCCGAATCAATCTCCGAATCAATCTCCGCCTCCGTCTCCTCATTAGCCTCCGCCTCAATCTCAACCTTTTCCTCTGCCTCTTCCTCTTCCTCTGAGAAGGAGAGGGTAAGGGAGAGGGGAGAAAGAAGAAAACAAGGTGGGGAGAGGAAGAGGGTGAGGGCAAGAGTGAAGGAGAGAAAGAGAGACGGGGAGAGGGAGAGCGAGAGGAAGAGCGAGAGAGGGAGGGAGAGGGAGATGGAGAGGGAGAGAGCGAGAGCGAGAGGGAGACGGAGAGGGAGAGGAAGAGCGAGATGGAAATGGAAGAGGAAAGAAATGGAGAAAAGACAGAGGAGGGAAATAGAGAGTGGAGGAGTGGCAGAAAGTGGATGGAAGGAAAGGTGAGTGTGGGATTGGAGGGGAGGAGAGTGAAGGGAAGTTAAGAGAATGAAAGATAAGGAAGAGAATTTAAGATTGCCAAGAAATCATGGCAAAGCAAGGGAAGCATAGAGCAGCACCTCCCTGCATGGTTGCGCCACTGCTTCGAGAACACTTCATAATTATCGTTCATGCATTCGATCATTCGTACGTTCATCCATTCAGCTGCTCATTCATTCTTATTCATTCATTGTATTCTGCAAATTTATCAACATCACAACCATTATCACCGTCTATACGAAACTCATGGAAGTTTCGTCAAGAAATCTCCGCTTTTCTGACCAGCAATCTTGCAATCTGATGATGATGATGATGATGAAGATGATGGTTCTCTGCCCGAAGGCAGGTTCATTGGCTTTACGCCTCTGGGGGATGAGATCAGTGAGGTGGTTTCCCGTTGCCTTCCTCACATACAATGATGGGTAAGCAACTTGCCCAAGGTCGCTCCGCAGGAGCCTGCGCCCCTGCGTTCCACACGTGCTAGCCCGAGATATCTAAATCTGTCAACTCCCAGCCCGGGGCTTGAACCGCAGTCCGTTTTATCCAACATACGAATGCCGCTCTCACCTACCGGTGTAGCTAACTAGGCAATCTAAAAATCAACAATTCGTGTATGTACAGGGTGCGCCAAAAAAAAATAACCCCCTAGGTTTTCCCCCAATATCTTGGCCAAAAGTAAAAATTTTCAAATGAAATTTTACAGGCTTGTAAACAATTCATATTTACATACGCTGGCCAGATTTCATCAAAATATTTCAAACGGAACAAAAGTTATGCCACTTTTAGGGAGGTAACTCCCCGTTTTTTGACGCTTCAAAAACAAAACGCAATTTTTTGAAGGTTTTTTGCCAGTTTTTTGGCCACAAATAAGAATATCAAAATTAAATTTCTCAGTCTTATAGACAATTCATATCTACACATGGTGGCCAGATTTCATCACATTATCTCAAGCAGAACAAAAGTTATGCTACTTTTAGTGAGACCACCCACCGTTTTTTGACGATTCAAAGGCGAAACGCAACAAAAAGTAACAAAAACACAATTTTATCAAGTCTCATCTCAAATAACTTTGTCAAATGAACTTGGTAATGCTTCACAACTTGTGTTCGGTGTGCCCACCACCAGTGCCAACACATCTTTTGAGTCTCTTGGCAAAGTTCTTGATGGACCTGTTGATTAATCCGACAGATTCTTTATTATTCCTTATTTGCCAATTTGATTGTCATCTTGCTAAGCGACTTCTCAGTGACGTGCAGCTACGCTGGTACCTGTTTCTTTTTTAAATAGTAATAATAATGATCATCGGTCAATATCAAGGCTATTTGATAATAATTATTTGAGATGAGACTTAATAAAATCGTGTTTTTGCTGCGTTACATCTTTAAATTGTCAAAAATTGGGGGGTGGCCTCACTAAACGTGGTATAACTTTTGTTGTTATAGAAATATTTTGATGAAATTTGACCATCATATGCATATATGAATTGTCTTCAAGCCTGTAAAATTTCATTTCGATATTCTTACTTTTGGCCAAGATATTGGCCAGAATAATTAGATTGGATTTTATTTCTTTTTGTTGCGTCGCGTTTTTGAATCGTCGAAAAACGGTGGGTGGCCTCACTAAAAGTGGCATAACTTTTGTTCTGATTAAAATATTTTTATGAAATCTGGCCATCATGTGTAAATATGAATTGTCTTTAAGACTATAAAATTTCATTTCAAAATTCTCACTTTTGGTCAAGATATTGGCAAAACTCTTAGGGGGGTTATTTGTTTTTGGCGCACCCTGTACATGGTTGCGCCAAAAAAAAGACCCCCCCTAAGCATTTTGCCAATATCTTGGCCAAAAGTAAGAATTTCGAAATGAAATTTTACAGGATTATAGACAATTCATATTTACATATGATGGCCAGATTTCATCAAAATATTTCAAACACAACAAAAGTTATGCCACTTTTAGGGAGGTCACCCACCGTTTTTTGACGTTTCAAAAACTAAACGCAATTTTTAAAGGTTTTTTGCCAATATCTTGGCCAAAAATAAAAATATCGAAATTAAATTTTACAGTCTTATAGACAATTCATATCTACACATGGTGGCCAGATTTCGTCACAATATTTCGAACCAAACAAAAGTTATGCCACTTTTAGTGAGACCACCCACCGGTTTTTGACGATTCAAAAACGAATCGCAACAAAAAGTGACTAAAACACGATTTTTAAAGTCTCATCTCAAATAACTGTTGTCAAATGAACTCGGTAGTGCTTCATAACTTGTGTTCAATGTGCCCAACACCAGTTCCAAAACTTCTTTTGAGTCTCTTTGCAAAGTTCTTGATGGACCTGTTGATTAAGCTGATAAATTCCTTATTTACCAATTTGATTGTCATCTTGCTAAGTGACTTCTCAGTGACGTGCAGCTACGCTGGCACCCTGTTTCTTTTTTAAATAGTAATAATAATGATCATCGGACAATTTTAAGGCTATTTGATAACAATTATTATTTGAGATGAGAAAAAATCGTGTTTTTGATACTTTTTGTTGCGTTTCTCCTTTGAATCGTCAAAAAATGGTGGGTGGCCTCCCTAAAAGTGGTATAACTTTTGTTCTGTTACAAGTATTTTGATGAAATTTGACCATCATGTGCAGATATGAATTGTCTTTACGCATGTGAAATTTCGTTTCGATATTCTTACTTTTGGCTAAGATATTGGCCAAAATAATGAGATTGTTTTTTCGTGACTTTTTGCTGCGTCGCGTTTTTGAATCGTCAAAAAACGGTGGGTGACCTCCCTAAAAGCGACAAAACTTTTGTTGTGTTTGAAATATTTTGATGAAATCTGGCCATCATGTGTAAATATGAATTGTCTATAAGCCAGTAAAATTTTATTTCGAAATTCTTACTTTTGGTCAAGATATTGGCAAAATTCTTAGGGGGGTCTTTTTTTTGGCGCACCCTGTAGGTTAGTTCTATAATTAGTTATTAGACCTGAATACGTACAATGCATCTTGTCTTCGTTCTAAAATAGTCACCAAGAGCAAGCGGCATCTTAATTTCTTCTTATCGAAATCTAATAATTACGATTGTCGTTAATTATTTCTGAATTTCTTGACTTGAAACAAAATAACTATAATTCTTCTGCAGAGAATCTTTTGAAAAATAGATGACGTAACAATGTTCCGTTGCCAAGGACAACGCATGACGCAACAAAGAAATGCTATATTAAATCTCTATCAACGGGCTCTATTAGATTTCGGCTGGGTTTCTATTCTGCCAATGAAACTTTAGAGGAAATTCGTAGTAAATAAGTAAGTAAATAGCCTTCATCTGTACCTTTTAAGCGGACAAACACACCAACTAAAAGAAGAGAGAATTGTAGAGGAAATATAATTATTAAGGAGAAAGTGCATTTCTAATTGAGGCTGTTTTTCTAGTGGGAAGCTGTCAGTCGCTCAGGTTGGAACTTCAACCTGTCAGCGCTGTGCTATCTCCGTTGAAGGTCCTTCTGTCTGGCTACCGTTGCAAATAGCCTGCGTGTGTTAGCCTACCTAGGGTTGACTCATCAGTGTTTTACATGCTCTGTTTTCACGGTGGTTTGACTGGGAGCGCCTCAGAGTGAACTTCTTGAAGAAGCACTACATAAATTCTTGAATTGAATGACTGAACGCATGAAATGATCAGGATCGAATCACAACAGTTCTAGTCCGACGAACAGAGGGGTGGGAGGCCTAAAAAATGGCCCGCCTAGCCTAAAAAATGACCCTCATCCCTCAAAGAATTAACCAGAACATATGGAAAATTTAAACAGGAGAGAACATAAAGGCCTACTTATTTTTCTATTACAAATTGTTTTATTTTGACGTCTATAAATAACATCAAACATTCTATTTTGAATCATTTATAACATTTTTATATGCTTTTTGTTATTTAAATTTTAGCATTGTTGACCCCTAAATGCCCTAATGTCCTTACACTAAGAAAAAGTGGCCCTCGTGTCTTCCAACTTAGAAAAGTGGCCCTAAAGTCAAAAAAGGTTGGGAACCACTGGGTCAAGTCTATTGAACGAAATGAATGGTGGGAGTAGGCTGAATTTATGAGGCAGTTTAATCAGCATCAACCAGACATTTCCACCAACCAAAAGGCTGTACATTGGAAATGTATAACTAATATGTGTAGACAATATATTTAAAACATTTATTGTAACCATCCAATGAACGAAGAGAGGAATTTTGCATGGCCACAAAAACATCCAAGACAAAATTGAGGCACAAAATACCTGTTCCTTACAATACGCACGATTACATCACATTCGTCCAGTCTGTGAGCGCTAATTTGCCAACAAGATTTTTCATTGAAATCTTGGGTGATGTGGATGCTGGAAAATCCCATTTCTGTTTTGGCCCTGTCACTTGCAATTCATTGAAAAATGAGAAACAGGGTCAGTCAAGGTTATATACAATCCAGTACATTTACCATGGCACAATTCCTCATAAGCACCTTCTTCTCTACACATTGAGATTGGCCTCAGAATTATGGTCCATCAGTCCAAAAATTCATCAAACCCAAGAAAAGAAAAGTCTAAAGATGAAAACATTGGATAATGTTACAGACAATTACATACGAAGCATTTCTCTTTGTGGAGAATCGTAATACAGATCAACAAAGCGACAACGGCAAAGTAGAAGCAACTTCATTGCAAATAGAAAGTTTTGCAGTAATTTAAAACAAAACATTTCATGACTAGGCATTTCTTTAATACGCAGATGACAGATTCACAGCGATGGTAAGATATAAGTCACTACTAATTTGTTCTTAAATCGCTAGCTCAAATTAGTGTTTTTCGTGTGCAAAAATGTCTGAAATGGCACCACACTCTAACACAAGATTACATATCTCCTAATTCATTTTGCAACAGTTACGATTCCCAACTGAAACCCATAATTCATGGAAACCAAACTTTTTCATTGTCTTAAAACAAGAAAATGGCTATTGAGTATTGACAACATGCGAAGTAGTAGTAGTTTAAACTCCGAATATGATGGCATACGCTGAAATATTTCAAAGTCTGGAATATGAAATCCTGATTGAAACAGACTTTTCACTATTATAGCGGCGAAGTGTAGCTATCCTTCAAAATAGAAACTGTCCTTTGAGACCCACAATTCCAACGATTGTGGTTCAGAGCAGAGATTCCTGGTCAGCGAGTAGATCGAATCCATATCCAGATGATTCAAGATGACGTTGCTGAATCATCCGGTTCTGAACCTTGACAGCAATGCAGATCTGTCGTTCCTGGTGAACCTTGTCGCACAGACCTGCGTTCTCAAGCTGACAAACAAAACACAGATCACAAAATATTTTAAATTCAAATTTAAACCAATCTAATGATTTCAAATATTATTATGCACTAAAATTAAATAAAATTAAATTTTTTTCATGTAGTGAATAGTACTAAAAATTTCACTACGTACAATTTAACAGAATATTTTAACCTCAAATTTAAGCCAATCTAATTATTTCAAAATTAAATAAAAGTAATTTTTTCATGAAGTGAATGCTAAAAATTTCACTACGCACAATTTAACAGCTGGACTTCTGAGACTTTTGGTACCTAGCACACACTCAATGGAGCAGATGAGCCAAGCCATAAATCCAGTGGAAAATTGACATGTAGTTAAATCACTGATTACAATTACGGAACAACCTGCTACAATAACCCAGCAGGATCAATGTAATCACTCTCAATCTCTGACTTGGCAAGGTCCCTACACGACGGCTTGAGGTGGATTCAAACCCGCAACCTTCTGGCTGCAAGGCAATAAACATACCCACTACACCACCGCGTCCCACATATATTCGTCCACTACGTTCGATTCATTGATAATTTATTAGTAAGCGTGTGCTTACTCCACTTAAGTATGAAGAAACAGTGAAATGGCTTTCAAACACATGTTAAGCAAAGTTACATAAGAGCTACATAATGATCACCAATAATGACCTCGAGTTCTGAATTCTCCTTGATCAGCTGCTTCAGTAGGTCCCGCAAGTCATCATCATCCAGTTCCTCATCGCTGTCGGAGAATGATGAAGACGAAGACAACGAAGAGGACGACGCTGACGTCTCAAACATTTCCTGTCTCATCTGCTTCAGTTCCGCGATGTCTTGCTGCAAACGATCAATCTCATTGCGCTCAGCTGCAATCTTCTGACGCAACTCGTTGCCTGCAGAGATTTCAATGCAAGGATACCTTATGAGAAAATTGCAGTAAAATTATTTATTAGTTGTAAGAATGTTCTTTATTAGACTACCAGCAAATGCACAGCAGTTTACAGAAGAAATAAATAATATAAATATTTATGCAAAGTAATACAACATTCTCATAATAATATTTCTTTTGGCAAAGGCATCCACTCTAGGTAGCGTTAGATAATGTGGCCTTTGTCAAGTATTGTAAGGCGTAAAAAAAAATTGTTGTGTTTCCGGTAACCCGACCGACCCATTTTTACGGCCGCGACTCAAATATTTTTGTAAAAAAATTTTAAAAAAAATTTTCGGAGAAAAAATTTTCATTAAAAATTTAAAAAAAAAGAAACATTTGTATTGACTTAACATAAGAGACGTCAACAAAATGAAATTAATAGGACTGTTTCTAGAGCAGTATTAGGTGCAGACAGTCGGGAAATAGGCAGTTTATACTTGCTTAGAACACGTACTTTGTTTCAGCGTGCAAAAAAGACTAGTGGGGTATACTTTTTCGGATCGTCACTGCATAAAAATATTTTACAAAATAAAAAAAAATTCCGACCTACCTACCCAATTTTTTTTAGCTCTGTTACCGGAAACACAACATTTTTTTTAGGCCTAAGGAATGACCTTATGGGGTATGAGGATTGATGAAGACATGAAGAATGTGACAACAATGGTTTAAGAGAATAGAGCAAAAATGGCAAGTCAGCGCTCTAGAACTCTCTTCTGCTCTGTTTACTAGAGCTTACAGCCCAGCCTTGGTGGGAGTCTTGCTTGAAAGTGGTTTGTCTTATTTTGCAATGACAGACTTTATCTATTTAAGAGTCTTACCAATCGCAAGCAATTCCTCCTCTTCCAGCGTGAGGTAAGTGTGCTCTTGCTCCAGATGCTGGTATTCCTCATTGTCCTCGAATTCAGACGGCTCAGAACTTGTCGTCGTGTCCGAAAAAGCATCCTGGTCGTCTTCTCCTTCAAAATTATCAGAAGAAAAATCGTCTGATTCCTCAAAACTTCAACAACTAAAAACTTTAACATCCATAATTAAACAGACAAATAATTTAAATGCTTTTTCATATTAAATACAAAATTAATATAAAAACACCAAAGGGAAACATAAAAAACCCAGAAAAATACTAAAAATTTACTGATGAATAGCACTAAAAATTTACTGATAAATAAAAATGAAAGAGCTCATAGCCAGAAACATGTGTTGCTTACCCATGTGCGTGCTATCTTCAACATTCAGGCTGTCGTCCTGCTGTTTGCTTTCCAAATCCTCTTCTGATCCGTGGTGGCGGATGTGGCTTCGTCTTTTCAATTCCATCGGCGACTCTTCGTTCAGCTGAACATAGTCGACATCAAGCGATTCACCCGTTCCAGCATCTGCCGCCATCATCTCTGCACATCCCTCTTCTTCCTCCTCATCATCATCTTCATCCAAAACATCGGTGTACGGATCAGAACTGTCGTCTGTTTCGGTTGATAGCCTCTTGTTACGGTCCACTGACTCCAACAACTCATCGGAAACTGGTTCTCTGTTTTCTTCCTCACCCATGTGTTCCTGCCTTTGCGTTAATCCAGTTTTGCCATCTTCCGTTCTGTGCGCATCTGGCAAGCCTGTATCGCCCGCTGCATTGTCATTTTCTTCCGTTTCTTCCGCTGAAGCTCTCTCTGTTGATTTATCTCTATCCTCATTTTCCACATTTTCGCCAGTCACGGAAGCTACAGCAGCCGCTTCAGCGTTTCGATTCGTATCAACCGTTTTTGAATCATCATCTTTGGTCTCGTCATCATCTCCTACCACTTGTCGTCTCTTTGTCTCCATCACCACATCTACATTCTCATCAGCAACCTTGATTTCTTCCGTTCTCAACACCACCTTTTCCATTTCCACTTTCACATCCAAACCAGATTCCTTATCCACCACGTTCTTATTTTGCTCATTTCCATCCAATGGTTTTGGGGCTTCGGCAACATCCATTTCCGCAGGCACCACTGCACAGATTTCCTCTTCCCTCTCCGATATTTCCGCTTCGGGTGATTCTTCGGCGCTGATTGGTTTCTCTTCTTCCACGTGAATGGCCGGTTCCTCATGACTGACTTCCTCAACAACGTCGTGACTTTCCACTTCATCGATTCTATTGTTGACAACTTTGTAAAGTTTCTCTTTTGCTATTTCCTCCTGCTTCCTCTCCGACAACATATTCGTTTCTTGAGTCTGCCTGGCATGCTTCAACTAACAACACAACAGAAAGAAGCAATTTACTCTGAGAACTTAATGAAACTTTACACCTTACAGTACATATGATGCAACTGATAAGTGTCAATGCATCAAGAATGTGGTGCTGTATGATATAAGCAATCTGTTCCTAACTTCAAAATCCACAAACAAATTAATAGCTTTGAACTTCTAACACAATGACCAATGAATACAAAGCCGTGCTTCCTCCGCTCTCAATATTTTGACGACTAAATGTGATAGTTCTTGAAAGTTGCAACTTGTAATGTTCAGATGTTGTAACTTGTAATGTTCAGATGTTGTAACTTGTAATGTTCAGATGTTGTAACTTGTAATGTTCAGATGTTGTAACTTGTAATGTTCAGATGTTTTAACTTGTAATGTTCAGATGTTGTAACTTGCAATGTTCAAATGTTGTAACTTGCAATGTTCAAATGTTGTAACTTGCGATGTTCAGATGTTGTAACTTGCAATAGATGTTGTAACTTGCAATAGATGTTGTAACTTGCAAACGATGTGCTGCTGCCTACCCTTCGTTTCAACTGCGTTACGATTCGTTGAACTTCCCAAAGCTGTTCCTCCTTTTCCATGTCCTTGACCTTCATCAGTTCTTCGTGGAGATGGTTCAGAAGCGATTCCTGCTTCTTCAGTTCCTCCTCAATCGCAAGAGGGCTCTCGGGAAGTTCCAACGTCCACCGCGATGTGACTGGCTTCAGAGGCGGAACATACCTAGATATAACATAACAATAAGCAACTTTACAATGATGTTAAAATAATCTGCGGAGTTCTCTCGATAAAAAATATCATATTTCTTTTAGAGGACATGACACAGACGGGTTCCCATGCAAAATGACATCACATGGTATATCCTTTTCATTAACGCTCATGCAACTTATATCCTCTGCTTTTAGTCCTGGAGCTTATTGCCCAATGATGTTGACTCACACCTCACGCCTAGAATTCTCCACCGACCTCCATCCTACTACATGCAGTTAATAAGCTCAACATGTGCACATCTGCTTTGTACCAATCCCTGATACTATGCAGCCATTCCATGAGCTTGGTCTACCTTTGATCCCTGTGCCATCCATTCATCCAACTGCAGCCTGTACAAGCAACCTGTTGCCATCCAGAAACCTTTGAACAACAGCACATGCAAAATGCCTTACAAAGTTACATCTCACCAAACAGCAAGATCAAACTTAAGCAAACAATGCTCAAATAACTCAAAAATTCACCACTGGATGGATCTCACAATTACGTCAAACACATACAGCGGAGTATAATCCGGGGTTTATATAACACATAACAAGCCAACTCTCAAATCTACACTTGATTCCTGTTAATCGTATTCACACTACATTACATTACTAGCTAAGTCACTGAAACAGTTATAGTCAGATCTACAAGACTTAGACTCAATGACTACATCTTCCGATATTCTGGTAGGAGTGTAAGCACATGGCTCATAGACTCCTACCAACTGCAAAGCAGACATGATTCCACACAGCTACCAAGCACTGTGAATCAACACAAATTAATTACCTTTTTATAGTGTCCTTGAAAAGCAGCTTGCTGTACGTAAACAGAACGTTAAGAACGCGGTGACTGATCTGAAGAGTTGGACTGAGAACAATTGACACGTTCTGCAGACTCATCTTGTTCTCTTTCTCCTGTAAAAAAGTATTCAATCATCAAAATTGTCATCTTCACCACTCATTTTTATTGCTCCCAGAAAAAAAGATTACTGTCTACATGTAGTGAATCTAGTGATATAGAAAATTTACCAATAGTCAGACTAATAATTTAAAACTATCAGCTCTAGCGCATAATTATACTTGACACAAAACATTTCTGTTTTGACATTCTTCTGGTAACTGTGGCTCATTGAATCCCACTATCGACCAATGTGATTCAGTTTGAAAATAATTATAAAAATTAAAACACGAGAGAAACAAAATTAATCTGAGTTGTACAATGCAAACAAACTGCATACAATCATTTATACAATATATAGACATCAAAAGTTCAACATTCAACCACATAAATATCACAATATAATACAATAGCAAAATATAATATAATAGCACAATATAATATAATAGCACAATATAATATAATAGCACAATATAATACAATAGCACAATAAAATATAATAGCACAATATCATATAATAGCACAATATAATACAATAGCACAATCAAATATAATAGCACAATATAATGGGCTCAGATGGATGGATGAATGAGAAACGTACAATAGATGTTTCCATGCTTCAGCAGAACTATCCTTCAACATCGAGAGCAATAACTTTATCAGCTGACACTGATAGAAATGTCATCATATTATTGCTATCTCAGCATACCATACTAATGCACTTATAGGAGTACCGTGGTACTATATTTAAGCCAGGCCACAAGCTGCACAAACGTACCTTAGCAATGACATGAGTCATATGAACTATGACCCAAGAAAGAAGAAGCCGGTTGTAGGGAGGCAACTCTTCAAGTAACAATTGGAACTGTTCCACCTTCTGCTTAACGTTCTTGTTGGCTGTAACAAAACAAATTCATTTTTTATTGAACTCACATTAAATTCATTCAGTATAAATTTTACAGGATATGTCAAACCTAACGTAAACTGCACAACAAATGCAAGCGATGGCATATCAAATCCTTGAATCTCAAAGCATTGCACACAATTACTACAACTAGGTTCCTACACAGTAATGATCTCAGAGGAGACTTGAGATCAGTACTGTGTAGGAACCTTAATCAAGTCTTTCATTAACAATCGCTCAGCGGCATCTGTTCTTTAAATAGTGGCATCGAATAAATCCAGAGTAATAATAAGAATAAATATAAATCAACAATTACCAGAAGCCTGTTCGAACTTTGGCATAAGTTTGGCGGTAAGGAGCGGCTCTGGAAGTTGACGAAGGAATTGTTTGAGAAGACTGGCAACGATGTTTGGTTCGTGTTCCTGAAGATAGATGTCCAATCCTTTGTTGTACGCATCCTTCAGCGATTGTACCTTCGACTTCACCCCAGACATACGATAAATGCCCTCACAGGAAAGTCCTACATCCAAGGTAAGATACAAGATAAACATATTCTTTAATATACCAATTGCTATCTGCATCTGGTGTACAGACAAAGTATAATAAACGTACATTATAGCCAATCGATAGCAAAATGTTTTATAATAGCACACAAGTTCCTAAATCCAATAAAAATAAATTTAGCATAAAATAAATAATTAACATTATTTAACCTCCCTGGTGTTGACCACAAGCATCACTGACGTAAAAACTATCACCCCTGAGTGTTACACATAGTAAAAGACGTCAGTTTCTACATGGTTTTTCACTGCTTTTACAACATTAACTCAAGCATTGGGCTCATTGAAAAATCAATAAGTGGCCAATGGTGCATGTCATTATGGTTCCCATTGCAATGGCAGCCAAATTGTTGCTGATCCAGGTTTCAAAATAACACGAATGATGTGTACTGAAATATACAGACATATTCTGCTCAAAACTCGTGTATAAATATTATCGGAGCATCATTTGATCATTCATAACTGCTAACATCATTAAGACTGACATTAGTTACTAAAGGTGATGTAATAAATGTCCATATACCAAACTACCTACCTAACTACCCACCTATATCAAAACCACAGATTTGAATGAAAATAGAGCCATTACCAAATTCTTCTATATAGTCGATGCACTGCCTCACGACAACGGGAAGCTGAATGCCGTCGTGACACGGACTTCGTTCGACGGCTAAAGCGAGACTGACGCCAAAGATCGGCTTAGCATCACTGTCTTCAGTAACAGCTAAGAGACAATAAGAAACATGTAAAGTCATGTACCCACAAATAACGTACTATACGCTTAGGATATTCAGATGCACAGGTAAATCTACCTGTAGTTTACCTGAACATGCCTAACTTTATATAGTACATTAAGCAAGGTAGATAGGTATATATCACTCCTGCATAGTACACCTATTTCTTGCGTACTTAACACATTCATAACTCACTTGCATAATTGTCTCAGTACTTATTATGCCACAAACACTCTTATTTTAAGAAAATAATGCACATGACGTCAAACGCTTGCATTTCAAAAGTTGTATACTTAAATGACATAAATTGTCAAAATAATATTGCACAGATAAATTTGCGCATGACTTACATACAGTAAGTCCCTGTTCATTCTGCTCGTTCTGCTTTGCAGGAGCTAAGATCTTCTTTCTCCATTTTGGTTTAATCTCCTCCTCTGTCTTCTTCTGCTCTTTCTCCACCTTCTCCTTCTTTTCCTTGTCCTTCTCCTGCTTCTCCTTCTCCTTTTCAGCCTTGTCTTTCTCCTTCTTCTCCTTCTTTTCGTCCTTGTCTTTTTCCTGCACAATTTAACAATTTTAACACAACTACACTAATCAAATTTAAGCTAGCGTATGTGCACAGCAAGACAAGGTAAGGAAGGTAAATTAATTATTATAATTATGAAACATATTTTTAATCATGTGCCAAGTCATGCCAAAAATGTGAATTTAATACATGTCTAGGTGGGTACTTGGTGGGTACTTGGTGGATACTTGGGCAGTCAGTCGCCAGGTGAGAAGTCCCGATGCTTGAAAGCCAATGAGAACAATTGATGAGTTTTGAGGATTTACTTTTGTTATGTTTTAAGAACTTGAAGCGATTTGTCATATCAAGCATAAATCTAATTGCAGAATAAGAAATATTCAAATTCTTGCCTTTTCTTTTTCCTTGGCCTTATTTGGTTTCTCTTTCTTGGTGAACTTGAAGGTTGGCTTCGTGTGCTTCTTCACTTTCCTTGGGCCTCTGTCAAATCACGACAAAACAATGGATAAAAAATAAAGTAAAAATTGAGAACATACAACACAAGATTCATAACAATCAGAAAGAACACTGGATTTACAAAACAAATCATAACATTCAAAACACCATTAAATTGTTCAGGGCTGTCATCTGGACCCACCAACTTCATCACAACCATTTAAAAGCTTAAAATGTCAGTGCATCCTTGGAGTCGCATCGCCAAATACATCAATGACAATCACCGTTTAGTACCACCCATTAACAGTAACATGATCAGGAAAGAACTGGATCATGTAACAGAGTGGAGAAAACCCGAGTCTTAATCAAAGAGTCAGAAGATTGTAGTTTGCTGTCTTGAGTGGGTGCAGAGGTGCTGAGTGTTCTGCATGTCCAGAGTATGATGATTCTGTGGTTATCATGACTGAAGGAAAACCTAACGTGCATAATCTCGCATATGCATTCAGGCAAGACAGTTGCTATGTGTCCTGCAGATCATCACTGGTCTCAAGAGACCAAGAAGTTCCGAGAAGTGCACAATGAAGACAGGTAAAATGAAGAGACATTGGTAGGCTGGAAGTTCTAAGTAAGTTTTCCGTTTAGAGCAAAAGACCATCCATCTCGTCAAGCAAGTTGCAAAAATAAGGTGGCAGAGAGTTTCAGATGGAGAGGCCATTAACTGTGAATGGCCAAAGACAAGAAGACATACATGTACCAGGAACAACATACTTCCCAGCAGAACCTCACCACTTGAGAGAGAAGCAACTTTTACTAGAGTTGCAGGGGGGTGAACAATGATCATGGAAGACAAGTAGGATGGCAGACGATCTGCACTTGCTCTGTGCATAAGGACTGCCAGCTAGAAGTAGATGCACTTGCGGACAGGAAGCCAGTGTACAGAACTACGAACAGGTGTGATATGACACAGTGTGAAGGATGAGCAGCAAGAGACTCAGGACAGAACCACATGGGACATCAATGTGTACAGCACTGCAGCAGTGATAGATGAAATGAGAAAGTTGGAGCACAAAACTGAGTGTATATATCAGAGAGGCAGGAAATACACCAAAAAGATACAGACCAGGTCTATCTCTTTTATCTCTGTTAAACACATAAACTAAGAATATCGAGCAACTTGAATAAGCCTCACTTACTTGTTCGCACTGTCCTTTACAAGTTCATCGTCCGAATCTTCCTGTTCAAACATGACGTATCCCTTGTCCTTCCGATCCCGTTTCGCTCCTTCTTTCCGACGGGTGATGTCACGTCTTCGCACTTGAACGTCTTCTTGCGCTGGAAAAGGAAACCAAAATGTAAGCAACCCCTTATTTGCCAGTCCCCTTAAATCCTCTTCAGACCCAGTCTCTCTTTTTATCTAATTATGGTTTATAGACACCAGCTACAAAAGACTCGCAAGCAAGAAATTTAGTAACACCTGTAACAAGATGCAAATATTTCAAATATTTACTACATATACCAATATATACAATAATACATGTTTGCATATACATAATTTATATATATATATAGATAAAATTATAATTATTGTTATATATATATCCCTTGTATCATTTCCATGCGCACCAGGGTGGATAAAAATCGTGATTTTTAAAATAAAAATCAAAAAATCGGATGTTTTTGATTTAAATCGGATTTTTTTGATTTAAATCGGATTTTTTTTATTTATATTGGATTTCTTGTATGTAGTGCCTTTTTTGGGTATCAAGTAACATGCTTCATTAGGTAATAGAACCTTTAATTCTACAGCTATGCAATACAGGGTGGATAAAAATCATGATTTTTTAACTAAAAATAAAAAATCCGATTTTTAAAATTTAAATCCGATTTCTTTCTAATAGTTCTAAGTTTGAATTTACTGCCTCCATGTGGGAATTAAGCCACTATGCATTATTGTAACTGATATTTGGTATTCGGTAACTATTATTATTACCTTCTTTAGTTTTGCAGTTATACAATACAAATTAACACCTTTGAAGTGGTATATATACTTAATACTAATAGTGCGATCGATGAACAATCAGTTAAATCCAATGAAAAAGTCAATGTTCTGTTAAACTGTTAAACTGTGAAATCAGATCGCTATGTAAGTGGTTAAGTTACTGAGTCAGTGAGTCAGTCACACCTTGCAAACTAGAACACTACGGTACTAATATTATTAGGTCACTGCTAGTGCTAGTCACCAGTAACTGTTGTCATTCAGATGTAAAATATTTTAGTCACAATACAAGTGTTCATCTTCTCCTGCTAATGGCACTGCTGCAGCTAAGTGAAAGGAAACAAACCTGCAAGTTGTGTGGCACAAAAGCATTGATTGAAATTTATTTTCACTATCCGATTTAAATCGTGATTTTTATTACCGATTTAAATCGTGATTTAAATCAATGATTTAAATCTTTATTCACCAAAAATTGAATTGATCCTATAGTTAAGCAAATAAAATCATCTCCACCCTGATGCACACTGTGTATAAAACATTTAATCTATTCTCCAAACTGTTGATACACAACCCAACGAAAACAACCAAAGTATATAAACCACCAGATGCCTGCTAGCCAAGAAGCTACATCACCATTTGATGATTTTCAAAAAGTTGTTAAAACTGTTTTTCAGTGTTAATAATGACTCGTAACAAATCAATAAACATTTTTTTAAATCTAAAGTTCGCAAAACGTAGAACACAAGCAAATAAAATCCAACATTGAAATTAACATGAATTGGACAAATTAATACACTTTTGCAATTCTGTAAAAAAAATCTTCCTTTATTCACCAAAAATTGAATTGATCCTATAGTTAAGCAAATAAAATCAATTAAAAATCTCAACATCTGGCCCACAAGCCATCAACTACTAGGTATTCTAACTAGTTAACTTCATTTATATCATGTCAGTATTACTTCATGGCAGGTAAGGCGTAGAAAAAAAATTGTTGTATTTTCAGTAACCCGACCGACCCATTTTTACGGCCGCGACTCAAATATTTTTGTAAAAAATTTTTATTATAATTTTTTTTCAACATTTTTATTGACATAACATAAGAGACATCAACAAAATGAAATTAATAGGACTGTTTCTAGACAACTTTTAGGTGCAGAGTCGGGAAATAGGCACTTTATACTTGCTTAGAACACGTACTTTGTTTCAGCGTGCAAAAAAGACTAGCGGGGTATACTTTTTCGGACAGTCACTGCATAAAAATATTTTACCAAAATAAAAATATTTTCCGACCTACCTACCCAATTTTTTTTAGCTCTGTTACCGGAAACACAACATTTTTTTTAGGCCTAACAAATAATATGTAACTGAACTGACTTAACTGAATCCACAGACATAGCTCTCAGAGGATCACATGTATAATGTGACGGTTAGCAGAACCAATTTTAGGACAATTTAGCTCTATGTACACTACGCAGCAGTCGCATACCTACAGAAAAGTTTTCCATAAGCCCATACAATTATTACAGAATAGTCTGGTATATGGGGGGGGGGCATGGGCGGAGACCTAGGGGGGACGGTCCCCCCCAAAAAGGTGTTGGGGGACGGCCCATGTATTGGTCCCCCCAAAGTTGAGTGTGAAGACTTTCACGAACGGTGGGAAAAAAAGTTCATGCGAAAATAGAATTTGTTCTAGACTTTTTGTACTTTTGGAGCCAAAAGACTAAAAAAAGGTCATCAACTTTTTGGGCGGCGAAAATAGAATTTGTTCTTGACTTTTTGAGCCAAATGACTAAAAAAAGGTCATCAACTTTTTCGGCGAAGGAAGTAGAAAAATTTTCTTGGGAAAAGGGTCGTGGAAATTTTTCGTCCGTCCAAAAATATCGCGTCTTTCCTTCGGCCACCCATCTGTCCCCCCAATCCTCAGCCCAGGTCTCCGCCTATGGGGGGTGGGGGGGCAGACACTTGATAGCATGTACTTTTCTGATCAAGGTGTGGTTACGCATGCAAGGAGAGGAAGGAGGTTTTTGAATTTAGGCAATTTAGTGCACAGGTGCTAGAATTATTTTGTCTATAATTACACTTAAAATTCAAAACTTGAACGTATGGGCAATTCCAATTTCTGAAGACTGGACAATGTGGACATTGAAATTTGCACAGAATTATAAACAAATATTTATATAGAGAGAACTATTAGAAATACCATTCTGATTTCTTCAGAGGATGTTCCAGACTCTTCAGTCTATGTGTGTGACTTTTTCAGATTTTAAAAAGACCACAAAATGGTCAAGGTCAAGGTTAAAGTTCAAAATTCTCGAATATGGTGTCTATGTCAAACTTGTAGATAGCAATAACTAATCGACTCAAATGGTTCGTCAAAAGAGCTGAATTATGACACCAAGAACATCTTTCTAGGTCTCATACAAGCTGAGATACAGATGTCCAAAGGAACAAGGTCAAGCAGGTCGGGTCAAATTTCGACGACCCATCTCGGGAAGTAGTTATTCTAAAACTTTTTTGGCAGGTCTTTGCATGTCTCACATAGCCCAAGAGGTGTGCCAAATTTCATGCCAATCTGAGTTGGTCATGTCAATCCCGTTGGTCGAATTTACATGGAATCACCAATGAGTAATATATGGATGGCCTTAAATCGGGAAGTTATCATTAAAAGAGAATGGTGTTAGAGGAAACACCGATACACAAATTTGAATTTTTTAAATACAATCAACTTTGAGAATAAGATCAATGACTTCAAAATCTGCAACCGCAAATTTGAAATCATACGTCCAATCCAAAAAATTAATACATATCAAATCTTCCAAAATTGAACTGTATTTATTTCACCCATTCCGCAACTTAATCAACCTGGTAAATTAAAATATTAGTCAGCACCAGTCTATTGATTAAAAAGCGAACACAACAAAATTAAGCCAATAATAAAACCACACAGCTACCAGTATTAAGAAACAATTTTACAAAGGCACACAAGATCAGGCCAAGCCACATGCATCCCATGCATGAACAAATGAACAAGCGAAGCAGTAAGCAGAACTACACAAAGCACGTGAACAATGAAAAGCCAGACTGGATGTTTAAGAATTGTAAATAACTGCACATCATTTTAGACTGATGTTGAACTGAAGAATTCACAATTTTATTTGGTGGGTTTGTAGTAAATATCTTTGTACGTTGGTAACTGGACTAAACAGTGCATTCCAAGAACCTCCTAAAATAATTCTTTGATAGTCTTTTAAAATCATGTTTAATACACATAATAAGTTAATTCATGACTGAATAAAGCTCCAAAGAGCAGTTCTAAAAGTCTCCCATCAACAGGTTTAAAAAAAACAAGTAGAACCAAGTCAATAAGGAAATGGCGGAAACAGTCCAAACTGGTCGTTTTACAATTTTATGAGGGTGGGAAGGGGGGGGGTCAGACACTGGAAGGAACATGTTGTCCTTTCATCTGTGCATCTGGAGTTGATAGGATAGGGCTTCACAGGAAACTGAGAGCTTGCTACTATATGTGGGTCATGTCAGCAGCATATAATTCAACTGCTGTTCTTGTGTTTCCACTTCTTCCAAGAACCCTGACTATGCCTTCGAGGAGAATTATTATTGAAACATGCTTTCAACAGAGCCTTACACTACTAGTATAATCTGTCTATATATATAAAGTTCTGTACGTTGTATAATGCTATGTCACATGTATATAAGTTCTTATCAGGAGTCATAGTATTTGTCAGGCTACAAAAGTCAAAGATGGCTTAGATATCACACATACTTACTGCATGTGGGACATTGTGGGTAACATATCACATGTATATGCCATGTAACAGACCAAGCCAAATATAATGGGTAAATACCAACGATAACGAAAAATATCAACGTAAAACAGTAAATCATCAACTACAAAGAAGGTCAAATTGTGCTGCATGGATCAGTGTGTAAGTAAGTACTATTACAAGGCAATAAAACGATAGAATTTAGGAAGTCAAGATCAGTTTATGACACGTGTAGAAGTTCTTTGAAATGAAAAAGCAGCCACTCTCGATCCATTCATGCATACACTGTAATAGTAGTATACCATCTTCATAAGACGACAATGACGAACAGAGTGACTACTCACAGCCCTGCAACCCGCCTCCTCCTCCTCCTTCATCGTCTCCCGCGGTGGTCAGAGTATGGATGACGTGATAGAGGCGCGGGAACGGCTCGGGTCGACCCTCCACATCCTCAGGGCTTTCAAAACTCATCACGACGATGACAACATGATACCGCCAGCCATTCTAACAGTCAAGGTTCACTTAAATGATTAGTGAAGACGTGGAAAAAGGGGAAAACGAATATGGAAACGCCAGAACTTCTTGAAAACTGCAAATGCTTTTGCACAGATTTTCGGTAGCTTTGTTTGGCATTGCAAGTTGTATTTTGCCCAACAGCCTGCTCAGCTTTTGACCTTAGAATGCCATGTTTTTGTTTATTGGAAGGTAACTCTGCCCATTTGCTCAAGTTGCTGTGCTATGCTTAGACTACAGAAATATCCTAAAGTAGTTTAAATTTATGAAATATGAAATACGATTGGACATCGTAGAGCACTACTTCATGGAAACTACTCTACTGTAGTCCTATGAATATGGATTAAAAAACTGCTTCAATTTTTAACACAATGCGACTTGCACAGAAAGAGAAATTTATAATTTATGTCAAGTTACAATTTAGAAAATTTATACCAGAGCCAATTAGTCATAAGCCAACTTCAAAAACCCTCAACGTTCATATCGAGAACAAGCAAACTGTTCTAGACCATAGAGCGAAGAGATTTGTGATTTTGGGAAAGAGTAAGTTCGCTGCACAACTGTCCCACAAGTTAGACTTAAAGAGTTGAGCCTCATTCTGTTTGTGAACTTAAACTCTTCTGTCTAAGGCTCTAAGCAATCAGAAGAGAGAAAGCAGACCAATTCCATGGTCTCCCCTTGAAGGATGGCACGATGAAAGGCAATGCAGCTGACCAAGTAGGCTAAAAAGTTTGTACCAGAAAAAGCACACAGCAACATGCAAGCCTAGAAACTGCAATGCATTGAAGCTTGAACTGAGTGCAACATATGAGACACCTGCAAAAACAGAGTTAGAATAATCGAGGCAAGAGCAGGCCGTGGTTTGTGACACATTTGCTATCAGCAGATTTTATGCAATGAATTGCCCCAGATAGATCTGTAAAGGTCTGTAAAGTGGGGTCAAGATGTAAAGTCACTAATCAAGACCACAGGTGTTTTCACAGAGTTTAATAGTGGTGCAAGGGCCAGTGCTGCCAATGCTAGAATGAGAAGGGAAAGGCGTGAGCCAAATAACCGGTTCAGATTTATATGAATTTTGGTCACACTACTGAACCAGAACCATGTACGCACTGGAGAGAAACACTCTTTAAACTTTACCGTGGTAAACTGATAGCGGAGCATGATATCACAATGTACAGCTTACAGCTATAACAGGACTAATTCTTGGTGCCCAGTTTTTCATGCATAGCCTAGTAGCCTCTCTTTTGGGTAGATTGCATTCCAAAGTCCATATTTTAGTATATTATTGCGATTCTTAAGCCATGGAAAGTCTAAAGAACTCTGGCACTGCCTTTAAGATTACTTTTTATATGTCTGCAATTCATCAAAACACTTGTATGTGAAAATGTGCATTTCATCATCATTGTGGTCCATGGGCTCAGTGCCCATGGACCGCAATGATGATGATGATGAAATGCACAAGTACACCTTGTAGGTATGTAAAAAATGTGCATTTATAAAAATTATCTTGCAACACATTTAGGCACCTCACTCATACACGTAACATGTTTGTCAAAAATCTCCTGGAATAAGCAGAGTGACTGGCTAATCCAGTTCAACCAAGAAAGGCTAATACACCAGTTATGTGCAATGTAAATGATACTAAGCAGGCAAGCAAAGCATGTGAAAATTCTGAAATGCATTCAACGGTCCACCAAGTAATTCAGTTAATAAAGCTGAAGACAAAAGCGTGTGTGATGATTACACTTAGTTATCAGATTCCCTCTGGCAAAACTACATCAGCAGCTGTAAGTAATTTAAGATAAAAATCAAAAGCAGGAGAATTTATGTGAGTAAACAAATGGAGCCACAAATAAGCTGGCAATCCAAACTGGAACAACCAATGAGAATGAACATTTTACAACTACTCAAGAGTACCCCAAAAGTTCTGATACTGTTAAGTTTTGTCATAGGGTTGAAAAATTTACAACTGAAATGAAAACATGACTACGGTGATCCCATAGCCTCCAAGACTGACACCGTATAACAACCAATTACAACATTGGGGAAACAAAAGCAAATGGATAAATCTTCTGCGGCAGAACCTTCCGCCAGATAATGCCTTCCGAAACTGCTTATACGGCGGAAGGATCTGCGCATGCGCCAAATGTATACCGCGCGCATGCGAAGTACGCGAACTCTAATTTTAGTTTAGGCTACTTGGAGACGTGTAGAATCGACCCGAACAAGACAGCGGCGACTTCATAATTTCTGCTGGGAGTATTTTCTGTTGACGAAACTCACCCTAACCCGGACCCTAACCGACCTTCACGTCGCGGCGACGAGAGGGTAGATTAGGGTGATTGTACACACACATTATAATATTTTGTTCGGGTCGGTTCTACACGTCTACCGTTTACTTGATCACACACGCACGTTAAGGGCATAGATGCGGTTTCAGGGACGCCCATTTATATGCATTACCTGCATGTTTCGCGATATATATGGATACTACGCCATGCTAGATCATTTATCTATGCAGTGGAAGGGTTTGTTAGTGTATCTAATGACGACAATAGCCCTAATCCTGACCCTAACCGACCCTTACGAGTCACGACGCCAAAATAACCCTGCTAATGTGTGGGTGACACGTGTACATAGCGGGCGTCCCTGAAACTGCATCTTTGCCGATGTCAGAATACTCCCTAAAATGGCCGAAAACCTGTGGATTCTTAACTGCAAAATTTCCGCCTTCGTTATCAAAGCGGAATCTTCCGCCGCTCTAGTAATTTCTGGACGCGTTGTCTGGCGGAAAATCCCGCCTTCGTTATCAAGGCGGAACCTTCCGCCGATCTAGTAATTTCTGGATGCGTTGTCTGGCGGAAAATCCCGCCTTCGTTATCAAGACGGAACCTTCCGCCGATCTAGTTTCTGGATGCGTTGTCTGGCGGAAAATCCCGCCTTCGTTATCAAGGCGGAACCTTCCGCCGATCTAGTAATTTCTGGATGCGTTGTCTGGCGGAAACTTCCGCCGTAAAAGCAGAAATGAAGGCCACATCACGCTGGCGGAATCTTCCGCCATACAATAACGATGGCGGAAACTTCCGCCGTATAAGCAGTTTCGGAAGGCATTATCTGGCGGAAGGTTCCGCCGCAGAAGCTTCACGCAAAGCAAATACAGCAAGCAGACACCTCAAACAGCTTCCAGACTTGTAGACATTGGATTTACAGCAAACATCAGTAACATTGAAAGACTTCACAACGAATTCATAAGTTAAGTTTATACAGTCTCAGTTTGTCTGCAGCTTCGATGCTCCACAGATACATAAGCTTGTTATTTGACAGTCGTCAGAATTAACCTTTATTATCGCTCTGAAGTTTTACAAACAAGTGACAGGTCTTAAAATTTAAATTATATAGACCGCTTCAAATTTCTCAGGATATTAGGTATCGTTTAATATTATATAATTTGCGATTGTTAACGTTGCTACCTTGTAAATTTAATTTCAACGCACTAGTCCAAAAACCATCTGTAGATTTCTGTCATTTGACTCATTTTACCAGGCTCAGGCCGCTCAGCGTTGCCACTGAGGTTTCAAGAAAAAGCCTAGATTACCTAAAAATACCCAAAAAACACAGAATGTATAAAATCGATTTTTATATCCATGGCCTTACCAATCTGGCTGCCATAAACAAAGAATAGACTGAAATCAATATATCGTTGATGTATATAAAGAACATACATACTTTTTACTCCTGTCTCCGTTTCTCTGGGCCGCCGTTCGTTGCGGTCAGCTGCCCGCGGTGACTATCTTGTCCCTTTTTGTCGTACCGCTACTATGCAGCGAAGAGCATATTCCGTGGTGGGTCCAGCTATCTGGAATGGCCTCCCTACGGCTCTCCGTTCTCTTCCTCGTGACTCTGCTGGCTCTTTCTACCGTCTTCTCAAGATCTTTCTTTTTGACCAGGCCTGGGTTGGGAGCGCCTCTGAGTAGAGATCTTGAAGAGGCACTATATAAATTTATGTGATTGATTGATTGATACATACTTACTTTATTACAGTATTGTGGACACTTTAATAAAAATTATGATTTGTGTTTTATAAAATCTGTCTGCACTCACTACTCTGCTGTTAAATTTGGCCTGCAGCCTATAGGCCTACTATGAAAAGTGGCTTTATGGCTATAGACAAATTAAGGCACTTGATAAATGAAGAATAAGGAATAAATAAAGAATAAATAAAGAATATAAGAGTGAAAAACTGATTTTCCACAATCTCTTTACAGTTTCCTCATCTTTCCCTCAACTCCCTCGTCATTTCAACTCTAGGCCTATGCACCACATAGGCCTATAGACACTTCGAGATTACAATCACGAAGATATGAAGAATATTCAACCTGTATGCTAGAAATCACCGTTGAAACGGTTGATGTAGGCCTAAGCAAGCCTATATACATGTATAGACTATAGCCCACTTCATTGGACTCATAAGCACAAACAATTGAGACAATAGGACTTCGCACCAGACCCCGCTTAATTATGAGCGAGCTTACCACGCTCCCCATACCTAGATCCAGGGCAGGATTAACCAAGCTGCCATGTCTGACATGGCGGTGGGCCCTTTGTCAGGGGCCCTCGTGCATAAAGGGGAATTTTAAATGTGCATTTCCCCATTTATTCAACTTCATTGCAAGGAATGTAGGCCTAAATTTACGTCGACTGCTTATTGATTTTTATGAAGGCTGACAATGCCCATAATCTGTGCCAGCTATAATTATAATTTTGTCGGTATTTCATACTTTTAGACAGACAGACAGACAGACAGACAGACAGACAGACAGACAGACAGACAGACAGACAGACAGACAGACAGACAGACAGACAGACAGACAGACAGACAGACAGACAGACAGACAGACAGACAGACAGACAGACAGACAGACAGACAGAGTCTTGGGATATAGATGGTGAAGTAACAGACAAGCAGAGACATAGAGATGCAGATATTCGGTGAGGCTAAAATTTGAACTCTGAAACTTTATACACAATGTGTATTACTGGTACATCTTTTGGATCACTAAAGCAATTTATCATGCTGAACGTTGTGTGGAAATGATGTTCCATGGACTGCACTGGACACCATCCATGCAGTCACGTTCGAACAACTGTCCAGGCAGTGCTGGTCATATCAGTGGCAGGACGGCGTCCAGCCTTGAAAAGTTGAAAATAAGTGCCTGGACGTCGTCCATGACCATCCTTGCCACACTTTAAGCCCTGACTCTTATTCCTTGTTTTGTTATTTTCAGAAGCACACAGTAACAATTATTTATCATTCAGAAAGATTTTTATTTGCACCATCCAACTTGATCATTAATATTTAATCTCAACAGTAGCATGTCACAAGAGACAAGATTGACCATTATTTTAAGTTAGCATATAATTACGTACAATGCACATTATATCAAAACTTTATTCAGATGTCTTGTAAATACATAAAAATATACAAACTTTTTTACAAAGCCATGTTATACATTACGGTAAGCTGCGAAATTGTAAAATAACGAAATTGCCTCTTCATCATTACCCGATACTAAAATAAAATAATAACAACCAGACAGCTTATAGCCACAGGAAGCAGAAGTCAACAGTCAACTACAGCCGAGCTCCATTCCAGGACAGCCTTAAACATGTTTCTGCAGACCTCCAACACAACCATCAAAAATATTCAAGAAATATACAACACTCAAATGAATCACAGTGTTTGAAGGCCTATTATTTTGCATGTAAACAGTAAAAACTTAGTAAAACAGCCTTTTCCATTTAAAATTCTGCAGCTCATTCAGAGCAATTACATGTCATAGAGACATAGACAACAACTCAGGAGAACCTCATCCCAACAACGAGGATAATCGTTCGAAAGGTGTGAGTAACGTCACAGTCAAGAGAACATGCAGACTTGAATAAGGACCAGCCCCAGTGCAGCAAAATAAAACCATCTTAAGTTGAGAGAGAGGAATGCCTGGGAAGGGGTTCTAGGAAGCACCAATGACAGATTGTGGGGCCTGCCATCAAGAAGACACGGTTCTGACTTGGAGCCTCTGACGAGGTGGAGGTGCGAGCACAAGGAGAGGTGACCTTGTTTTAGTCAAATGGATGGAGCACAAGCCCTGAAAAACACTAAGGGTGAGCTAAAGAGCTCAATAAGGTTGGCAGGAGTAAAGCCTAGAGGTGGCAGCTCCTGACTAGACATCTATCCTGTAACAAGTAGATGTGTAAGAGATCGCAACTCAATAATTTTCACTGCATTCCTTTCATACAGAGACACTTTTTCAATACACATGTCTAAACTGCGTCAGTCACCAACTGTCATTCAGGCAGTCAGTAAGTCGACAAGTCTTACAATGAAGAAGCAGTTCTTTCTGTTCTTTGTCTTGTACTTTAATTCTCTGCAACCTGCTTCCTTCTTCTCTGCACAGTTCAATCAACAGTTCAATCAACAGAATACTTCTATTGATTGATACTTCTGTTCTTTCTACGACAAACACTCAGAGAAACTACTTACTTACTTACGTTAGTTTTACATTGCAAAGGAGATTACAAGCAAAAAAGTATGCGTTCACAATACATAAAGCAATAAACATGTAGATCTGACACAACAAATTATGCAATGAATGGACTAAATACACACAATCATTCTCCACAAACTGGCCTGTTAACATTTGCCTGATTAATCCTGCTTCTTACCATGTCTCTGGCTATTCAGCCACGAAATGGGTCTATACCAAGGTTTATGGACTCTACGTTCGCTTCAAATTGCACCCAAACACTCACTTACATTGATTTATGCCTTGTCCATTATAAGGGTGCTCTCTACGATCAAGACTTGGAACTATGAGCTTTCCGCTATCTAGCCACAGTACAAAAACAATGCCCTGAATTGCCTGTTATAACCAATTATTAACCTCAGAGGAAAAGTGGTTCCATTTTATGAGAATATCAGCTGCTGATCATGTGGGCAATTCTTACACGTGTATACTGTACAGCCATAAGCCCAAACACATGACTCTACTATTAATCTCTATCATGTCAGTTAGGGTGGTTGCATCTCTAATAGAAAATTTTCAACTTAATATCTCATATTTCTCCAACCCGGCCTTCCGTGCCACTTGGTCTAAAACCTATGTAGCCCAAAAATTATCAGAATTGAAAAATATTTAGGACTTGCGCAACGTCGTTGAAGTTTAGTATTTTACAAATAATTGTCGTAATTTTGAGCATAAGTATTATTTACTTCAAAGTCTTAGAATTATAGTTTTCTGACAGAAATACTTTATGATTTTTACTTAGGCACAGCTGAAAGGTATATTCTACAATGTTTTTGTCATCAGTGATTGCTAATTATCTATTTTTATGAGCATTTTAGCGGTAATTGACAAGTGAGGGAATTCCTGCGAAAAAGATATATTCTGTCCAATGTCATGATCTTTTATTAGTTACATTCCAAGTCATCAATGCACTACCGTACACAATACACATAGTCTTACATACATTAGGCATATTATTATATTTTAGGCTGTATAGTATCTCATGCATTGCAGAATTTATCATGTATTAGGCCCTATAAGCTTACAGTGTTATGATGAAAAGGTTCTATGTAATTGTTTGTGTTCCAAACAACGATATCCTTGCTCTCCCTTCCTGTTCGACCTGTTGTAAAGGCTTACAGACATGTTTTTATCTTCACCACTTGAACATGCTTTGCTTGTTCATTGCTGAACTTGTTTCCAACAACGCCATGCATAATTATTATTAACATATACAGCATTATAGGGGCATTATTTAAATGTCTGCATCTAATAGTGAGAAGGCGATGCCGATTACAATAGCGTTAGCGGTAATGTCGCATGCTAGAGGACAGAGGAGAGCTTCAAAGGTTCCAAGCTCCCATCTTGAAGAGACGTTCTAGCAGAGAACTGCTCAAAGTACTGCTCCATCATCATAAGCGTGAAAAACTTGGCATCAGGGACAGTATCACTCAGACTACTAAGCAGCTTCTTTGACAAAGTTCCAACTCAGGAGACTGAGCATATCTGGAAGCTGGAGACTGGCAAGGTTTAAAGAAGCTAGCATCGGCTGCAAACCCCTCAATAACAGTAGCCTAAATGGACGACGAGAGCAATTTACTGCTTGAGGATGTTGCTATTTCAAGACAAGTATCCTCTAGGCTACAGCAACGATTATAGTCAAAGAATCGGCTCATCTTATGACGAATATGTGTGGGAGCATCCGGAAATAATTAATTAAGCTTATTAGTTTATTTGGGACATGCCGCCATTAGTTTCAAACCCCACCAGCATTCAGCAACCACTGAACCTAGGAACGATCTAGTACTGCTGTTTTAACTCTCTTTATATCCACGGAAGGTCATTGCTGATGCCGATGTGACACCCTTTGGCCGAAATCTCTGGTATTTATCCAAGCTGTTGGCAAGCTTAGGTTTCTTTCACAATGACATGTCATTGGGAGAGAAGAAATTGATCTTATCAGTTCTAGTAGACAAAGAAGGTTCTGAGATCCACAAACGTATACAACTCTTCTCCCAACCATTCGCAAAAAAGGCCAGATCGACATCATTTCGTGATAAATTCAACCCATGACCTGTTCTGCATCTTGAATTAAACTACTAGATGCACTTCTGGAACGCGATCCAGTTAAGCGGTCGTATAAAGCATGAAGACTGCATGGAGAGCTCGACAAGCTGGAGATCCATAAAGGTTATCAGTGATCTAGCTTAGGTGTCACCCTTATTCAGCATTTCAATGCCTCAAGTACAAGGAATGAACAACAAAAACAGTTTATATCAGAAGTTGTAGAAGAACATCGCAACTCGTTCTCAGCACAAACAAAAGAGAGTGTCTTCAAGGTCACATTGACATTGATTAAATACCTAAGCAGCAATAATAATAATTGCAATCTTGATCACCAAACAGTGTAATCATTGGTAATCAATCATGTATGCAATAATATAGTCACATTGTATTGAATTCTTATTTGAGGATGCATGGTTTATTATGCTTGCAATTCAAGTTTTCGCTTCTTTGGTACATGGTGAAACTTTGATGGTGTTGCGCAAGTCCTAAATATTAATATTTTCTCTCACAACTTTTTGTGTGATGTTTCTGGATGGAATGGCACCAAATGCAAACTTGGAGAACAGTAGATTCCAACTTTCATTTCTAACGACCACCCTAATGTCAGTGTCTAATGCACAAAATAGGCCTATCTCCGGTGTGCACAAAATCAAGCCGTAATCAGGCCAATGGTTAATAAATGTAGTCATAATTATAGTACAAAATATATGCATGACAGAAAATATGCAGATAAAGTCATGACTACCTATTACCTTTACCTTAATTAACAAACTAGAAAAGTCCAAGAAGTATTGCAGGAACACCATGACATGGAAAATAAGTTATGGTAAGATGCAAATTTCTAATGATGTTAAGTTTTGAGAGAAAAAATCAAGCCTTTCATTTGTAATTCTGACAACATTGCCAGCAGTTTTCTTGAATTTGAATACCAGTTTCTGGCAATTATTATCAAATGGAATGTATAATTAAATGTAGTTAGAGCACTGCAGTGTATTTTAACGGCACCATATAATTATAATCAAGCAATTGGACATTTACAGTACTGGTTTTATATCCGGAGTGAATTGGCACAGCTGGTGCAACAGAATTGCAAATCTTTTAGCCGTTACATGCAACATGTTCTGAACAATCTCATCAGTTGTTTTTTTTAAAACTAGGCATCTTCAATTATTCTTATCACTGGCTTATATTATATCACAACAAAACAATTTTATGCACAATAAACTGGCATATCCGCACAAATTAAATAAAAGGCACTGTCAAATCTGAACTGCACCAATGAAAAAGAGTTACAGCCTCATGTACTCTGCAAAGAAGCACAAGGCTTTTGACCACTAAACAAGTGCAAGACTGACACCAGAATGAAAGCAATAAAGGCACCACAGAATGAGCCAAACTGCGTCACTCCCCCACACCAGAGCAGGCTCCTTCGACCTCCGTCTTTGCGTAGAATTGAAGCAACGGCCACGCGGACGTACGAGAATATGGACATCATAAGAATGAAGGTCAAAATCTGAAAAGAAATAAGCGAAAAAGTATTATGTAACAATAATAGGCCTATACAGTGCTGTGTCCAAGATGAACTGATATCCTTTTTGTTTTGCCAATAAATCTGTCAAATCTAAAAATAATTCAATAAAATTTATTGAGTGAAAGAGGGATAAATTATGAAAAAATTGCATCAACCTTTTATCACATGTTTCAAAGTTATGCACATTCAAAGGAGGATAAACAAAATTAAAACTTTCCAAGTTCATGTAAAAGATAAAATTATTGTTTTAAAAACTGTATAATTATTGTACTCTTAAAATAATTTATATGATGTTGACACAACAACTTCATTCTATTTAAGCCGATGATAATAAAATAGAAAGGTTTTCAATAAAGATTGAAGATGTATGAAGCAATTTTCCAACATAAACTGATCTTCTGTGACTTTGAATCCTCTGATTGCAACAACCTAATGCTACAAGATGAGCAGACAAAAACGAAGTGGTGGTGGTGGTGGTAGACCATGAGTAGCTCATACCATGGAAAATGTTGATTGCTAAGACACTGACAGTGAGCCAAGAGGACCAACTTGGCACCCACAGAACAATTCGGCAGTATCCTGAGAAACTACCATTTCGTAAAACTGTGGATCTGCTTTCAAGATAACTCCAGGTTTAATCTCATACACTCTCTCCCCCTCAAATAGCTCTGATCTAAATTCGCTCCACAACAAGATGTGTTGATCAAACCAGCACATGCAATATTGACCATCTCAAATAGGCTGCCATGGAGGAATGGAATTGTTTTGATCAAGAAATTCTCGATTGTGCCATCAACGAATGGTAAGATTACCCTAAGAAATGCATTCAAGCTAGGTAACAGTGGGAATTTTGAACATCGGCTTTGAAAAACAACATTTAAATCACATTAATTAAAATGTTGGTGTCTTTATGCTTTTTGTCGAATTGTAAAGTTTAAGATTTCCTGTAAAGATTTGTTTATAGAGCAAACTTACCAGCACTATCTGCCCCGTGAGAAGATCTTCGATGAGGCGGTTCGGACTGTATCCAGCCAAGATCAGGTCAAAAATGGCAATCCAACTTGCAACTGTCATCAACGTTATTATGACAAGCAGCGAGGCACTTGGAAGAAATAATGTGCTGAGTGATGCAAGTGGACTTGCGATTGATGACAAGCGAATTGACAGTGTGTATGTGATTCGACCATACGGAAGACACGTATATGACTGAGTTGCAGGTAGGAGACCATTTGTTAAAGCATTCAGGATCCCCACTGTTGTCAGGAGCACAATGTGTCGGCTGTGTCTTTTTATGAAACAGTCTGTACTTGTTTTTTGCGCTTCTCCAAAATCAGGTTCAGGGCTTGAAGGCAAAAGCACATCGTTTCCATTCTTTTCTTCTGGAGTATTATCCATTTTCTCTGGTATAAATTGAGATGATGTGTTTACGCTAGATGATGTCGACGAATTTATTGCTTTGAAATCTGTAGGTGATTCTGAAGCACAATGAGCTTTTTCAGACCTGACCATCTCTGCACGGCAGAACATGGTGAAGTTGAGGATGTAGAAGGCAACAGTAGAGACTACGAGCAGTAAGGTTAAGACCCCAAAGAAAACGCTGACTGAAAAAAGTGGTGATTTATATGCCACCCTCACCACACCAGCCGTGTAGTTCGACAATGCCGTATCGTTAAAAACAGTATCATTGAGCAGAATACACTCTGGTTCTTGCCCCAGGCCTTGAGCCAGTCCAAGCAGCCCTGGTAACAAGCCACATAACCCTTGGCCTATGTAGTAAGCCGAAATATAGCCGGGCTTAAATCGGGCCATGTACGGCAAAAAAATAACCGATGAAGTACAGCTCAACAAGGCAGATACGCCAACCAAGCAAAACAGCGGCACACTGTGGTCTGATTCTGCAATTCTAATCGTGACCATCCAGACGAAAGACTTAACCATCATAGCCAAAGTGGCCATCACTAGAATGACGAATATTGTAACAACTTCAGGATCTGCAAAACGAGACAATGATGAGAATTGCAGCACGGGGTCCTGCTTCTTCTGCTTCTTGCTTGACTTCATCTTTTGTACAAGGGCATAGATTGCAGGACCTAGATTGGAACACTGGATGATTATTGTCAGGTGAGATGGAAGACTCCAAGCTTCTGGAAGTGCATCCACCAACAGCGGCATTTCCACCCAAGTTCCAACAATCGCCGTCCATGTTGACATCGCAAACAGCATCACCGTCACATAGACGGGAAATTTCACCTGAGCTCGTGCAATACAATTCCCACAGCATGTCGACCTGCTTGTCTCCATCACGTTGTCCTCTTCGTGGACGCTGGTGTCATATTTACCTGTGTGCTACACCAGACATAAAAGCAGAAATAATATTTAAAAAAATCATAAACACTTATTACACTCAAGCATCATCAATGTTACCACATCATAGCTTATCAATCTACCAGGCCTCTGTAAACTCTATTCTCAAATCACACCAGTCGGGTTGATGAAAGATTGACTTCACAGAATGTAAGAAGAGGACATGCGGTTTCCCATTATAGATTGCAGCACAAATTATTTGTGCATCCTCAAATAATTATTGTCCACTTCAACTCCAACCTGTTCTTCGGCATAGCTCAGAAATTAAAATAACAATGCTGGAATCAATATGCAACATCTGTGTACCAATACGCTCATTTGCATATTTGATTGAGCTTCAATGTTGTATTTCAGAGGCAGAATAGTATGAACAATGCATCCAAATACCAAAATAAATCATTTGAAATGCAAGTGCGCCAAGTAAAACCTTTTCAAGTCCATTATTCAATCTAAATCAATTCTCTAACCACAGCACATTAGGCAACAGTCATACAATTATTCTCATTAATTTTTTGCACATATTTAGGTTTCTGCAACCTCTATCTAGTTGTTGTGGTGTACTAGCTGCCCAGTGCTCATAAAACCAACATTCTCTACATAAACACAGTAACCACTTTCGGGGTAAAACTCAAACCAGTACAGTGTACACTCGCCATTGCATATTCAACAATCAACTACCAGTGCACAACCAATATCATTCTTATTTCTAGTTTCTACTCATTTCCAGCCACATATTTCTCCTGACCTCTTGTAGTGTCAAAAAGCAAACTGGACATCAAATACTTCTGTCCGCTCACAGAATATCCTTTCCATGTGAACAATCATAAACTGAAAGTATGGAAATGCTTTTCATGTCTTGTCCATTTTAGAGCATGTTCTCTCAACAATTAAAATTTTATTTTAAAACATGCACTAACAATCTCAACCATGATATAACCATATGCCGTCAATTGTGCTAATGTAAACCTACAGCGTTCTGTCTGTTGTTTTGGAATTAAATGAATATACATGGATATAATTATTCAATACTAAATGAAATGTTGATAATGATGACGACGACGACGACGATGATAATGACGATGGCGAACACGAAAGCAAAGGAAACAGGTCCGACAGAGACGAACGTTGCCTACCTTCATCGTTGCTCTACGACGCATACAGACATCTACGGACTATAGCTTCACGCAACAACCAAACGATTTACTTCGACTCTGTACGATGCCGACGTCTTTTATCTTTTAATCGACGCAGCCAGTTGGCCTACAAACCTTGTAAACTTCAAGAAAATGTAAACACTCCAGCCTCAAACTAGGTCACTTCTTCTTCAAATTAGGTCATCACTTCCGCTTAAAGTTTGATGTCGAGCGATTAATCGTGTTGAAGGAAAACTTGATAGAACGGTAATAAAATGTTTTTAAATTAGGTAATTATCTTTAGATCACGCTTCTTTATCTATTATCCACCGGGCTTTCCACTCAAAACTGATTTCCAGCTGTTAATTTCCTTGTAGAACAACGCCAACTATAACTCCTATTCTTGCTCGGACTACTAATACCCTTCTGACTCGACGCAGCGCTCGTGTGTGGCGCTTTATCTGTCTAATGTGATTGAAGACACATCTCTGATCATTTACGATCACGGCGTGGCTTGGTTTTAGGCCCATCTAAACCCTTTATAAAGAGACACAAACGCTGGCATTTAACCTCGTATTTGATGACACTATTAAAGCTAGATTTTTGCAATCCTTGGACTCTAAGGACTGCTCTGACATCCTTGAAGCCAGCACAGAACTATAGACACTGATAAGACCTCTGACCTATTTTTTAGTAATTGTAAAAAGCTTTATGATGGTTCTTTTCTTCACTAGAACTTATACCAGTCACTCGATCCAAAAAAGTTCTGGATGACTCGGGCACTGGTTAAATAAAGTCATAAGAAAGCGGCACTACATATAAAATTCTGTTGAAATCCAGGTGAGGCCAAGAGAAGAAAGTTCATTCCTTTAAAAAATAGGTTTAAGAACGTAAAATTGGCAAGTCAAAAGGATTATCATGCATCCATATTCTTAATCCATAGTAATAACCTAAAACCTGGGGCCTTCTGAGGAGCATGATGGTAGCCCTGGGCTTACTTAGAACTTAGTCAGGACTTCCTGTGCATGCCTGCACATCAAGCGATGCATCTCTTCCACTCCTCTCTATCCATCGTCAGTTCCTCCGCCTCCTCCCATGTCAGCTCCAGTGCTCCCTGGGCACTAGCAGTGAAACTGTAGTTACTACACTGAATGTAAACGGTGACCAAATTACTTCACTCTCAACATTACCTAAAATTGTACTAGCATTATCTGAGATTGTTAACTGTTTGTTCACCACTGGGGTATTCTCCTCTGCACTGAAAATTGCCATTGTTATGCCTGTTCATAAAAAGGGTACGAGAGATAATGTTTATAACTACAGACCGCTTTCTGTACTTCCATTCTTCGATAAAATATTTGAAAATTTAATGTATCCACGCTTAGATAACTTTTAGCTTATTTCCTCTCTCTATTCAGGCTATGCTTTATTGTACTCTTTCTTATTTGTCCATATTTAGCCTACTGTAATTTAATTTGGACTCCTACTTATAAATCTAATCTCACGAGACACCCTTCAAAAATTTGCGATTTGATATATTGCTAAATTGCTAATATTCCTTACTGAACCCTACCGCTCAGTACTTTCAAGGATGCAGAATTTTTAGATTATTAAAAATCGATAAAATTAGGCATTTGCAAATAGGAGAATTTAGGTACTGCTATGTCCACGGCCTCTTACCACATGAAGGGCCGTGTTTAACATCTATAGGTCCATTTGGTGCGGTGCACCGAATGCCCCTGAGCCGATAGTTTTGTTGTCATTGGCCAAATTTGTTTGCGTGTCTCAGTGTTGCTTAAACCTTTTGTAAAATCAGAAAGTGCAAGAAAACGTTAATTTCACTAAGTTCACCGACGCTGCCTGCTTGATTACTGACCCGCCACAGCCGACAAACCACGTTTATAGGCTAGCCTATTGAACAGCGGATTTTTGTAAAATGACTAATCTTGTGAGACTGCCAAACGGCACTTTGCCTCTGCTGTAACACTGCACCGACAGTCGAAGAACCTTAAACACGGCCCTGGTATATATTTAACGGTTTCTTTAGTCTTACCTCTAACCACTCTTATCCAACAAGAAAATTGACATGCCAACACGCGTCTATTCTCTATGCAATGTTCCGGCTCCAACTTTTGGAACTCTCTTCCTATGTATCTTCAATGCCAACAAAACACTAGATTATATTTATTTATTTAAACATAAACTTTGCCTATATCTACTTCAAACACTTCCTGAGATTAGTTAGTTGGGGGTTTCTGCTCAGTGGTTTTGTCAAGCCTTTAGTTAATATGTCATTAGTTAAGAGTCTTTGTTATTTGTTGATTGTCTATAACTTCGTCGTTTCCTGATGATCTTTGTGTTCCAGTAATTTGTATGAACTGGCTGTGATGATTACTGGGGGCCCTATTAATAGCAGGGTTATCGAGTCACCTCTGAGTAGAGAGAACCTGAAGGGGCGCTATAATAAGTGCACATACAAGCAAAAATATATACATGTATACCCATATGTGAACGTTCAACCTATATCAATCAATGTTTTATTCATAGAAGTTACAACAATATCCTGCAACAAGTATATTGCAGAGGACCCTAAATTATCTATGATCACACTAGCTGGTTACTCCTAACATTTAACTGATAGAATAACTGTGACCAACTTTCTTTTAATATAATTCTCATATATAATATAATACAACTTTCTTTTAATATAATTTCATGTAGTTTTTGAGGGTCCCATTAAAATTTAAGTACCAGCATGCAGTCACACATTGCTAACTAGTTATCAAAACTTACTAGGCTTACAGACGAACAACTAAACTACTATATAATGCAGGTATCATTGCTTCTGGATTTTTGATACCCAATATGATATCATAGTGCAATAACGATTATAATTATGTATAATTGTTGGGTAATTCATGATGCTTAAACTTTTAACTTACAAGTGTACAAATACAATACAATACGAGTTGCTGATGTTTTTAGAGTTTTCAGTAGACTTTCTTCTACATCAAAAGTATTGAGACAGCACAGAGCATAGCAGTAAAAAAGCAACGATATTATTGGTTGGAATGTGTCGTCGACGTCCTTCGTTTCGCTGAGAATTCTGCAGTGGAGATTGAACATCTGGTTTCTCATCGGTTGTTTTAGTCGGCTGACGAGTGGACCCGGTTGGTAGTATATCCCGAGAGGGGCTGGTCTTCGAACTTGGGGTCTGGTGGGCTGGTGTAGTTGGCTGATGAGCGGACCCTGGTGGTAGATCCTCCTGTGTGGGGTTGGCTGGTGAAGTTGTGGTCTTGGACTCGTTAAATAGTGAGCTTGTGTCTTCCATGCAACTGTAGGTGTCAAGGAAGCCAGGTCCTGTGGAAATATCAAAGTATGCCAGGTAGCCAGTGTAGTTACGATACAGAATGTACTTTACAACGTCTGAATTGCAGTCGGCAGCGTACGTGAGGAAGAGTCGTGACATCGACTCCCACTCCTCTTTGTGTAGAACCCAACAGTAGACCGCATCTGCACCACCAGCCTCTGTAACGACGACAAGGTCCTCGCTTGTTTCGTCTGTAAACGATGCCAAACACTGGTGCTCTGTTCCAACTTTGAATCCGTCGTCACAACCCGACGTGACCAGCTTAAACGATGTCTCTGATTCGCTGTCGCATGAGTCGATGAGAGCCGTGCAGTTGCTGCCAAATGGCAAATGCGCGGTAAGGTGGAAATGTCCATGACCGAACCCACACGACGTAGTGGAACGTTGAGATTCCTCGTTTCTGACAAGGGCCTTGTATTTATGGGCGCCTGGATCACTGGTAGTTGCTGCTGGAGTTTTACTGTCGGAGGAGAAGAAATCTTCGTTACATATGTCATCTGCAGTCATTGGGAGAGAGTGTGGCCACATTACGTACTGGCTAAGTCGGTATTGAAGCACAGGGTCACTCCTTTGATCAAAGTCTGCACATAAATATCTTGGTCTACATCCATTATTGAGCGTCATAGTCAGTGCTATCCTGTCTTTTGTCGGATACCAGTTTTTCATGTCAAGACTTAGATAGGAGAACGAGACATTTCCAACGGTCATGACTGATGTCGATATGTTTACATTTTGTGTTCCGCTGCTTGAGACTTGAAGCCAGCTTCCAATTGTAGTCGTTGAAAGACTGCTGGTTGCGCTTCTGATACATGCATCACAGGACTTCTGACAGTACATAATTGTGGTATTGCTACAGTTACTACAGCTTACTGCTTCGTCTTCGCATGTAGACGTAAATTGCATTCTACTCATGTGTAGCGTGTAGTGGTCTGTAGACAGTTCGACGACTTCTGTTGTTACTACCTTTATCTCAGTCAAGATTTCTGCATCGAACTGATCTTGCACGTGAAGTGGAAACCTCAGCATCCATACTCTCGGCCATTGCTCATCCTGATCTGTAACAACAGAGAATGTGAAGTTTCCCTCCACCCAGCTCCCGAGACAGAAAAGTCTCTGGTTTATCTGCATGCCGAGCCCTCCACGACACTGAAAATTCCGAAAGTCTATGTTGATTCCTTCGTCCTGAATGCATTCACTTTCAAAGGATGGAGGCAGGTATGTATTGGCACAGAGTTTGAACCCAACGGAATGGTCTGTCATGGAAAACTGGAAGCCTCCAGTGATTGGACATGCTTCGTATTTGTCCATTCGTGGCCACACCAAGATCTGATCATCCCACGACGAACGATCGCCTCCGCAAAGTATTTCTTTCGGTGCAGACAACGACAATTCCGACAGCTTAAGCTGCAAGACGCTTGGACTGCGTTCAAAAAACTGTACACACACATAATTTTTCAGATCGGTGTCCGTGGTTGATTGATCATTTTGCTGTGGTGACTGGTTCGGGTCACGTTGAAGCTGCAGTTTCATTATGAATACGTCAGGACTGACTTCCGACTCACATGTGTACCTGTATGATTCCTGTTTCTTTGACAGCAAATCAGTGAAGTTGGCCGTTGTTTGGTTGAAAGTCCAGAACGCTCCGATCTGGTGGCGTTCAAGCATGATCCTCGTTTCCCACTTGGGATTTCTGGTGGTGTAGATTGGAAATGAGCAATTTCCAGCCACAATATCCAAGTTTATGATGGCTAAGACAGCTGCAAGAAAAAGTTGTCTTGGCATGGCTGCTGAAGCTTTTGTGTTTACCGAGTGGACTTCATAGACAGAGATATCTGTGAAAGAGAAGAGTTTAAAACAGTTGTCTGGCAAGTTTCAGTATTTGAAGATTCAGGTAAAATACATGTAGTTTGTTACAATACAGATGCCTATTTATGTGGCAATGGCTAGGGACAACTTGATAGTTTTGTTAGTTGTGCAACAGCTGAACTGGCAGTGAAGGGCATTCTGTAGATTAATGTAATGTAATTGGCAATTTCCATAAAGCCACTCACAGCCATGGCCATTCAGTGAGAAAAAAGGTTTTGAGAGGAGAGTCATGTGAACAGCGATCCAGAAAGAAGGGTCCGCACAGAGTGGAGTGAGGGGCATTCCGTATGGCAAGTCCAATAATTCACTGGACAACAAATTTTAACTTTTTTTTGCTACCGAAAAATCTTTGACGGTTTTCTATAGAATTTGACGTGCTGAACACGATGGTGTGCTCAGAATTTTTGTATCACGTAAGGTTTTTGAGAAAAACAGTATGCAAGATTTTAACTTAAATGCTCATATATTGCATAATTTACTATATACTATAATTTAATTTTTTTTACTTCCAAAAGATCTTGGATGGTTTTCTATAGAATTTGACGTTCTAAACACGATGGTATGCTCAGAATTGTTGTATCACGTAAGGTTTTTGAGAAAAACAGTGTGCAAGATTCTAACTTAAATGCTCGTTTATTGCATATAATTTACAATATGCTATAATTTAATTTTTTTCATTTCCAAAAGATCTTTGATGGTTTTCTATAGAATTTGACGTGCTGAACACGATGGTATGCTTAGAATTATTGTATCACGTAAGGTTTTTGAGAAAAACAGTATGCAAGATTCTAACTTAAATGCTCGTTTATTCACTTTATTGCATATTATTTACAATATGCTATAACTTAATTTTTTTTATTTCCAAAAGATCTTTGATGGTTTTCTATAGAATTTGACGTGCTGAACACGATGGTATGCTCAGAATTGTTGTATCACGTAAGGTTTTTGAGAAAAACAGTATGCAAGATTCTAACTTAAATGCTCGTTTATTCACTTTATTGCATATAATTTACAATATGCTATAACTTAATTTTTTTTAATTTCCGGAAAATCTTTCACTGTTTTCTATAGAATTTGACGTGCTGAACACGATGGTATACTCAGAATTATTGTATCACGTAAGGTTTTTGAGAAAACAGCATGTAAGATTTTAACTTAAATGCTCATTTTTTGCATATAATTTACAATATATACTATAACTTAATTTTTGTTATTTCCGGAAAATCTTTCACTATTTTCTATAGAATGTGACGTGCTGAACACGATGGTGTGCTCAGAATTGTTGTATCACGTTAGGTTTTTGAAAAAACAGCATGCAACATTTTAACTTACACGCTCACATTATTTTGTACACATTTACAATATACTATAATTTAGTTTCATTGGAAAACAAATCTTTATAACAGTTCTTCCTCATAATATTGATGCTGATGATGACTGTATCACTTAGAAAAGTTGAAAAACATGAAATTAATGTTTTACAGTTATTTCTTGTTTAGTTGCACATGTACAATGTACGGGATGAGCAAAAAAGGGGGGACCCTTAGGGTTTTGGCCAATATCTTGGCCAAAAGTAAGAATTTCGACATGAAATTTTACAAGCTTAAAGACAATTCATATTTACACCAGATGGCCAAATTTCATCAAAATATTTCAAACAGAACAAAAGTTATACCACTTTTATGGATGCCTAATGCCTAAAACCACTGTTTTTTTACGAATCCAAAACGTAACGAAAATTTGACGATTTCTCAAACACCTTACGTGATGGGACAATTTCAAGGTGATTTTCGTGATCAGCAGCAGAAACTGCATAAGAAACACATAAAAGTGTCCAGGTAGCAAAATCACTGTTGTCCAGTGTAATAAAAGGGATCGAGCTTGAGCAATAGTGGTCCAAGCTTGTGTGACAAAGAATTCGAAATAACTGTCCATGGGTGACCGACGTGTTTTTGTAGTCTTTGAAAGTGGAGCAACATTAGAGTCAGCAATGTCAACACTAGAATAAGGAAGCAAAGAGCGCAGTAGCTGGTGTGAGACAAACATGATTGCCTCAGATTTGTCCAGGTTTATCTCCAGCAATTGAAACAGAACCATACTGAAGAGAGGCAAGGACTGCCACGACCCAACACCGTGCCTTTCCCATTTTAGGTCCTTCTATGTGGAATGACCTCCCTCCCACTATCCGTAGTAAAATCTTATTTGGAGGTGTCATCTTCAGCCCTTTGCTACTTGAAGTCATTTTTGTTTAGTTTGTTTAGTTTAGTTTGTTTATTTCCTCAGGGCCATCCCGCTGAGAACGCCTCTGAATAGTTTGTCTGCAAGAGGCGCTTTATAAATGCGTATATACAATACAATACTCATCAGAAATTACTTTGCCAAGACGCATGCCTTTCTTTGTCAGTAGACGAGAAGATGTTTACCATCTGAAAGGCGAGATCGGTTTCAGTGGAGGAGTAGCCTTAACTGGAAGCCGATCGGTAAGAAACTGAAATGATGGGATGAAGTAATGTCTGTTTCGTGGTCCACATTTATAAGGAAGAGATGTTAACAAATTTTATAAATGTTTTTAAGGCTGGAGATGGGTCTACGTTTGGCAGACAGTTGATGTGCAGATCAGGTTTCTTAAATAAAGGCGTGATTGGAGTAGATTCACGATGGAAAACAACCTTTGGTGAAAAACAGGTTGGCCAGATGGAAGAAAACATCCGAGCAAAACATGAGAAGTGTTGTCGGTATGAAGTCCATCGGAGATGATTTAGGAACAGTTTGACTAAGAAAAAAAACTTTATTTAAAGTGGGCCACAGATTTTATATCCTTAAAGGGAAATAGTCGTGGTTGAAGAACGTATGTTGCTACATTTGAGATCATCAATAAACTGAACAATTTTATATTTTAGGTTGTCAATTTTGTTAAATAGGAAATAAGAGATGAATTAATCTGATGAAATGATCTGACTAAGAAAACCAGTTAATATTTATGTTCATAAATGTGGCATGTATGTTACAGTAATCTTATGGCTCGACTATTGATGTTAATAATCGTATGACATCAGATGTTTGAATTTTTATTTTTTTATTTTCATGTAGGAGAAGTGTTTTCTGTGGTTGGCCCCTCCATTTAGAATGACCTTTCTCCCACACTAAGGGCTAAACTAATGACTCATTTCTCTTCAGGATCTGTCTCACTCTTTAAAGGCATTGCTTTTCTCCCAGAGTTTTTTTGTGCTTAGAGCACTTCTGCGTATTCAATCTGTGAGAGGCGCTATATAAATTTATAGATACAATACAATAATCCAGTGATTGAAACACACAAATTAATAATAACCAGAGTTGCCAAGATCTGTATCATTACAAAAATCTTGTTGGAACTAGCCTTTCTATTACAGAGCTTATTGATACTTTTGTTGTGTTAAGGTCAAAATATCGTACATTTCTAATACACTAAATTTATTCATGAAAAAATGCCTTACCTGAGTTTTTAATTACTTAACTTACCCTCTTGACTTTTCAAGATGTAAGTTGACTTACCTTATGTTGAGAACTTTTGCGGTATCATGATGTCTTGCTGTATCATGATGCTTAAGGATTGAACGTGTTTCCTAACATTAGATGCAACAGTCACTGCACAACTGTGACTGTGAAACTATTTTGAATTTCTACATTTAAGCCGACTGTTTTCTTGCATGCATGACGCATCTAAGCGTATCAGCATTTCCTATATTTTACACTTGGTCAGTCAGTCACACCTGGTTGCCTTTGGTGAATGCGGTGTACTCGTTTGTCAGTTAACAGCGTGCAGCATCTGTAATAGTCTGTATCACTGCAGGTTGTGCAAAGACCTGCAGTCTGTACACCAGCCTTCCTTGCAATGTAGTATGCTTCGTAGTCGTTTTCTCTGCGGGTTGCGTGAGAGATGGACATGTAGTTTATGTGCCATTCCTGCGACCTTTCTGTTGCCGCGTTGTCGTCCCTGGGGCTTGCTATCGATCAATTCGAGTAGGCATGAACTCGTATCGTCTACAGGTGTTGCATCTTTACTGTTAGGCAGCAATGTCATCTTCGCTACTCATCTCTTACCTGAATTTTTTCATGCATGCACATTGCACCACCTATATGCTCTGAGAATCTCTTTCGACGCAAAAGAACCTTTTCCTTGAAGAACCATTGTAGACTGTGCCTGCGACTCCTAAATTGTGTTATTCCCTGTTCTTCTGAAATGATCGGTAGCGTTCTGTTGCTACTTGCTTTTCCCCCGTACGTTTCGTTCTGAATTGAGCGTGCTGTTTGGTTGATCTTATTATCTATGAGTTCTGAATTATTATGAGAGTCTTAATAATGATATTTATATTTATTTATTAATTCAAACTAAAAAAGTATGCAGTATGATTGCGTGATATAGTAGTAACTGATCAATGCTAAGTTTGAATTGAGTCAGATTTAACTCTATTACAGCCTGCATGGTTCCATAGGGTCTATACTACTCATTTTGCAGTCGCATCTCTAGGGAGTGGGTGTCTGAGTAAACTTTTTTGGGACTAGCGAGTATTGAACCCATGTTCTTCTGATCTTCATGTCAGCGTGTTACCGTTCATCCAATTCTCACCATTAAATTAATTGATGTCGCTGCTTGCCACTGAATAGTTTGCAAATCTCAGAAGATTCGTGTGCAAGGACTATATTTTAAAATCTTGTTTTTATAAATATTGTTCTTAGTTTACAGAGGTTTATAGTTGATAAGGCACTTTTTTCACTTATCTACCTCTGTAGTAAGATCATTTGATTAAACTGCTCCATCTTAGCAGCCTGTAGAAAGATGCCATTGCATCACTGATAAAGTTGTAGCACACCTTGCATTTATAGCCATTCTGTTGCAAGTGCACTGATGATAACTCTATGAACGAGGCCTGTGTGTATTGCATTCTATGCTTCTTACCTTGTCCTTATGTCAATACAATACAATACAATTAGTAATTTATACCGCGCTTCAACAAAAACAAGTCTTGCACAAGAGTGTGCTTCACTAAAATCTAGTGCATGACTGGATGTCAGCCCATTGTTTGTCTTCGTTGTACTGTATCCACTGCTTCTTACCCTGAAGAGTCTTTGTTTCCAGTGTGCTTACCACAATGTAAGATATAACATTGTGCATTGAATCGAAGTGGTACTGTTCTGTTTTAGCCGTCACATCAACAGTTGCCCAAGAGGTGATATTCAACGTTCCGCATCGCTTGTCATAGGTATGTATCATCTTTGTCTGGTGAGAGCAGTCAAAAGCCAAAATTAAACTTATGATGGACAGCTGTTCTGTAGGCTGAAATACACATTCACCAACTGCAACATGGCGTAGGCAGTTTTGTATTACGGTACTACATGTAGCTTCTGTAGTCAAGTACAAGTGACATGTTTATTTGTGTATTTATGGCACATTTTATGGTTGTGTCTGGATTTCAGATGTGTGCCTTCCTCCTCATCTGGCAATTTGTTTCAAAGCCATGAAACTAATTAGAAAACATAATGTTCGGATTACTGCCATGGGAGTTGCGTTAAACTCATTCATTCATTCTGAAAATTTGTTTGGTTCCTTTTCGAGATATACACTCAGAGGTGCTCCGTAATTAGATGTCATTTCAATGAATACATCAGTTAGCAAAATAATACACAATAAACTGAAAGAGTCACCAGTAGAGGGCTCATACACACGCGTAGAATCAACTAGCGGATTCTCGCTGACAGCTGGCATGGATGGATGTTCACAGACTCTGAACCAGGTTCGATCGATAGAGTAAATTCTGTGTGTAATAGCATTTATTTAGTGCCTCTGTGGAACTATGATTTTAGGTGCTCACTTTTTGTCTGAATTTCTATTCACAGTGTATTATGTCAGAAATTCAACGTCCTGTAGAACTATGTGCTCCATAAGAAAACACATTCCTGTTGTCTGTTTGACCTTGGAACAATAAACCCAGGGGTTAAAGTGGTTTGGATGAGCATTGGGAATGCTGAATGGGTGGACAGTGGGAACACTGAATGGGTGAACAGTGGGAATGCTGAAATGGGTGAGCAGTGGGAACACTGAATGGGTAAGCCGTGAAAACACTGTTACAGAAGAGTTTTATTTAAATGCATGGGTTTTCAGGGTTTCATGCACAGTGAGCAGTGGGAACGCAGGCAAGGAATTTCTAGAGCAGTGTGAACACTGTTTCCACGCATTCCCACCTCTTTTCATCCACTTTAAATCCTGATTAGAGCTCAGACTTTATATTTTTGGGTCAGCTGTTTTTTGGTAGAAGAGGTGACTATGTGAGTGGACTAAGTGGATTGATCAATCACTCTGGATGAACTATGGCACTTCTCGTTGTCAGGTTCAATTAACTAGAATTTAAATTTCCTTTACTGTTTGTTGAGCTCCTTTCTCAAGTCTTGACCTCATTTCAACTCAGCTAAATATTATCCTGAATCAATTGCAGTTGGTCTACCCATCATAAACTTCTTTTCTGTCTTGTATGCTCACCTGGATAATGACTTAACTTTCATTTTCATGTAGTTAGTGCTAGTGGACGACATGCCTTGTGCTTACAACCAGTGCTACAAAGTTACACTTCCATGGTTTTTACTATTTCTTGTTGCAATGGCAGATATCCTGCCGGTGATGATGCTTGCAATTAGTGGAAACAACAATTTCTGTTAATTGGATAAATGATTCTTACTTTAGCTCAGCGGTTTTCAAATGATGGTACACGCACCACTAGTGGTATGCCAGGTGTTGCCAAGTAGTGCGTGAACAAAATTTGAAGTAATTTTAATTTGCAACAAGTTCATACCCTATGTTTTATACCCATCTTTCTATGAAATAAATTTTCGCGTCCACCGTGCACTTCTTTTTCTTTACATTTTTCTATGTGTTTATACCAAGCTGAATTTGGAATAATTTCTGATTAAGCTTTATAATTTTGTTACCTTTCTGCGTGTCATATCTGTGTGACACTGGTTTTTCAGCCACACTTGTGATCACAAACAAATGCAGAACAAGCTCGAGCTCAAACCAGATTTACGTTTGAAATTGACAAAATTTTAAAGAGATTTTGTAAATCTTTGTTGGTCAAAACGAGCCCACAGCTCCAGTTAACACTTTATAATTGTGATTTTATTTTTACTTTGTTGATTTGGTTTTGAGAGTCGTGTAGTGGCATATCATTAGCTCCTGACGTCAGCCAGTCGGCAACGATCGGTACAAATAAATAATCTCCGTTGTTCTCGATCATTTGTCAAAAGTTCATTGCTCCTTGTAGCATTGGTCCAATTTGACGTGTCATCACTTGTGTTATCTGCCCTGTGCAGTGTTGGTCTGCTTTTGTTTTGAATTTTGCATGTGGTATTCAGTCAGCTTGCATTCTCCCTACATGTCCAAACCATTAAAATCTTCATTGAACGACTCTGTCTAGGAGAGTTGTTTGAATAAATAATAATTGTCTTATGTCATCTATTCTTATTTTCTGTAGGACTACTTCTTGAAATCCTACAATCTTTCATAGCACAACACAACACCAATTATAATGCTTTTCTGAAATATGATTTGTTTTGGGAGGGAAGTACACTTATTATATAAGGTCTGTGGCTTGTAAGCAGCCAGGGGGTAATTTACTAAGCTGTTTATTTGGGCGTCTCTACGTAGACACCAGTTATAAATAGACATAGTATATATTTTATTCTATTTAACATTTTCAAGTTCTTTGCATATTATTCATAGTTGTCTGTATATTTTAGAAGAACTTTAGTTTGTTTACAAGTATATTTTTATGTTTAAGCCACAGTCAGGGACAGGATGCTATGTTGCTATGTCACATAAATCCAATAAGAGTCAGGTTCTGTGGTAGTGTTTGTGACCTGGCAGTAGGGCACAGCGGTGTAGTGGGTATGTTCATTGCCTTGCAGCCGGAGGATTGCAGGTTCGAATCCACCTCAAGCTGCCATGTAGGGACCTTGGGCAGTTCTTCACTCACAATTGCTCAGCGCTTCGGCGTGAAACTCGATTGGGTGTCCGTGCTGTAGTCGGGAGCGCCTCGAGTATAAATCATGAATGGGGCGCTATAACAAGTGCCCATATATGCTTTAGTTTCATTTTGTTTTTCTTAACGTCGTGCTATGTACCAGCCTGCGGTGTGTCATCCTGCACATTTTCATGAATTAAAAGAATATTGTACATACCTACATACATACATTACATGGAACAAGGAACCTGTTGTGGACTGATTTGATAGTACATTAGATGGTCTGTTTAATGGGGCTCTGAAAAATAGGGAAAATAAAGGCTTACAGTTACATTGGTGTTTATGTGTGTGCATGGGGTCTTGCGTGCATGTGCTGCATGCATGGGTGCATGTGTGTTAACATGTATAATATATTGGTCTGGCAGATATTTTTGTGTGGCCTGTTGATTGCTGAGCCGATGTAGCAGTTGGCTTTGAAATTCAGCTTGGAACGGCTGTATCTGTCCCTCTATCATTCTGTGTGTAGGTGTATGTGCGTAAGACCCGTTGTGGCAGTCTTATCTGTGTGACTGGTGTAGCTAAATTTACTCAGCGTTTTCCCACTCTATATGCAGTAACTAGGTCACTAGCTTTTTGGTGGGCCGCTTGTTGTGCTGCAGGAGACTGTTGGGAGAATAGAGCCGTTGGTAGCTAATGTTTGCGTGAGAAGGTTCACATCACTACAGTTTAAAGGGTTGACATGCCATCTCTTTCAAAGTTAAGTCGTTTTATTTATTTCCAAAAGCTAATTTATTTGGTGTTTTTTATGTTGAAAAAGTTTTGGTGCTTGTGGTGTGAACAATCTCCTATCATGATGGAATAGGATTAAGTTTATAATTGGAATCTTATCACGGGGAGCCATTACGCACACTGTCAGTGGTTGTGTTGGAAACAACAACAGAACATTTGTTGTTCGTGTCATTGTCGTCATGCAGCACCTGGTTAAGAAGACAATGGTGTAAACAATGGTGGAAACGAGTATCAAGCAACAGATTTTTAAAATGTCAGCTGTTATTTATTTTGCATCATTTACACAGGACGTAAGCTAAAATTGACCTACTTTGGACCCATCATTCCAAGTCCGGATTTGGTGTTGTGTTTCCCCAGCCTGCAGTTTACTCCTTCCTTTTGGCCCCAGGACATAATACTTCAGAGAAGTACTAAGGCCTGTTTTAGGCTTCCATGTGAACTTTCGGGGCTAACTGTGTAAAGTGGGGTACTTTGAAACTGTTGCCTCCAGCAAAGAAACTCTAGTGTGATCTAATGCAAAATGAACTGTCAGATGTGTAAACAAAGTCAATGTATAATGCACAGTCATGTTATGTTGCACAGACTGTTCTGAAATAACTGTATATTTCAAATATATATATGCCGACATCGGAATTTGGTGTAATACCATTCCTTGTTGGCATTTGGACACCCTCCCATACCTCTCCGGCAGATATAATTTTTGGGCAACCCTTGGAAGGACCGTAATTGAATGTTTATAGACTTGAATGCATATGTACAGTTGTACACCGATGTTATTTTTAGGATAATAATAATTGTAATTTTTGGGTTTTCAATCACTGTGGATTCTGTTTATTTGGAAAAGAGCCTTTCCCAGATATGCGAATTCCACCTACTGCTTCTATTCAGTTTGGTTAGTCTTATGTTATGTGTACAAATATACCAGATATAATTGAGAATTGGTGTGTGTTTCTAAACTGTAAAACTTGTGAAATCTGTAAAACTGCATCACATCACGACAACTGAATATTAAGATCAGGTATCATGCCCACTGATAGGATTAATCTTGAAACTCTCATCTCAATGCCTGTCACACTATGAATACTGTAGTCAGGAAACTGCAGGCAGGTCCACACACTGGCCTTCATGACATCTTAACATGTAACTGAAACTGCCCCAAATATCATCAGCCCGGCAGCTCTGGGGTTGATCTGCACAAGTACTCAGTAGTAGTATGTGGCCCGGTTGTGCATTGGATAACACACTGGCATGCAGATCAAGGGAGCTGAGTTCAATTCCGGAAGCCCACACCCCCTATTTCAGGGTGAGAATTGCCGGGGGGTTGGGGGGGTTCAACCCCCCCAGTCTTTCTTAGAGCCCCATGTTAAAGTATGTTTTTCATACCCCAATTTCAACTTTATCATAGGCCAACCCCCCCAGTTATTTTTCCACAATTCTCATACTGCCCTATTTGATAGACGAGCTTTGTAGGCCGCTGTTAGCATATTGCCAGGTTCAAATCGGCCACTGCCTAGCGACTTTGGACAGGTTGCTCAATACTCACTCGTAATTATCTTTGAGAATGGCAATGGATAACAACCTCACTTATCGGTACATCATAACCGGGTGGCATAAAATCCAATGAACCTGTCAGTCCTGCCTTTGTGCAGATAACTCATCATCATCTTGAGGACAGTGGCTAATAAGAATGGTGATATTGTAAGGTGATGGTATTGTTTGCATTGTGAATCAGCTGCATGATATGAGGAAGTGTACTTTCCTCATTTATCCAAGAGCTTCTTTTGTGCCAGTCATCCACTGCAATCGACCTATGCTTTTTTCCATTGGTGCATTGCGAATGAATGCCGAATGAATGCCGAACGCCGCTTTGAAGTCAGTTGATTACAATTCTTTTCGAGTGCTTATATAATGGCTTTTTGTTGGTGCACATGATCAAAGCACCAAATGGCAAGTAAAGGAAGCAAATGGAACAGTTGCATGAATTTCACGCTATTGATGATGATGACAGTGAATAATGAAATGGACGAAAGCAACCATGATGATAATAAAAAAGAAACACTGATGATATTGAAAAAATCCAGTGTGGTAAGTGAAAGGAGTATGGTCGGTATTTTATTAGAAAACATGTTTGGTTTTACTCTGGCTGTTGTTTGAAATCCTCAGTTTCATGTGAATGCTCAATGCTGCTTTTAGAATCCGTTAAATATTTCAACTTAACGTCATTTAGACTGGCAAGAAATACATTCAGGAATTGCTATAAATTTTTTAGTTAGGCTACTGTTATACGTATACATGTATTTTTTAAATTAGCCTTTGGGCCCTAGTACACATCCACCACAGTTACAGCTGCCAGAGATTTTATGGATAGGTTAAGAAGGACAATAAATGTTTCATTCAGGATTCCCTCATCAGAGGTCTCTTAAGTAACTAAAATTTCTTACTTGTCCATGTGCTATATATAGTCTGTTATATTAGCCTTAGGTACATTATTTGTAACATTACTCCTGTCATTTCTAGTCATGGACTAGAAACGTCTGAAAGAAATTATAGCTGCAATTGAAAATAAACAAGTAAGCAGAACCGGGTACGGCCTTAGAGGGAACTTAGGGACATGTGCATGTAAAGAATGTCTGGGGCTATTTATTTAGTGCTTATAAACAACTCCTCAAAAAGTGCTAGTACTACGGAACAACAACATGCCAGGTTTCTTGCTTCTGTAAATCGATTAATCAAGTGTGTTTGATTAGCATTGCAGACAAGCAAGCAGTGAAGGCAGACAAAATGTCATTTTATAGCTCAGGACTTAGCAGATAACTTTGCTTTAGATGCCACTGTTGTGCAAGATACAGTTTTTTTAACCATTTAAACTCTTGCATGCGCAATTGTGCATAGTGCATCACATTATCATCCAGTCATGATGTGGAAAACTAATTTCTTGGTCTTTAAAGTTTTTATTAGCGAATTTCTTCAAATGAACGATTTTGGCAAAACATTTGTATAATTAAATAGTAGCTGAACACGCCAATTACATAGTCTTCTTAGCGTTAGTACTGCACAGTGCACCCAGCACTGCATGTAAGTACCAGGTACTGTGCGTAAGAGCAATTATGGCCATAGTGGATAGGCAGCACTGCCTTCTTAGCACACCAACCTCTGAGAACATAAGTATCTTGGCTCTCTTCTAATTGTTCATCTTCCTGATTAAAAAAATCTGCATGGGATATCGAATGCTATCGTAATTATCTTGGCATGCCACATGGTGGCTGTCATGATCTCATTATTTTATGCATTATATGTTGTAGCTTTAATTGTGTTGAATTATGATGCTTGATTAATACAATGATGTGTGTTGGCTTACTGAAAGTGACTGAGAAACCAATGCAGCTTGTTGCTAAAGTGTTAATTTTAATTAATACCAGCATCCTAATAACAGCAGAAAATAAAATGCACATTTTAAAGCTTGAAACGCCTGTGATGAAAGAACTTTGTGATTGTTGTTTGTGTTGCCAGTGATAGCAATTAATTGATTAAAATGTGTTTTTATTTATCAGATTGCAAACTGCGGTCTTTTCATAAGCAGCTGACAATGGGCAACTCGTCGACTTCAATTCTGAAGTCAGCCATAGTGAAAAATGACGTTGCGACATTGACTTCGATTCTGCAGAATCCGATCATCCGTGCCTGCATCAACGAACCGCTCAACCGTAGGCAGGACACGCCGCTCGCACTTGCCATTCGACTTGCCTGTTATGAACTTGTTCCGCTGTTGCTGCACGCCGGTGCGGATGTGGATGCAACGAACCGTGACAAAGAAACGCCAATCGACATACTGCTGTCGGCAATTTTGCCGGAAGACGAAGACATTCTGCACCACCACTGCTGCCTCTACCCGCAGGCCGAACGCCAGGCCTTCCAGATTCCAGAGGTTCTTCGGATCCTACTCAAGGCGGGTGCGAAGGGTCAGGGAATCCAGCGTCTCATCCTGCACACGATGAAGGACAGTGCGATTATCGAAGAGCTCTGCATGCTCATCGTTGATCTTGACAGACCGGAGTCATTCCGTCTGAGCGGCCTTCTCCTTCAGGTCACCGTTTGGTTCGACCTTCACCAGTGCCTGCAGCGTCTTCTCGTGCGCGGCGTCAACGCCATCAACTTCTGGGAGTCCAATTTCATCCCCACGCTTGTGCCGAACCGCACGTACCGCGCAGCACGCTGGCCCCGCTCGTCCGGGAAGTCACGCGAATACGATCTGCCGCATCCCCTCGACAGCTACGCCATTCAGACGCTCAAGTTGTCGTTCGTTCAGGACTGGCGCGCGGAATGGGACGACGGCGGAAACCCAAGCGCGCAGTATCGGGCCGGGCTGCATCTGACGCCGGAGAGCGCTGTGATATTTGCACGGTCGGCGCACGAGTATCCGCTGCTCGAGAAGGTGATGAGAGACGTTCTGCACTTCCTGCCGTGCAGCTGCAGCGGTCCGAAACTCAAAGACACGGATCTAATCAACACTCTTGCGCTCGCCGGCTACCAGTTCTCATCCGAAGAGATCGTTCACCTCCAACTCAAGTTCAACGTCGACTTCAAGCGTTACGTTGCCTACCAGGCGCAGCCGAAGCCGTTGCGTCATCTGTGCCGTTACGCGATTCGGTTCAGCTTGAAGACTAACGTCTACTGTGCCATCGAACACTTATCGTACCTTCCGAACAGCCTTAAAGAATGCATTCTACTCGAGGACGGTGATCTCTGTTTGTGATGCTGCTGCTGCTGCTGCTGCTGCGTGGCATTCTTGTTGTCGATGGTGCTCTTATCTCTGAGTCGTGTGTGTGCTTCCATGTGAACTACGATGATTTCTTTATAAGCTCATACTACAATGTTTTGCTTATATTATGTCTGCGCAACAGTGTTTCTTGTGTTTATTTAAATTTCCGTACTTTTTCCTATGGCTCGCTCATTGTTTCAATCTGTGGGAGGGGCTTACTGTATTCTTTTACTACTCAAGGACAGCCTTTTTTCTCTGGGCCTCTTGCACTTGGAGCACCTCTGATTGTGTAGCACTGTGAGCGGTGCAATTTAAATTTACAAACAATAATACAGCTAGAGCCTGCAAGGCACTATATATGCAAAGGCAATGCTGCCCGTTAGTTTTTTCCTGCCGATGTATTTCAAATAATTATGCTCATGATGCATTGTCAGATTGCTCTACCTAGTTTCTATCAAGCAGAAATCTGAGCTGAAAGATGTAATAGAAAAACTGCATATATTCTATTCGCACAACTTACATGAATATCATTATTGTGTGTATCTGTGGACTCTGTAAAAAAAAGTAGGGAGAATTTTAGGCGTGTAAAGATTCTTCCACGTAAAGTAGCTTGCAGTAGAATTTGTTCAAGTTGTGTGTATCATTCTTCTAAAAATGCAAGAATTTCTAACTCATTTCACCATATGATTTTTGCATTGTGCTGTGTGCATGGTACTGTGTGCAACTGTGCATGGTACTGTGTATGTGTATGGGGTTGAGTTCCCATGATATAATTATTGTTGTGGAGGGGCATCTTTGTTTGCAATTGCCTGTATCTGGATGGATCGTGACATTTAGCACTGTTTACGGCAACATATCAACCAGTGACACTTGAGATACGAACCACAAAAAGCTTTTATAAGAATTCATATCATTGTAGTTTTTTATGTAAACCGAAAAATGTTGTGCTGTGAAAGCACATGATATTTGAAAACCACTATTCTGAATTGTTGGTCGTTATTGGTTTTTTGCTTGAGAGACATCACCAACATTTTACAACAAACATGCATTCTCGCATTTTTTACTGTGCATGAGTCTGCTTTATGTCCAAGTCTCACCAGGTAGGGCAGTCAGTGTCACTGATTAGGGTTTTGAGGTTTTTCATCATCGCTAAACATGTTAAAACTTTAACTTATTCACTGCTGTATCTAGATGTTTGGTTCTTAGTACATGCATATTGCATAACTTGAAATTGATAATTCAGTCAGTGCCTAACTGAATCCAAGAAGAAAAGTTATTGGGTTATTGCCTGTCATGTTTATGCTTTGTTTGGAAACCCTACTCATCATGCATCTTTCTGAACTATTGTTCTAGTAATGTGCAGTCATTTGACACCTTTCCTTGCTGTCATGTACAAGTGTATTGAGTCTTATTATTAAGTCATAGCATTTTTGAAGCATGTAGACAAATGCTGTCCAACGTTGCTTGTTCATTGTATATGGTAATGTTCCCTTTTTGTTCTGTGTGAGCGTTCAGTATGTCACTATAGCTGTATGCTCAAGCAATAAAGTGGTACATGTTTGCATCTTAACTTTGCATTAATGTGAACCATTTCAAACTTATATAACACAATGTTCAATGAAAATTAACTTTGCAGTAACGCCACGCTATTGAGATTATGTGAACTTTCTTGACATTATTTTTGCACCGTTTTCTTGTGTGTACTGGTGTGTACTGGTTGCATACTCTACATGCATGAGCTTAATACTGGAAGCACTTGCACAGCCAATGTTCTTGAGACTGGAAAAGTAAGAACCCAGTAAATGTAAATATGTTGCGTAAATTAGTATGTACTAGTTAGCAATAGCGAAACATTTTTATATAGCACATTACGGTAATTTTTTAGCTTGATATTTTGGATTACATTTATGTGTATGTGAGTGCTTTGGCTGACATATATTTATTAAAATATAAGATATTTTCAGTATTGCCGAGCGTCAATTTTGTTTTAAAATATAAAATATATTTCAATATTGATAAGTTTTAATTTTTTTACATTTTGTTCGATGGCTGAAGAATGGTGTGCAAGGCACTGCAAGCATCAGATGCAATTATTGAGCAGAAGTAGTGGTAAATGCAACATACATGAATATAACCTGGTGGATAATGGGTAATGTAAATGTACAATATTGCGTGCGTGTGGGATGCTGAGATTGCTAAAAATATAATGGAGTTGAATGTTTCACAAATCCTATCTCAATTCTTTCTCTTCCCCTGAATATTTATCCTGCAAATAAGTGCATGCAATTCAACCAAAAACTCGCCTGAAAATCCAATCATCGTTTTATCATTCTCGCACTTAAGTTAGCACCATATAATTATGAACTCCATGACTCAAATAGATGAAAATCTCTTGAGTGTGTCGATACAAGTTCTTACCATTAGGCTCACCACTGCTCGTTAACCCACATTTTTTGCCTCAGTTGTATCAATTTACAGCTAAGTGTAAATTACCACTGGTCAGTCTCACCCTTCATGATTTCATATCCTAAATTCCCAATCCCCTGCCCCTATACAGAGACTTGGTCCTGGGTTGGAGGGAGCCAGTAGTGTAGTCCTATAAAATGAAGTGGGGGAACGCTCTTTATAATAATATTATTATTATTAGTAGTAGTATTAATATTCCATTATCCTTGGAAAAAAGTGGGGGAACGGCGTTCCCCCGGGATCCCCCCCGACTACACCACTGGAGGGAGCGACAAAGAAGCAGTCGAAGGATGATCACAGAGGCGTGAAGCCTGAGCAGGGGAGGGGTTTGGAGAAGGAATGTGCCACTCTCCATTGTTGACATTTTTTTTCTCGCACTCTAATGGTAGCATTTTAGGCTGTCATTTTAACAAAATTGCTCATCATTTGATAGTCATGGTTTAGGACTTCAAAAGTATCCCCTTTCATTGTGACATTTTTTTCTTACTGTAATGGTGACATTTAAAGCTGTCATCTCAACAAAAATTCTCATAATTTCAGTGCTGAAAGACATGATTTAAGAATTCAATAAATGTATCCTCCCATTGTTTAAATTTGTTGAATTTCCATGCTGAAATGGTGGCATTTTAAACTGCCATCTTAAAAAATTGCTAATTTTTCAATGCTGATAGAGTTTAGCTAAGACTTCAGAGTGTCGCCTCTCAATTGTTTAAAAAAATTTGGATTTGCACACTGATTGTGGCATTTTAGTCTGTCATGTTAACAGAATTACCCAGGATTTCAGTGCTCAGAGGTGTGTTTAGGACATCAATAAATGTTTCCTCCTGATTGTTTTAATTTTTGTGTGTGCACACTGTAATGGATGGTAGCATTAACGTGTCATCTTAAAAATTGCACATTATGGATAAACAGTGCATAACACTGTAGAATTTTTTTGATATTTATTCAAAATTTCTGAAATATTGGAGGGATATAAGCAGTTCTGTCCCCCACCACAAGTTTGGAGGGACTGTCCCCACTGTCTCTCTAAGTCTGTACCCATGTCCTAACCCACCCATTTCTGAGACTAGGTTACCTTCCATGCTTTCCATTTTCATTTAAACACATCAAATGATTCGTATCAACTCCTCTTCCAGTGGCGATTTAATTGGGGGGGGGAAGGGCTGAAGCCCATGACCGGAGGCAATCGTCAAAATTTATGACGAACTTTTTTGTTTTTTAGTCATTTGGTTTCAATCTCAAGAAAGTCAATTATTTTTTCCCAGTTTAAAAAGTTGACCTTTTAAAATTCATTTCGTCTAGATCTCGTGAAAAGATTTAAACTTTCCTGTCCCAAAAAGCCTTATGACCTTTTTTAGGTGGGGGGGGGCTATGTCAAAAATATTTAATTTTCCCTGTGCAAAAAACCTGATCATCTTTGGGATGGGGGTGGGGCTTGGCCGCCGCTGTCCTCTTCCTCTTCTAGGCTATGGTCTCTTTCATAACCGGACTTGGCTCCTTTTCGTTGACCTGGAAACCCTCCAATCAATCAATAAATTCCTACGACGCTGCCGTCGTGAATTAGCTGGTGACCTGCGCTTGGTTTCAGATTAGATTTTATGGAAAATTTCAGTTTATGATTGCTATTTGCGACTACGATTGCGAATTTGAAAACACTGCTCTGCTACATATCCAATCCTGATTCCTCTTCTTCTCTTACCTCCCTTGACGTTTCAAGTTCTAAACATCATGCACTGCCTGCCTCACCCCTATAGAACTTTATTAGAACCCATCTACTCCGTCTATTGCATTCGATTTGACTAAGCACCTGTGAAAAAACCACAAAACTGGTTGATGCGGCTTCATAGCTTGGCGCTGCAGAAGCGGAGATTATATAGATTGCGATTATCTACAATTCGCACTATAGTGAATACCGGAAGTTAGTTTATAGTCTTTACTTACTCTCGATTTAACAAGTTTTCCCTCGTAAACTGAAGCTATAAAACAGTTGTTTAAATATTGCATTTCTTATGAAAGATAATATTTTTAGAAATATTTTAAAGAATGAATTGTTTCTGAATGGTAATCTTAAATCCAGACTGGTAAGAATTTAAATTTGTGCTTGAGTCATGTGGTACTTTTCAGCTAAAGAGAGAGAGCAAGATGGACGCACGATGGCTTTAAAGTTCTTTAAAAAATGATTAAAGACTAATTTTCAATTCTGATCCAGTGCTTAGGATCTGCGTAAGACTGGTTTGAGGAAGACTGCTGCTGAAATAGGTATTTCTGTAGTGAATTTCTAGATTGGCGCTGTTTTGTGGTTCGTTTAATCGATATCCGACGTTATACAAGATGGCGGCTGTTGACCTAAATAGCATTTTATGCCTTTTTATTCGCGAGGCCTTCGTTTTTTTGTTATCCTTTGACATCCTGTTAGGCCTATACAGTTAGATTTTGTGCTTATTTTCGGGAAATGTGGGTTTTCGGGTAAACACGCACACTGAGTCACCGTACTCCAAACAATATGGCTGCCAACGAATGCCGTAAAATTAGAACGCGACCGATCGACGACATCGCAACATGTATCTCAACATGCAAAGCGTGAGGGTCGGTTAGGGCTCAGGTTAGGCGCCGTGAGGGTCGGTTAGGGTTACTTTTAGGGTTAGTGCAGTCATTCTGCTGAAATTGAAGCGTCCTTTAATTTTCGCGGAAATATTAGGCCGCATGTCGGGCCGCTCTGTTATGCACGCATCTACGGTGGCCATATTGTTTGGAGTACGGTGACTCAGTGTGCGTGTTTACCGGTTTTCGTTGCCGCTCTAGTAATCTCTGACTAACGTTGGTTCTGCACGGAAGCGTAGCGAATTCTCTAAACCTCTTCCCTGAAGCTGAATTCTTCTCGGATTCCGGAACCGAAAAACAGAAGACGACATTATTTGCGCCAAATCATTTTTATAGATATTTTCGAATGTGCTGTTCAGGATTTTGGCCGACTAGTACATACAATAACATACTAGTGTTACGTTGATCGTTTAGAGGCACAACATACCCAGCTCTGGCAGGAAGAGGGTTTCATGCATTGCTGAAATATTTAGTGTAATTTGCAGTACGTAATGTTCATTACAGAGGTAGATGATCCAACCAATTCAAAGTGCATGCAAAAGGAGGAACTTTACCTTGGGGCTGGAGCAAAGATTCCACGGTTATTGTTACTGACGTCTCGGTAGATCGTAAACAGTATGGCCGCCAACGAATGCAATAAAATTAGAGTGCAACATGCATCCCAACATGCAAAGCGTGAGGGTCGGTTAGGGCTCAGGTTAGGCGTTGTGAGGGTCGGTTAGGGTTAGTGCAGTCATTCTGCTGAAATTGAAGCGGAATTGATGAGCAATGTCGTCGATAGGTCGTGCTTTAACTTTAGGTCGCGGAAATATCGCCCTATGTCGGGCCGCTCTCTTGTGCACGTATCTACGGCGGCCATACTGTTTACGATCTACCGAGACGTCAGTCACAATAACCGATTCCACAACTAAATTCTGCAACATCAAACACTCACATTCCCAAATGTATCAGAATTGTAAATCTGATGTGCTATGAAACTTGACCAATGAAGTCCATCAAACATGTAATGCAAGACATGGTTTTATAATAGTAATATTAATCAGATGCTTTCAATACTGCTGGAGCCCAGCTAAGTCTTAAGAAAAGGCCATACTGTACTGTGCTGTATTTGAGTACAAATATCAATGACAGTCATAATTAGGACTGTAAGTGGGTATCTGGACGCCAAAGTATGATTGCTACTCAGGTGTACATTGTTGTGGATTTCCACACTGGAATCTCATCACAGATGTTCCATCGCTCTGCTCACTCGTTCGTCACATCAATGCACAGCAAGTATACACGTGTCGTGATTGGACTATGTTCTAGATCAGAAGTAGTGAACCCAAAGTCACATGCATGATTTTGAGCATCCCTCAATTTCCAAGTTCGAAATACACAGCCTTAATATTAATTTTGTGTGTTTTGTCATGTCAACTGTGAGAAAAATGATGTAGGCCTACTAGGAAACATTCCGCAAAATAAGTGTTTTCAGGGTTGTGTTTAGCATAGGTCCATTCGGTGCGGTGCCCCTGAGCCGAGAGTTTTGTCGCCATTGGCCAAATGTCTTTTGCGAGTCTCGGTGTTACTTAAACCTTTTGCAGAAATCAGTAAGTGTAAGAAAACATTAATTTCACTAAGTTCACTGAGGTTACATGCTTGCTTACTGACCCGCCACAGCCGACAAACCACGTAGGTTAGCCTATTGAACAACGAATTTAAAAAAATGACTATTGTAAGACTGCCGAACGACAGTTTACCCCTGCTGTAACACTTTGCACCGACACTTGAAGAACCTTAAACACGGCCCTGAGTGTTTATAAACTTATTTAGCCATATTTGGCACACCCTGTAAAAGATTTCCACACCTGTCCTAATAGTAACAATAATCTTCGTTTAATTTCAAACTGACACAACACAGTATGATTACATTCATAATATGAAGGGATGATCACAAGTTATTGTAAACACGAGTCAAATTAATATGCTGCTCAGTGTACCAATGCTATCTGCCGAATGGAAGGTTGCGTGGATCTTTGTCTAGAAGTAGTGAAATGCAGCCTTGGCATATTTAGTTCCATGTAAAAACAAGTAGTGTAATTTATTTCATGTAGCACTGTTTTTACTGAAGATCCAATTGAAAGAATCAACAATTTGTTTCTGGTAAAATAAAGTATAGAATTAGCGGTTGACCTTGGCACGTGTACTGTTCAATTCTGTTATGTTCTTTATGTTGGATCACTCCTTTCAATCCTGTGACTAAAATCTACATGACAATAACCACACTTATTAAAAATATAAGGGTATCTGCACCTATTCATATATCTCCAAATTTCAATGGTAACTCTTGGCAGGAATTGTTTATCTGTGTCACATATCTTATCTATTCAGAACTGATGACTGCTAAAGTTGCTTCCATGACATCCATGTGTTTGACTTTATTGCTCAAGAGTTTAACATGACAGTTTAATTGTGCCATAATGCTACAGACCTATATCACACAAATAAATCTGAGCCCAATACCGGATGTTCATTGCTGAGATGTACATTGCACAATCTATCAGTTAGAAATGTTTTCACTCGGCTTTGATATGACTGCACACAATAACTAGTGTCTTCCTTAAGACGGTAATTAACCACCAGGCAATCCACATCATGCTTCTATGATTTTTCATAATTACGCTGACTCGTTACTTATTGAACTTTGCTTTGCATTCTTGAGAAGTTTTCTCCACCCAAAGGCTAGAAAGAACTGTCTGAATCAATAATTTCTTGTTAGGCATTGAAACATATTCCACTGTGCAGCATTGTGCAACTCTCACATCAATATTGTCTGACACCTTCCATAAAGGTAGATGATTCTGAGCATCCCAACCATATTGAAATTGCACACATACTAAAACAAATTAAGTATTAGATGACCTACTATGTGGAAAATTTGTTTAGGGTGGAAATATATTGGTAAAGCTGTTACTAAAGGTAATAAATAACATTACAAGGAAGTCAGGCTAGTGTGCTGTACTCTGTTTTATGCAATACATATCTTTATCAAGAGACTTTTAAAGACCTGCACAAATGAAATCCATATCATGCATCAAATTGTATTGTTTTCACTTGTGTTATTTAGGAAGGTCAATAAACGAGTATTTAATTAGTTTCTAGTGCTCTTTGCATTTTGCCATAATAATGCAAAGAGCACTAGAAATTAATGAAATCTTTGTGAATCAGTCATAGTAATTTTTTGATGTTTGTAATTTCTGGTGTTTTCATGCTGCGTTATGATCTGTCTCTTGAACCCATCTGTAGTTCTCAAATTCCATATGTTTGTAAGGTCTGAATTTGGTGTCTGTTAAAATCCTGATGATCTAACTACGCTACTACAGGTAACACTTGACATGAATTCCAAGTGTGTGATATGAAACAAGTAAAGTAATTTTATCTACATGTTTTTTTTGGATAAACTCTCCATATGATCACAGTTTATTTTTAATATTGTAAATGTTTGCATCATTGAAGATTCACAGTTAGACATAACTGTGCATTTTTAGATTTGTATAATAATAATGATAATAATAACAATGGCGATTTCTATGGCGCCATAACACAGCCATTACAAAAGGTGCCTCATGAACTATGCTAAGCAAAAGGTGCAAACCTATTGAATTCACCTGTTCTCAAAAGGGATGCTTGCATATGAACTGAACGTGCTGCTGAAGCCTGCAGTAGATGGCAAGAATGTCGTATGTGTCTCAAAAATAAACTGGGATGCCTGGTTTATTATTATGGTTGAAAATGGTCTGTTCTGTCTTTTAGTTGCTTGGAGCACAACATTTGAAATTCATAAAGGACTAGTCATAAGTAAGTGAGTAAGTATTAACTTTAATACTCTGTTGCTGACCTCATTTTGAGTTGCAAACAACATTACACAATAAGCATGTACATTCAAAGACAAGAATAACAGAACAGCCTTTGAATAAGAAACATTCGTTACATTCAATCGTCGGTCCCCGGAAAAATTCTATCGTGTGCCCTTGGTCGAACGGAGCTCTCAGACTGCTTTATTGAGAGCAAGCAACGGAACAGCACATGTTCAAGGTTGAGCATTGTCTACCCTTGAGCACAGCTGCTCAAAGGGCATCATCACCTGTACATCACTGCAAAACTTGTCTGCTACTTTCATAGCCTGGTTAGTCTAGAAATATTCCTGGATTGGTGTTGTCAGCAAAATTTTACATTTATTCAAGGAAAACATGCTGGCTCTATCTAGCAGACCTGTACTCCAGGCGATACTACTTGCTGACATGTCATGTATTCATGTGCTTGACTTGATGTTGAACATGTGATGCAATGGCCTGGTCAGTTACCTGTAGTAATAAACGAAATCTGTATAGAATATTGCAGTAAACAAACCAGCAAACAAAATTTTGGAGTGTCTTTCATTCAACTTCTTCAACTTCAACTTGTTTATTGATCACAAAAATATCAAACAGACAATGATGCATTCATAGTGGTACACAAAGTGATTAATTGCAGTTAAAAGCATAGAATGTAGAAAAGCACCCATATGAGCACCCTACATACACTGTTGTGTTTTGAACTAATTAGTTTTCAGATTAAATTGGGTTTATAGCATGGATTTTGATATATTGGTGCAATGCTATTATTTAACATAGTAAGTTATTTTCATCAACCTCTGCTTTAAAGCGAACGCTGCATTGCATTAAGTAATCATTATGCACCTATCATAGACACTGAGCATGTTTGTAGAAAAGATTTGCAAATTTATTAAAAGTCAAGACAATTCAAAGTCACAAGACAATAAAACCTATTCTGCCTAGATTTACATTATTTCGCTAATCTGTGTGGATACTAGGAGTGTATGAGCCTTACGGGCGTTGTTGATTTTGATGACTCGCAGACATGTATGAGTTTAAAGTTTTAAACTATCGCGTACATACTGGTAGAAGTCCATAGAGCAATATATTCTCTCAGACCTTCGTAGTACGAATCGAACACCCGTTTTAGCGATTTCCATACAATGATACAATCAACAGTGATGTTTGAAAGATTACACCTTCCAAAACTTTCAATCTGTTTCTTCTTACACCTTGTTTGCTTAAGAAATCCATTATACAATGCTGTGACTTCCGAGAAAGAACACAGTCATTCAAAGCATAAAAATCCTTCTTTTTTCTCACGAAACTGATGATTAGTAGCGCCAAAAATCCACTTCCAGTCACTTCAAACTGGTCAGACTTGTTTTTAGCTTGCCGAAACTCTATTATTTTCTGCGTCGTTCATCACTAGGCAACTCGCCCGGCATGCCGTTTCACGTGACATTCAAGTTTACAAATTCATTGTTTCCTTTAACATTTATCCTGTGCTATGTTGTAGCACCACTCTGTTAATAAAACACTTTTAATTTATCAGCTTATTCTCATCCATTTATTCATTATAGAAATTAAGTTTACAATTCATGGGCTTGATTACGAAGCAATTAATTTTGCTACAAATTGTCAGTTCAATAAAGCTAGTAGCACCATGACAAATATCTAAGCATACGACTTCTGTAGTACTTATCCTCTGCAACATTTTGTGAGGAAGACTTCCTGGATTAGTAGCTACTCAAATTTCATGGATCCCAAATTAATTTCTGGTAATCTGTGGAATATAAACTTTTATAACCTGGCGTTAATTAATGTATGTGACTTGATGTCTCAATGAATTTTGTGCTTCTACAAGTTTAGCAGTCGCAGGTTTGAGGCTGCTGAATTATGGTTGGATTTTGATCTTGGGTCAAATGTTGGCAGGCAGTTACTTACAAGTGTCAGTGTGCTGGCTCGGAATGGAAATAAATGACAAGTCTTACAATGCTGACTTATTGCACTCTCCTGTTGCCAGGTCAACCCTCCAGAAAGGAAATAGGTGTCTGCTGTGGAAGATGACGATTTCTATTGCGGATAACATCCATAGATGCGATAGATGGAAGGACAACTTCCGAGTTCTTCCTTGTTGGAGATAACCACTGAACTTGAGATTTCTGCTGAATCTAGCCGTTGTGCCTATTCATTAGTTTTCTTTTTTTTCCTTCGTTCAGGATTTAGACTTTTACTGCTAGTCTGTCTTGACTAGTTATAGACAGTCTGTACAAAACTTGTCCTACATTTCCTTCTGGAAGAAAACAAGAAGCTGGAGAATCAACGAGAACCTGATCGTGAATCGTGTCACCCGAAACTTGTGAATAACATATGCTTCGCTGTTTAGACCGGTTCATTGAATAGGTGAGTTATTTACCATAATCTGCAGATTTTTTGTTAGTTAATCAAATGTTGGTTCATTGATAGTTAATTATTTGAAGTCAAGCTGAGTTGTTGCTTAAAACTTGTACTATTTCATAGATTCCTTGCTTCTCCAACATGCTGCAACCTATTTTTTTTGCCTGCACTTCCATGATCTGTGTTTTCTATTCTGCAATTGAGCTCATACAAGTTTAGAGTATCTTTTCAAAATCAGCATAGAGTTACAATTTGAATGTATTCAGAAATTTTATAATGGCTTTCTTTGTGTTCTAACAGTTGCCAAATTGATTATATGTTGGCCATTGTGGGTTAGTGGACATAAGAAAAGGTACTAAGTGATCCCACAGTGGGATATGGAAGATGCAACTGTTTTTAGTTTCTGAATGAACCACATTTTATCGGTGCTGTATCAACTGTCGTCACTTGCAAACTTGTTTCGCCTCAGCACTTGCTGTATACAAGATGACGAGAGGTTCCTAAAAGACACTATTATTTATCCTAATTCATAGATCTAGCACTTGATGTGCTTATTCTTTCAAGAGATATCTATTTTCTAGTCAACTGTTGATCAGGTAAGTCAGTGCTGCCCAACTTTTTGACACAGCGGGCCACAAAGAACCCTTTCTTGAAGCCGAGGGCCACAACTTTGAATTAAAAATCAACCATTTATAACTTAATGTAAATTGTTAATAGGGGTCATTGCATAATTACGTAACGCTCGAGGGTGGGTGGGTGGGGTCATTGAAAACGTTACGAAACGTTACGGGGGTGGGTGGGTGGGTGGGGGGAGCTGAACGTTACGTAACGCCCTAAAAAAATTATTAATGAATAATAAATTACCATCGAACGACACTTTAGACAAAATGATATGATCGATGTTTAAACTTTGTGACATTGATTTAAAACATAACCGAAGTAGGTCTTTACATATGAAGAAGATACGGCAGCAGACACCAGTTACATGCCAAGTCAACATATCTGTGCTTCCGTGTGTGCAAACCGGAAGGCCTAAATCTTAACTGATTTTTCGTAACAATCGTTACGTAACGCTGGGGAGGGTGGGTGGGTGGGTCAAGGGAAGCGTTACGAAGCGTTACAGGGTGGGTGGGTGGGTCAAAAACGGTCATTTTCAGCGTTACGTAATTATGCAATGACCCCATATGTATTAAAATTTACTATGGAATAATCGTAACGAATTCGTCATGGGAACTGGATTTTGTGTTCACATTGTCTGCTAACATGCAAAGTTATGAACTTATGGCTATGCAAGTTGGCCTGCAGTTTTTCATTTTCACTAAATTTTAAAAAAAATCATTGGCTTAGGTGGGCCTCTTAAAATCAGCCGGCAGGTTGCATGTGGCCCTGTGGGCCGCAGGTTGGACAGCATGGAGGTAAGTACATAATCCCAAGTTTAATATAGCAAATTATGCATTTAGCACATGAAGTAAATTAAAGTCTCATTTATGTTGCTCTGTAATGTAATATGTAATTATAGCACCTTCTAAGCACCTCTTGAAGTAGCAGCTTGCTGGCGTAATTTGTGTTCTATCTCATTAAGCATTACAACTTCCTTCAGGGGAAAATGGCATCAGTTGTCAGATGAGGTCTTACACACTTGTAGAACTAACCCGATAATGCACATTGCATCAGCCAATGGTGCACTATATGCTGATGCCTTGTGAAGACGCTTGCACTGTAGAAGTAACTAATCTAATTAATTACACATTTGGAAAAACTAATAGTGGCTTGTTTGATAGACTGACGAGACCCTTGTGCTGCCTGGAGTGGGCGAGACATCATTCTGGTTCTTAAAAAGTTTCCATTGTGATTGTAAATTTATATAATGCCTCTTCAAGGGAAAAATTCTTCAGAGGTACTTTGAAGCCGATTGCAGGAAGTTATGATGGGATAGATGTTTTCAGAAAGAAGAGCTCTAGGCGACAAAATACGGAAGAGCTCTAGGCGACAAAATGTCATTTATACTTGTACATACCGTATTTTAAAAAACAATCAACAGCAGCAACAGATTCCATACTGTTCAATGGAAACTCGGGTGCATTTAACGCCTAGGTCACTGACTTGTATAATGACCTAGTTGTCTTGCTAGGAATGGACAGACATATTAATATTTAAATTATTTATGGTTACATTAGAAATGGCATTTGGGTTTCATTAGCCCTTTTGCTGCGATTGCCTTTTAATCCCATGTGCAGAATGTAAGAAATATAAAAGATCCTGTATTTTTTTATGTCCATACACAAACAAGTTTAGCCAATAAGACTACGGTATATGGAAACATGTGGGCATACTTGATGAAAGGAAAATTGTTTGCTGCAGTAAATTCTTATTGCATATGGATACTTAAATTACACTGATACAATTACTAAATTTTTCAGAGCAATTTTTCTTTTGAAACGGCAACCCAACTTTGAACTCTACGTTTCTGTTGGCAAATTTTGCTGGATTATGATTCATAAAGTGTTCAGCATAATTGATTTGTTTCAACAACAAGACAATTCAATCGGTCATCATCTATAAATGTCTAAAAAATCTATCAAATCACAGTTTTGAATATCAATTTGCAAACCAGAGTTCCAGTGAACTGTCTAAAAGTAGGTTCAAAGTCTTCTTGTGCAACCCACAGCTAGTCCCAATGACATTGCTTTAATCTATTCTACGCTGTCGTCTAAATCACTTTGTACAGCATAGGGTTATCTTCATGTAATTGATCATACACCACCTTGTCATCAGTGGTGATACAACCATCAGACTAAACTGCTACCAACCCAGCTAAAACATTAAGTAATTTGTGTGTCAGTAATCTTACTGTAATATTATTTTAAAGTTTTTAGCAACACAAATAAATTTTTTTATGAATGTCTTTATAACTCTGCTCATCTACTGATTATTCAGAAAAGTCAATTACTTCACTGTCCTCCCAAAAGTCATCATGATTGACTTTGAACTTGGCTCGGTCTGACTTCTAGACCTAACTTCTAGCGAATAACTATTATATTCTTACAATATGCTGTGCATTCTTACAATTTGCTGTGCAGCTGCTACAACGACTAAATCTAGCGTGCAGCATTGCTGAGTACTTTAATATATTGCATGATGAGACATACTCGTTATTCACGTATACAAAGACATATCCATAACCAGACATTCTCGTCATACGCAGCAAAGAGGTTAATGGATATCCTAGTGCCAAATGAAACCACACAAAATCACAAAAACCCAATTGCAGAACGCAGACTCAGGCATGGGTGGTCTTAGAAAATACAAGATGTCTGACTTATGTACAAAAAAGCTGGCAGCCAAAGGAAATTGAACGTGACAATGACCAGCACAACCTTTGCCACCTGGCATAGAGCCTGCCCACCTGGCACAGAGCCAGAAATTGTGTTAACAAATTCAAAACTATAGCTAGTCTACCACCTATGATTTTACACAGGTTCACTAGGGCTAAAGCTCTCAGTATGTTACCACAATCTCTCAGTCTCATTAGTTTAAAGCTGTTTTCCACATGAAGCACTGAATTGGACCTTTTCCCAGGATAAAACTTGAAATTACAATATAGTAATCAAAGCACCAGGACAGCATTTCCTCATGCAGCAGTATGACAGTCTGGTTCCCTACACAGGACAGGTTCAATTTCAAGATCCTCCATGTCAGCTTCATTGGCTGTTAAGTACTTCTCCATCATACGTGAGGGAAATGTTTGCGCCGATTTCAACTCTGCCAGATTGCCTGTTGCTTTGTTCATCCGCCTGTGGAGATCTCCTGGTCCCTTGCTGTCGTACGTCAACACAAGTGCCCTGTGCACTCTGATGCGTTGGTACATCACGCATGTAGACTGAGACATCTATCTAGTTGACATTCAAGCATCCCCTTTAACCCTTTAGAAAAGAGCTGCATTTGTTTCTCTTTCATTTTAATACACTCATTGTTAATTCGTTCGCTACCTTGCGCTCCTGATACGGCGCAGAAAACAAATCGTATTCCCTCGAGTGCCAGATATATCCGGCAATAGTACGCTGCCTGTTATATGACATTGGTATGCTAACGTTGCCTGTGGTCACCTATACTCATTCATTTTAATCATTTCAAAATTTGTATATAGTGCAGTGTCTCGCGCATGTAGGCTGAGACAGAGGCACACTTCGGGATGTGCCCAATAAGACGAGCAGCTGAACAAAGTGCCCGGTCAAGGTGGGTAATTAGAACATGGCTCAAGCCTACCAGGATCGAGCAGCAGTGGTCCAGCCAAGTAGCTGAAACTATTGCCTTAATCTTTGTTTCCACAAAACTAAATAATACAGTCAAGTCATATGTGGATCTCTGTATTATTATTTAGCTTATATATTTTACCATAATTCTCAGGTTAGGTTCCAATTCTATAGCTTACGTATGGACTCTATCACACATGCATGACATAATTATATACATACATATATACATACTTAGATGTACACCTGCATGCATACATACATACATACATACATGCATACATGCATACACACACAGGCTATTTATCATCTGCAAAACTACAGCATTTTAACAGCTAATTAAATCGATTACTGTTGAAAAAAGATAACGTTCTACCCGTATTTTCGCGAATATAACTCGCGGGCTATACAAAGTTCTACGAACCACGCACGCGACCCGCGTGGTATACTCGTGGGCGTGTTATACAAATTATTTTTTTACACAGCCAAATTCTTTACCAGATTATTTTCAGGTCATGGTCAGAAACTGCCATAAAAAGTTTTTTTTTACCTGCAATGCGAAGGCATGGACGTCGACGAGACGATGGGCTGTTATGGAAGTGGGTTGATTAAATAAATTCATGCTTCAATATAACTTGGTTGTCAAAAATATGATACAATGAGCGCATACTGAAATTCTTTGAAAACAAATACTTTTAACGAGGTCGCTTTGCTTGATAAAACGGCTTATGTCGAATCCTTCCTTTCAAATTATTCACTCCGATAGTACTATGATCTTTAAACGACGAGGACCTTACATTGTGAAGACCTTGACAGAGCCATCAAAGAATCTGAATTTTGGAAGCAAGGTAATTCGCGCTTCCGGTAAATCATTATATTTATATATTAGACTCTATTAAAACGTTAATTTTAGCAGGAATCTTCCTTTGCAAAAAGATTTTCATCAAATGGATTTTAATTTGCATGTGACAACCCGTAATGACTATAAACAGGCGGAATCATAATGCACGAGTCACATTAACGTTAGCGTTCTAGTACCCCACGTGTAGTTAAACGCACGAAATTGGGTGCGTGTTATAGTCGGGTGCGTGTTATATAATGCAATGTTTACTTGAATCGCAAAAATTAGCAGGTTATATTCGGGTGCGTGTTATACCCGTGTGCGTGTTATATTCGCGAAAATATGGTATTTCCAGATATTTCGTTGGTCACAAGATTTTTTTACCGTGTTAGTTATAGGGTTAGAGAACACCACTTACATTACTTTTCATATCTCTAATAGAACTGTGTTCTTCAGAAATTCATAAATGCACACTCTGTAAAGTCCAACTGCATTCATTCCTTCATTTCAAGAATTTATGTAGTGCCTCTTCCAGAAGTCCACTTGGAGACATTCCCAGCCTAATCACAGTGATAAGTTTCAAGGAGTCTGCTAAATACTAATAAGCTATTTCTAGGTATAACAAGTGTATCTCCGACAGAAGACTATTCCAGACAGAAGGACCTGCAACTGAGAAGGTGTGATGCTGACAGGTTGAGGTTCTAATACGAGGGACCCAAAGCTCTCTACTACGGGAAGAGGGGTCTGCAAGCTAGCACAACAGATACTGGACCACAGCTGAAGCATAGCCAAGGATACAATGCCAGACCAGCTGGGAGATATGGAACCAGTGTAGAGTGCCATGCGTGTAAGCCGAAACAAAGGCAAGCTTAGTGGTTTGCCTAATTAGCTGTTCTGCATAGGGAGAAGAACCCAGCCTAGTTGGGCCATCTATTCTAGAGTCAGACCAGCCAGAATAGAGCAGCAGTAGTTGAAGTGGCTGGCCATACATACTTGCATCGTGCTACCTTACATGAGTAGAGTACAATATGTTTGCAGTGGTATGTTTGTGGGTATTTAGTAGGACATTTTAAGCTTTACACACCAGTTTTTGCAAGTCTGATTGATAAAATTTGTTGCATTGTGAAAGACTTGCTCATGTATGTATGTATGAATGATAGGCTTTTTGTCTGACAAGAAAATGTCAGATGCCCTGACAGTTGTGCAGACATATTTTTATTTTGCATTTATTAAGTGCCACTTTCTATTGACTAAGCGTCAATGAATGTGAAAGAGTCCACTAAGGCGGCCAATCTGATCTCTGGTGGAAGACTGTTCCAACATCTGGGATCAGCAACCAAGAATCAAAACGGCGCATGCCGAACATGGTGATGCATGCTGCCCACTCATATTAATATGAAAGGCACTGTAGAAGTGGCTACCTACTTATGATTCTAATATATTGTCATATTTACAATTGCAAAGTCAGCCGTTGAACATGACATATCCAGAGGCCTTCTTAAGTTCTTACAATATCCAATAAATCCTTGCAAAACCAGCTAAGAGAACCTCTAGAAAACAGTCATTGGTTGTCCGAACTGCTTGGCTAAAGATGAGACGATGCTAGACACTATATGCGTCTATGTACCTGCAAATTATAAATGCAAGCAACCAATGATCACAGAGTTTTGAACATTAACAAAGACCATACAAATAAATGGCAACTTGACGACTAACAGTCAGTAACTACAGACTCAAAAACTTTACAAGCAAACAGACAATATCGGATTTTGCATATTTAGGTTGTACTGTCCAACAGAATGTTTTCTCAAGTTTATTAGTTTTGAAACCATGCTGTGTTTTAGACTTGTTCTAACTGAAATTCAGAAGATCTCTTCCTCTCCTAGAAGACAGACAAAAAAATTTATATGCAAACACAAATACTTAGTTTTGTGCATTCAGTTCTAACTTGAAGGGATTTTCGAAGAACAGGGTCTGACCATTCGGATTTTAGGAACACTTCTCATTTCAGAAGGCCAATTATGTGATCCAATTCAACCAGTGTGGAACTTTGTGTGCCTGTGCTATCCATTCCAGGCTGTAGATTCCTTCGCTCTGCAACGCATGGCGACCTGGTTGTTCCTATGGCTCGATCTTCCACAGTGCTGCATAGAAGTTTTGCTATAAGTTACTGGAATAAGTTACCTATTAGTCTCCGTAATGAACTTCTTTGTCTTTCTTTTCCGCAAGCGTTTGAAAACCATTCTCTTTGATTATGGTTTGGTGTCAGGTCGGGAGCGCCTCTGAGGAGTTCTCTTGAAGTGGCGCTATATAAATGTTCAATTACAATTTAAAAAAGTGTGCACACTAAACTTTAGAAACATGTTTCTTGCAGTAGACATGTGACATAATGCAGGGCATTTTTAGCGTGCAGTTGTACACAAAATGTGCAGTTCTAAATGGATTTGTGCAGTTGTGGAAGCACATCTGTACAGTTAAAACTAGCAAAAAAATGGTCATCGTCCTCCGATTTAAGTAATTTACCATGGAGGATGGGAAAGAAAAGAAGGGGTTGTGCAGTTCTAAAAATTAATTAAAAACAGCCATGATATAATTTTATGTACAGAGTGGGCCATAAAAAAGACCGCCTAAGGTTTTTTGCCAATATCTTGGGCAGCAGTAAGAATTTATAGAACAAACTAAAAAGGCAGTTTACATTTACGTACAATAGCCAAATTCCACAAACAGATTTAAAGCAGAACGGAAGTTATATCGCTTTTAGTGAGTCCACCCACTGTTTTTTGATGATTTAAAAAAACGCAGCAAAAAGTGACAACAAAGTTATTTTATTGTGTCTCATCTCAAATAAAACGTGGTACCAGCATAGCTGCATGTCAATGTGAAGTCACGTAGCATGATAACAATCAAGTTGGTTAAATAATCTGTCAGATTAATAATTTTGCTATTAAAACAAAATTGAAATATCTAACGAAATTAAAATGCCCAAGGTGTAAATGACAAGCAAAATGTGTTTTGAGACAATTTGTGAGCCAGGTCCTGGAGCTAAAGCTATAGTCACTGCTTACTCGAATTTACAATGAGAGCGCATGAATTAAGAGTTGAACTCTGTGTTAACAAATATGCTGTTGTGAATGAAGATCGGCTCAACTGCAATAAATTCTGGTTTCATTGAGAAAAGTCAGTGACCCCAAATCTCCGGATTTGAAGCCGATTGATTATCAAGTGTGGAGAGATATGCTGGAAAAATACCACATTCTGCAACTGGAGCGATATGGAAATTTACCTCTGAAACACATCAACAAGGCCATCAAGAACTTTGCAAAGAGACCAATCACAGGTTTGGGCACTGGTGGTGGACACGTTAAACACAAGTTGTGACGCACTATCAATTTCATTTGATTATAATTATTTCAGATGTGAATTAATAAAATCGTTTTTTGATGTGTTTTGTTTTTTAATCGTCAAAAACACAATGTGTGGACTCGCTAAAAGTGAAATAACTTTTGTTCTGTTTGAAATGGTTTGGTGAAATTTGGCCATTGTACGTAAATATGAATTACCTTTAAGCCTGTAATGGTTGATTTAGAAATTCTTACTTCTCGCCAAGATATTATGAAAATAACATAGGTGTGGTCTTTTTTAAAGGCCCACTCTGTAGAGCTTAATGGGTGTTGTCAGAGTGATGATCCATTCTATTCAGTGTGGCTTAGTGTGTTTGCTTAACTGTTCAGCAAACACATTAAGCAATGACAGTTGGAGTGAATTTTTTGAAGTGCTGAATAAGCAGTTCTAGAACCAGTTGACTTTAATTCTGCTCTATGGGTTACATTCTCAGACGCATATGTTCTTAGAAGGTCTTGCGCATTTTCAATCTAGATATTTTATGGAATTTCATTTTCTCTACTGGGCTTTGCTCATTGAATAGGCTACTCAAATCATGTCAGAGCTGAAATTGATATACGGTAAATTTGCTATTTATTTGGATTTCAAGTTGAGTTTGTTATCAGAGGACCAGGACCTATATAGTAGTCTGTGAATAACTGGCCGTCCAAGTACTATTGCTTCATTCATCCGCTCATGGAAAGTTATTTGTGGTCCCTGGTTGCGTCAACACAAGTGATGATAGCCTACATGCATTAAGGATCAACCTTCCAGTTGATGTTCAAGCTGGTCTTTGACTCTGCCCAAATTACTTTTTCTAGGTGTGTTAAGATCCACTTGTTTAGATTTCTTGTACTGCCAAGTTCTTCGTGTTTTTGAAGGATTCCTTTAAAATAAATGCACTTTTATAATTTAAGTCCATTTACATATGCACTTAAAATGCAGCTTCAAATTTACTTTAGTACCTGTGTATTCCACCAATGCATGCTGGATTGCTAGTGACTTCTAGAAACGAATGAGATTTGTCATGCTTGCTCTATCTATTAGTCACCAGTGCCAATCGGATCTCAATTTCACATAAGATAAACAACTGATCACTATTGAGCTGCATGTCCATGACAATGATAGTATGGCAGTTATTAAACCATGGTGTTTTTTCTGGGTATCAACTGTATATTCACGGCCCAGTTGCCACTCTGTGGATAGGCACTTGGACTTGCTGTTTATTGCCATTTTGTACATCCATGCCTGCTGGTGTTCTGTTGACTTAAGTCAGATGCGCTTTACTGGCTTCCCATTGACGAGAGAATAAGTTAAAGGTTTTCCTGTGGTGGGCCCCTTTGATTGCATCTTTCCTGGTGTGTGTGTGTGTGTGTTGGGGAAAATCTGCTGCTTTTGGAGTTCTTCAGGCACTGTGCTGAACACTGCTGATGCATGTCAACTAGAACCCATTTTACCTTTTCCTGGTTTTGGATTTTCCTTGAGATTGGAATAGTCTTCCATTGTACTTTTGCATAAGTGCAGCATTCATTGCATTGAATTACCTTAATATAATTCTAATTGAGGAGTCTGTGCAATATTTGGGAGCAGTAAGACATGCTCCATGCCTCGTTAAGGTTAGTGCAGGCCCAGGCGCTGTAATTACTATCTCCTTGCCCCCCACCCCTCTGATAACCCACCTGTCTACTATGCACAATGTTTATGCTTCAGACCCAGATGCTGCAGCACCCATAGCGTTTACCTTATACAATATACATGCATTAAGAAATGTGGAGGCCCTGTTCGGGAAATTTTTTGCAGAAAATTCGGATGACCTTTTTTTTAGTTGTTTGATCGAATTTTCGGGGAAAATGATACCATTTCATCCGCCAAAAAAGTTTATGACTTGAAAAAATTTGTAGTCATCAGGCCAAATTTTCGGCAAAATGATACCATGATACCATTTCATCCGCCAAAATATAAAAATTAATTTTTTTACAAATGTGTGGGGCCCCCTGAAGTGTGGGGCCCCTGTTTGGCCGAACATGTTGAACATGCCTTAATCCGGCCCTGGTATTATGCATGTGCCTGATTCAATTTAGAATCAAAATCTGATTTGAACGACATGATGCCTAATTCTGCATATATGATCACTTTTGATGTAGCTCATACATGCCCTTGTATGGGTAATACGGGTATACATAATGGACATCCAGTATGTATATGGGTATTTATATAATGAATTTCAAGTTTATTTGAAATGTTTTGAAGGATGACCAGTGTAAGAGCCCATCCATATAGTGTAGGCCTTTGCAAAAATCGTATTTTCTACCCTATTCCCTTTTGCAACTCTCCCATTTTGTGGAACCCCCTTGTGTATGTACAAATAAGCTTCTCTGCCCCTCCCCGTTCTATGAAGTATTTAATTTGCTTTAAGCTACTATTTATTTTGTTAAGTATCATATTTGTAGGGTTGCCAACTTTGGATTATGAAATTTCTGGACGTGGCGCGAGCCCCCATGATTTTCGGAAATTTTAGCAATTAGGATCCGGTCACTTTGGCGGCACACCGCAGGGCTTTTTTTAGCGTGCAGTTCTACACAAAATGTGCAGTTGTAAATGCATTTTCGCTGTTGTAAAAGCAGTTATGTGCAGTGGAAATCATTGGAAAAGGGTGATTGCAGGCCGGTGTTTACCATTAAAAAAGGAGGACATGTGAGTAGTAAAAAATAAGCATGAAAGTGAGATTTTAAAAATGTTTAATTTGATGACTAAAAAAGGTCATCAGTTTTTTCGTCGACGACTTGCAAATTTCTGAAGAAAGACTTTAAAAAGGTCATCGGTTATTTCTTTTCGCCGACTTGTGACATTTCTTGGGAAAATTTTCAGAAAACGGCGAGAACTTTTCGCCAAAGGAAGCCGCACTAAAAATTCCTGGTTCTGCAGTTATAGCCTACAAATTTCTTTTTAAACAAGCCCTGAAACACCGCAAGCTATCCCGGCCAGAGGCTCCAGTGGCAGCAGGGTCTACAAGACTGAAACTCAGTAAACAATCATCCCATAGTATGTATCTCACAAAATATGTTACATTTAGAACTTAGACCTACTTATAAAATGTGAAAATAAGTCAGGTAGGCTACAGGATCTGGGTCATTGCATGGATAGGCCTACCATGGAAGCTATAATGGAACACGCACAGGAAGTAGGAAGAGGAATATTATTTAATCGATTAATATAATAAGATTCAAAAGTCAAAACTATATTTTTATTCTTTCTATAACAAAATTTTCAAAAAATGAATCAATTATTAAAACTTTTTGATAGCAGACAGCGCATAAATATAAAAAGATACCAAATAGATGTCCGATAACAAAAGGTGTGTTATCAATTATTTAGGTGTAGCTACAGAGGTGCTCCTTTTAATAGTCACAGTGTATTTTAGGTTTCCCCCCTCCCCATAATTTGTAAATCTTAGACTCTTACAATTTTTAATAAATTATTATTTTTCAGGACGACTGTTGTCTTTGTTAGAGGTGCAACTTTCCATTTTTTTGTATTCTTATTTTCTGGACACTGCATTGTCCAGAATGACCCTCCTCCGTTTTCTGTACACCGGATGCTATTTCTGTACGATCCAGAAAAAATCTGGACGGTTGGCAACCCTACATATTTGCTAGCTAGAATCTGTTAGCAGTTACAGTTTACTGTTTCGAGCTGAACAGCATTTAATTATATAATGTAGTCAGATGCCATCAGATGACTATAGGATAACAGCGTTATGAGTATACATTTATTTTGCATTCGTACATTTTGTCGAGACAGATCGCCTGAATTCGGTGATCTCCTCCCTGCATACACAATATATATATATATCTATATCTATATATATATCTATATAAATAAAAATGAAACTTTGCGATCCTGCGGTCACGATCACGCCGAAAGTGACGCACCAATTGTTTTGAAAATTTACCAAAACCTTCCATTCCGATACCGCAAGGTCACAACATTTCTTTCCCCGACAAAAAACCAATCGTTTCCACAAAAAGTTAACTTTGCAATCCGTTCGCCCGCCATTTGCAAATTCAACGAAAGCGCACGCTTCCAAAATTTCAGAATTGTCTTTACCCGAAACACAGTGATGAAACATTAATGAGTTCGCGTCGTGACGTCATAAGCGACTCAATAAATAATTCCATTACGAAAACGGCCTTCCAACATTCTTGGGCTCTATCCGCTGTCAGTAAAGGACGGTGTGAGGGAGGAAAGGAGCGGAGTGGGAGGGGGGACGGAGCGGAGGGGAAAGGGGGAGGAGGAGTGGAGGGGGAGGGGAAGGGGGAGGGAGAGGGGGAGGGGGACGGAGCGAAGGGGAGGGGGAAGGTCTTTTCTGCCACAGCAACGCGTGGCTGGGTACGGCTAGTATATATATATATATATATATATATATATATATATATATATATATATATATATATATATATATATATATGGACAGCCCTTTATCACCTGTGCTGTGGCTTGTAGAACTAGCTTTATGTAATTTCATATGGGATTTTATGAGATTCTCAAAGACAACGTTTTCCTGGATAATTGGCAACTGTGCCTGGCTGCAGTATGCGGACTTCACCAAAGAACGGTTTATCAAAGGACTGTTCATCAAGAAACGAGTGTACATACATGAGCACACATACACATTTAACGTACAATGCATAAAAAAATACACACATGCATATATACCCATACATACATATGTACATACATGTATGTAAGTAAGTATGTATGTATGTGTATAATTACATATGTATGTACGTATCTATGTAGGTTTGTATCTATGTAAATATATGTATGCATGTGCATATGCATCTATGAGTGCATATATGTATGTTTGTACGTTGTCTATATATATTATGTATACGCGTGCACATATGTATGCATATATGTATGTGTGTATATATGTATGCGCATATGTATGCATGTTTGTATACATGTATGTATGTACTTATGTGTGTGTATGGATGTTTGTGTGCATGTATGTACGTTTGTTTCATAATGAAAACTCTTTACATTAATAGACCTGTAATGAACAGTTCTTTGATGAATGGTCTTTTGATGAACAGTCCCTTGATGAATTCATTAAGGGACTGTTCATCAAAAGACCATTGATGAAGAGTCCTAGAACCCTGCTGCTTACAGACACATTTGGAGCATTCTTTAGGTTTGGGTATACATGTGTATATACAGGGTGGCTAAAAAAAATGTACCACCGGATAAAATGCGATATCTTCACAACCGATTGAACTTTTTATGCGAAAAATTTCCAATTTGCAGGGGAATGAATTTCCAACAATCCCTGAAAGTTTCAGTTGAAACTTTTCATGTTTGCAAAAGTTACAGCTGTTCAAACTTAAAATTTCGTTTTTTCCAATTTTCGCGGAAAATGACTGTCACTTGTAGATTTCCATGTCAAATGATATCACTTTTCACTACGACCTCAGAATTTCGTTTTGCAATTTATTGTAAGGTATAATGAAAGTGTCCACTCCCTGCCTTAGCACAAGCTCAACTTCTTTTTGTGAAGCTCAGTATGGCCTTGGTGGTCGGGTCCTGCGGCAACTGACCCCACATTAGCAGCAAGACCTGCTTCAGCTGGCCAATGTTCTCCAACTTGGGATGAAATGTCTTGCAGCGTTCCAGAATAGCTCACCAAACGTGATAAGCAAGAGGGCTAGGGTCTGGCGAGTTTGTTAGTGATCTTTGCCAATGCATTTTACTGCAGTTGATGGCAAAAATAAGGTAGCGCCATCATAATCAAACTTGCCGTGCGAGCAAGCAGGCGCACCGTCCTGCTGGAAAATAAAACCAGACGTTAGAGCATACCTGGTCTTCAATGAGTCTGGGTAAGAGAGTTCAAAGATGAGTTTGACATCTAACCTACTGAAAGGTATTAAATGCAGTCTTTTCTTGCAGCCGTAACACATGCCATCATATCTGATGTCAAAACCACGATGTGCTTTGCAAACTTGACCCTTTCAATTACCAAGCAAATTTCTTGAAAATCGTACATTTTCCATCAGACCAAGCGACCACTTCCTGCCTCGCTTCCAACATCTGATCTTCGTTGCATAAACATGTTTACAGATAGCCTTTAATATGCTCAGGCTCCACTTTTCAGTGGGTATTTTGCTATGATTACGCCACGTCCCAGTCTCCGTGTTTCCAGTTTATCTTCCGCAGAAACTTTGCCCATGACGTTCAGTAATGGATTCATGAATTGAGTCCTTAATCTATAAAATATCACTACCGTATTTTCGCGAATATAACACGCGGGTTATACAAAGTTTTACAAACCACGCACCCTGCCCGCGTGGTATACTCGGGGGCGTGCTATACAAATTATTTTTTACACACCCAAATTTTGAACCAGATTATTTTCAGGTCATGGTCAGAAACTGCTGTAAAAAGGTTTTTAAACTTAGAATATGGAGGCATGGACGTCGACGAAACGATAGGGCGTAACGTCCGATATATTCGTTTATCATCATTATCATAAAATGTCAGAGCCGTAGAAAATCACAATTGAAAATGAAAAAAATATTATTTGACCTTAAATATAAACGTCAAATATTACTGTGTATAAATTGTAATTGTCGTTTTCAATTTTAAATAAACGAATGAACACATGCTATTTTGTATTATCGCTCGCACAGCGCTAGGTATGGAGTTCAGGAAATTAGGGCTTTTAATTGTTATAGCGCATAATTTTGCGATTTTCAAAGTCTAGTTAAACGTCCTTTTCAGTGTCATCCGCTGCCTCTTTCACATTAAAAATATAAATATTGTCCACGGCATCTAAAATGAACTACAATTTTACCAGAATGGCTAGCCAGTTACCAAATAGTTTCATCCCAGTTCCTGTTCTGTCACATGGCGAATGCGGTGAATGTCATTCTGTGAACCCGTGTAAAAGTAAGAATTTCCTGGCTAAACCCACTTTATTTTCGTCAATTGATATATCAAACAATTATTAATCGCTAGATTTGACAAAACTGGCATAATTTTAAGCTCATTCTTCAAGGAAATGGCGAGTTTATACGGGAATCTATTTCTCCGCAAGGGCCGCCATCTTGGATTTTTCGAATGTGCGAGCGTCAAAGTAACGCGAGTACGTTCCCACTTTAAATATATCTTCCACTTATATATACCCTTAATTATATAGTCTCGGCCTAAAGACATAAAATTTCACAAATATATTTCATTTCTTGGTCAAGAAAAGTCGTTATAAGAGAACGCCAATACTAGGTTTAAGTGCAGAGTATACGATCGTCATTACCACATGGCACAATAGTAGATTACACGCTCGTTATTTAAGGTTATATGGAAGTGTGGTTGCTTAAATAAATTCTGGCTTCAATATAACTTCGATTGTCGAAAAATGCTACAATCGGCGCATCCTTAAATTCGCTAAAAAATACTTTTAACAAGGTTGCTTTGCTTGATGAAACCGGCTTATATCGAAGTCTTCCTATCAAATTATTCACTTCATCAATGCCATAAACTTTAAACGACGAATACCTTACCTTGTGAAGACCTTACCAGTGCCAGCAAAGAATCGGAAACAAGATAATTCGCGCTTACAGTCAATCTTTATATTTATGTAGAAAACTTTATTGAAACGTTCATTTTAGCAAGAACCTTCCATTTTCCTTCAAATAGACTTTCATCAAACGGATTATTTTAATTTGCGTTTAATTGAACCAGTTATGACTATACACACGAGTCACATTAACGTTAGCGTACATGTTCGAATACTCACGTGTAGATTGACACACGGAAATGGGTGCGTCTTATAGACGGGTGCGTGTTATATAACTCAATTTTTACTGAAATCGCAAAAAGTAGCGTGTTATATTCGGGTGCGTGTTATACCCGTGTGCGTGTTATATTCGCGAAAATACGGTAAATACCAACAGTTTGCTTCATAAACAGCTTCTTTACAGCTCTTAGTGAGGTCGTAGGACATCATCATCATTTCTTATGATGTAATTTGCAAAAAATCTTAACGAAATCACATTGTATTGGAGCTTGATTCTCCGGATATTTGAAAAAACGAAATTTTAAGTTTGAACAGCTGTAACTTTTGCAAACATGAAAAGTTTCAAGTGAAACTTTCAGGGATTGTTGGAAATTCATTCCCCTGCAAATTGGAAAATTTTCACAGAAATATGTCAGTCGGTTGCGAAGTTATCGCATTTTATCCGGTGGTACATTTTTTTTGAGCCACCCTGTATAGAAATTATATCAGGTGCTCTCTGTATACTTAGGCCTTTATATATTTAACAAATTAAGATAAATGAGACATTATATTTAATCATTGACTCAAATCACAAGTTTTGTCTGTAGTATTATGTAGGAGGTGAGTATTGGTTGCCAGTGTAGTAAGCATTGAATGATTATCCAATGATGGGCTATTATCTGCAAGTGTTATCTCTAAATTTTTAATTACTAGCGGTTGATTATTCTGCAATTGACTAGGAAACAAGAAACCACATTTTAATGTCTTTATGAAGCCTTTTCCTCTGGACCATGGCTAGGCTGGTTACATAGATATATGCATATGTGATTTTATGCAGTGCTTTGTAAATTGCAATTACACTTCTGTATGTATGTATCATCTTGATTATACAAGTGCTTGGGTTGCAAGTACAATTACTTGAAAAGTACTTGAGTGGTAAAGGTATTGGTAGGTACGGCATACTTTGGAAAGTATACAAATTTTCTTTGTATCCATGATCAAGAAGGTGCACATTCTTGGTGTATACAATAATTTATGATCATTCAGTCGTGATAGTAAAACATAGAATTAAGGGTGTTTCTAGGAGACTTCCATTTGCAAAAATTATTTGCTTATAATTAGGGTCCTGCGAATTAAAAAAATTCAATCGAATCCCAATTAAAATTGGGACAAATGTTCGAATTCAAATGAAATCTAGAATTATGTGTGTACCAGTTTGGTATTCACATAGCGAGTGCCTGATTGCACATGCGTACTGTGGTTGCACAAATATTAATATGTCAATGGAAGCTTTCTAACTTTTCTGCAGTTTAAAATCAATGAAACTAAAAAATTAGGTTCATACTAAGTGAATGAAAAAAATGATACAATTATAGGCGCTCATTTTATAGCCACTTGTGCTGTTCTTTCCGTGATCCATCTATGTCTATTAAATTTAGTCACTCACTTTAATGTCTAAATTGCACAGTTTCTAATTCGCAAAGAATTTTGACCTACCAAAAGTCTGAGAGAATCAAGGAATAAATAGGTCACACAAGCAAGCTTGCTATATTGTGTCCCATCATAAATATTAGAACTTTTACAGCCACTTTGGCCCACCTGCACAGACACTACCTCACTGACGGCCAAAATGGAGGGTGTGTCACATGAACTTCTGTCCAATTGTTTTTCTAACCTGTGCTCGCTAGATGTCGGCTCGTTGGTTGTGTTCATGCTGCCTTGTGGCAGTAGAAGCAGCTACTGAAAATTCTGAAATTGAGTTAAATTTCGTTGCATCCTGCATTTAAATACAAGCAGCAGTTGAGCAACCAATCCATGAATAGTAACAATGATAACAATCAGTTTATAGCAAAGCACAGCAAGGACTAATAATTTATTGATTCGTGACATTATAATCAAATGCTGCCGTCTAGTTCGGTACTGGATTGAATATTTAAGCCGTAGGCCTACACTGTGTACAGATCCCTATTTATAGTAACATTTGTGTATACAGTTATACACATATCTAGGTATGTGTATTTAATTGAACACTTGCTATGATGCCTTTGAAGTACTTCACAGTCCAGTGCTGCTTGAGGAAGCCTATATAATGTTAAAGTCATTAGTAATTTTTATGTTGATAAACAATCGAGCAGTATTCCTATATATTAAACTAGAAGAGTCACTTGACATGAAAAGTCCAACTGACGGATTTCCATCCACGGCTGTTGGGAACTCCTCTGCGTTCTTAAACTACTACACAGCATTGAACAAGAGGAATGACAACAGATTCTGGCGCCCGAGTCCCTTTTTGTGGTTAAAGATATGACATCTGGGCACCCCTCTACTTCTTGTGTCAGTGGAGAACAAACGACAATTCCTTGCAGCCAACGCCTGATCCTAGATTGTCACCACAGTAGAATGACCATTGCCAATCCACAGACACTTGCTTTTCCATTGTAACCTGACACACCATACATGTGATATCCTGGAACTTTTAGAATGGTCGTGAAAACTGTCCTAGGACTTGGAAACAATGGCAACTAGAGAAATAATTTCAAGAACACAGTCATATGAAACATGCATTTGTTGTCTTCATTAGATCATCTGTGTAAAAATTTCCATAAATTTATAGCTCTGCTAGACATGAATAGCTCTGCAATGTCCTCTACTGTAAAGAAAACTTCTGTTACAACTATACAGTCATGCGCATAATACCCCAGACACAAACTATTCCATAGTATAGGGCATATAGTTAAACAATTGAAATATGCAATTCTCGGGTCAGATTACACAGGTAAAAAAGAATTTTTCTATTGGGATTCATACCTTATTAAAAGCTGTCCTGCCTGATTCCGATCACCTCTTTCCTGCATGCATAATATATGGACAGCCCCTTATTGAAATCCTACCACTTTACTTTTGTGAATGATTTTAGTTTTGTGAATGATAAGATCAGTGCTGTCTAACCTGTGGCCCGTCGAGTGATTTCAAGTGGCCCTCCAGAGCTAACTAAATTTTTGCACTTTGTGTAAAATGTAGTAAAGGGCAAAGTTAGTGGTCGACTTGGATGTTTATTTTTTATTGATATTGTAACGGTTTCAGTAGTTTGGATAGCTATAGCAGCACCTCCTGCACATTGCACATTTACCAAGGTGCTTGTATATGCTGAACGTTCAACTGAAGCATTACATATTTGCAGTGGAAAGGCTGTTCCACAGGGAGGATCAGAGGAAAGAAGGGGGGCTGTAGTCAATAGGCCTGCTAGTCATGATGATGATGATGGATTCAAGTTGATGTTAGTCGATTTTAGAAATGATAGCACTTGATGAGTTCAGAACATGATCAGGGTCAGCTTACTGAAAGTTTATAAGAATTTAAGATTCCTTTTGCTTTTGTGTATCTAGCAACATACTGTCTTATTGCACAGCATTAATTTGTTACCTGAAGAATATTTGGTCACCAACTGCTTGAACAATCTATTGGTATAGCCAGCTGAATTGTTGATTTTTCTCCTTGCTCACTGATCAACTTCTGTAACACTGTATCTGAATGCACTGAAAACCAGCAATTGTTTCGTTCTAACCGCGATCACATTCAAATAACAAAATCCTTTAAACACAATTCTTGAAGACCATGAACCGGAAAGACAGGCCGCATTTGACTGCCAGTGTCTTGCAGAATTAATGGTAAAATTATAGTCAAGAAACAATTACAGGTCTAGTTTCCATTTCCACTGGTTTTTCCATTGGACATTGCAGACCAAAATGGTTTAGTTTTTAAAAATAAATTATACATCTTCTAGTCTGCAACAACCAAGACATTCATGGGTGTGCTTTCACAGAATCATTTAATTAATTCTTTCGTTGTTCATAAAAAATGTTTTTGGGGCTTGAACCTGTAACCTACTAAACACGCCCATGGTGAAATCCCTTGAAGTGTTTGTGACCAATAATTGGTCATAAACGCTTCAAGGGATTTCTCTTGTTACATGATTAATGACACTGCCATATCAAGTTGATTAGTGTCGCCCTCCTCCTTTATCCAGGCTTTTGACTGGCACTAGCAGAGAACAACCAGTGGCGGAGTTTTTTGACCAATTGAAATTACAGCTCCATTAATATGGGCAAGTGGGAAGTGACCATTAATCTTTCATTTGACTGAAACTAGTATGCCTCCTACTGGTTAAACAGATTCTTCTAGCCTGCAGGATGAATTGTCACCTGCCATTGTTTAAACACAATTAGACATCCACTATGGGGCTCAGGTCACCTATGTCTAGCCAGCAAGATTGCTAGTGCATCTTTTGGCCTGGTAGCCTAATTCTGTGTATACAGTGGGCACGTCCTACAGGGTAAGCCTTGTGTGCGGTCTTGCAGACCTGTAGCCTGCATGCAGTTAGCCTGTGGCTCCTACACACAGTCCCAGGGCAAGATTGAAAAAACCTTGGTCCCAGGGTATCGGATGTTAGGTTAGTTAAAGGCCAAGTTTCTTCTCTCCGAAGAATGTAAATTTATAGGCGTGGCTACGGAGATCTGCGGCCAATGACCATGGGTTCGAAATCTGGCTGACACATAAGCCCTAGGACAGGTAAACTTGTATACGCTATACCCCCTAATACAGCTGACCATCGAGCCCTGCAAATGCTATATATTCTGCTGGCAGGGGTGGGGAATTGTTTTGTTCTTCCGAGCCTCCTCCTCAGCTAGACCTTGTCGGGCTTCTCAATTGAGTCTGAAGTTATGCCTCAAGGGAGGGGGAAGGGAAGAATCTAGGTCGACTGTACACCAACTTATCTGTATACATGTTTGTAGGCTATTTAGACTACTCTGAAAGTGTGCCGTGGTTATGGTGTGTGTGCAGAATGTATATGTTCATTCGTTAATTTCTATAGCGCCTGAGTATTTTTAGGAAACCGTGGAATTCAATTGCAAGTGCAGCGAGGTCAAGTTTAGCAATCTGTTGCATAGCGAAATAAATTTAGTCATATTATGTATAGGCCTATATAGTATATACTATAGGCCTACTATACTATACCATGCCATATGCTATAGACCTATTATACTGTACTATACTGTACTATACTATACTATTACTATACTATACTATACTATACTATACTATACCATACTATACTATACTATATTATACTACACTATACCACACTACACTAGACTAGACTACACTATACTATACTATTTTTCAGTTATAAAGCGCCTCTCACAGTACAATCTAATCAGAGGCACTCAATATATATTTTCAACTAAGACTATATGTATTGTATAATGTATAATTATATATGCATTTATATATACATTTATATAATCACCCGTAGACAAACTTGTATCATTGTTGCATTACAATCAACCGAAGCTGTTTGTATTGAAGCTGTTTGTATTACGTTACATATTTATATTACGTTGCATTAGATAGGCATGCATGGGGCCCATTGCAATAGAAGCTGCCAGTGTGTAAATGAAACTGGAACCCCTCCAAATAAGAAAGTGGTGCCTATTGCTATGATAATGAGCATGCATACACTAGCATTGTTCAACCCTTTCAGCTCCAGCTTCGTACAATGAATTCAATCGCGTGTTTACTGCAATGACCATGCACATCTGCTGCTCCATTGTTTTGCTGACAGGTATATGTATTAGGGTCATTCCTCTGACCGTTGGTATTGGTATAGCTAGACCCCGGGCATAATCTAGGCCAACTGTCCACCAGCTTATCTGGCTTGCGTGGAGTCCTATAGGTAGATTAGCTAGTTCCTGTATACCTGCGTATACACATATTTATATACACACATAAATTATGCGTATACACCAAGATCTATAGACACACGTGTATTGAAAGAACCTTGCGTATACACTATGTATGTAACAATTCCCCACCCCTGCCAGCAGAATATTTCAGGGCACGATCAAGAACCTTGGGGGCACGATGGTCAATTGTATTAGAGGGTAAACAAGTTTACCTGGCTTATGCGTCACACAGACCGTATACGCGAAGCTAATCTGCATAAGGTACCCCGCTCAGGGAAGTCTATAGACAATTCCTCACCCTGGTTAGATAGGCTATATTTATCCATAGCATTGGTCAGTGTTCTCATGTGCACTTGCATCAGACGCTGATTGACAAGCCGGTCTCTATAGGTGAGAATACTGGGACCAACCTTGGGTTTTAAGCATAGGCGTAGGGGACATTTCAACGTTGGGGGGGCAAAAATGAGACTTTTGCCCGAAAAAATTTTTTTCGTCCGGCCGAAATCCTAAGAAAAATTTCCGTTACGTTTGCCCGAAAATTCTGACGACCTTTTTTTAGTCATCCGGGCAAAATCTTCTGAAATTTAACGTTACTTTTTGCTCGAAAGATCTGACGACGACCATTTTTGTTCGGGCAAGTCTGATTTTTCGGGCAAGAAGACCCGGAAAAATAAAAAAGTAAAACATTTCTAACACTTTTTTTTATTTTTCCGGGTCTGCTTGCCCGAAAAATCAGACTTGCCCGAAATTTGGGGGGGCATTTGCCCCCCCTGGACCCCCGTCTCCTACGCCTATGGTTTTAAGCCACGCCCACGCCAACCTTGGGCTTTAACTGTACAATGTTGAAACTCAGCCCACTGTTGTCGAACTCAGCCTATCATTCACTACATGGCGATGGTAACATGAAAAGTGGGTCTTGACGAGCGCCTTGCATGGCTGCTGTATGCAGTTAAATTCAACTCATGTAATAACCTCTTTATCATCCATTGAGTTCTGATTGTAATCATACTGAGCTCTTCGGTTTGAAATCATAAAGAACATTATTATTGTTATTATTATTATCTCATCTGCTGAAGGTCGCTTCCTTCTGTCGTTCGACGGCTCGTTTTGCCGGATTGTAAATCTCTTTCTCAGGTCGATCAGGGAGCGGTGGCATTGTTCTAGAGAGGCAGATGGCGTTCCCCCATTGAATTTTATTATTATTATTATATTATTATTACTATTATTATTATTATTATTAATGCATTAACTAGTACAATACACACAGTATTATGCAGAAGAGGTCCAATTCTACAAATATCCTAAATACAAAATTAAGTATGCACTGTCATGCAGTGTGGTTGACAGGTGACCCATCCAATTGAACAGACCTAAGGCAGACAAATTTTGCGAGTTCTTTTATTGTTCCTAGAAGAAGAAACTCAGTTATGGAAGATTCTTCAAGTGTTTCCGACCATCAGCCAAAACTGATGAGATTTATGAAACAAAGTTTTATTGGTTGTCAGTAGGGTTGCCAGGTAGCCTTGAGTAAATTACCGGAATATATATATATATATATATATACATGTCCGGTATATATATATACATATATATATATATATATATATATATATATCACTGTATGCCGTTGCAGCTGTCAGCTTATTTTGGCAACGAACATGTAGATAAAAGTGTTTTCCATGATTTTCCTTATGGTAGGTCCGTAGGCCTATATCTAGAATGCAATGGCTAGACATTTGATATGCTGCAACCCTGTCGTCATGCATGAAAAGCTGATCGTATTGTGCGTGGGAGATTAATAATCTGATGAGAGATACCACCCTAATTTTGAGGCTCGTGTGATGTTGGGACAAGTCCTGGGAAAGTGAGAGGAGGCAGAGCAGTTGATGATGGGCCAAGATGAGTGCAATGGATTGATGCGTTTCCGGATATGTAAGTAAGTAAGCCGTTTATTGACAAAGCATCAAACACGTACAAAAGAGCAGTAATCAGTACAAATTCAATGACTTTCGAGTGATCGGTGCATAAGTCAAAGGGTCAATCCAAAAAGGTCGTATGGACCCGCTGAGGCTGGATTGACCCTTCCTTTCTCAATAACATTTGGCTATTGTAAAAAAAACAGTGCAAAGCACAACATCTTACACATGAAACAAAAGTAAACTCAAATGAAATGACACACAGATTTCAAAACAAAACAAAAAACAAGAAAAAAACAAATTATGACCAATTGTTTAAATCTAGTAAACAGAGATTAAACAGTCTTTTAATTTTTTCTTAAACATGTTAATGGTGGGTATAAGTGTAATATATTTTGGGAGGTTATTCCATATCATAGGGCCAGAACATTTAATCGAAAATAATTTCATCCTAGTATGTGCAACATCGGTGCGGTAGTGTAACAGAGTTCTAGTGAAATGGTTATGTACAGCAATTCCCTGACAAAAATAACCATCAAATGTCCTATGGAGACCTGTGAGGGGATATGCAGGGTATGACTAATTGAAGAAATCTGGAGCAGTGACATTCATCATATTGGTAGACCTATATACTATATAGTATATCAGTTGGTTTAGCCTGGCTTCATAGGCGCAACCACCCTATGGGACCCACGGGACGCGTCCCTCCCAACTTTTGAGTGGTCCCCTAACTTTATTATTATGGTCCCCCAACTTTTAGGACGTGATTCATTATGGTCCCCCCCAACTTTTAGGACGTGATTGCACCTATGCCTGGCTTGTCTCCAGATATATGCTTGTGTATCCAGACATATTAAGCAATGGCATATTCATTTATCTCTTTGTCTATTGGCCTGTAGACACTACCACGTATCTCAAGCTGACTGCGTTTGAAGAGGTAGAAAAACGGCAATAATTATATTAAATTGGAAAATCGCAAAACATTATGTATATTGGCTGAAATTTCTAATCTGACAGATTGTGCAAATACCGGACTGTCCGGTTCATTTCCGGACGCCTGGCAACCCTAATTGTGAGGCAATCTTGTAGCAGTATGGCCGTGCTACGGCACCATATAAATTGTCATTAATTTTTTTTAATGTCCTACAGAAACGGATGAACAAATTCTGATGAATTTGTCGATTTTTTTTAGAGCTCTTGGTATGAGTACTAATGGTAGCAATCGCACCAGTGTATCCAAAAGTGCGGACGTCGTGAATTCCAGTCACTTGACTGATCCAGCGTCTCTGACCGAACTCGAATCTACTGAAATGGAAACCAAGTATGAAGAAGATAGTTTTGCTGATGTGGAGTTTAAGCCAGGTGCCGATTTCCAAGTTGACGATTCCTTATTTCAGGTATGTTGCACACATAAAAAATTTTTTTTACTTAAACTTTAACTATTATTCATACTTGCAAGTAAGTAAGTGACTGTGAAAAAGATGTAATTGAATACACGTTCTAGTCAAGTATGCTGTATAGTGTATAATGTATATAACTAATTCATTGTATAATTGAAAATATAATATCTATAGGTAACCTCATTTCCAAACCTACACTATGAATTTAACTAGTGTTGTGCCTCTTTGTTTTGTCTAGAGTGTAACAATGAAGGAAGACTTTCTTGACTTCAATCTTTCATACGCAGACCACGCCTACTGCAATGCGGAGCTCGAAGGCGCGGAAAGACCCGCTGATGGGACACTCGAGGTCGAAAATGAGGAGGAAATTCAGGATGAAGTTGGTCTGTTTGAAGACGTCGATGACAGTGCCGCTGCTGCTGTTGGCGCAGATGAAACGAGTCCAAGTGCTAAAAAAATAGCCAGGTAGCTAAGAAAGAACTTAAATGGTTGTAAACGCAAAGTCGATCAATTCAAATCCGATCTTGTGATTAGTTATAACACTGTAATCTGAGACACGTTGAGAACATATTTTAGAGACATTTTTTTTCAAACTTCAAAACATGGAATGTAGAACTGAAGCGCACTATAGCGATGCCTAGTTCGCGCTGGCTATGCCGGACTGAAACACTCCCTTACCGAACTTGAGCACCTCCTAGCGGTGTCTGGTTCTCGCCTGCTTTGTGGGACTCTAGTGCCTTCTGGTGGTTGCTGGCTACTTTTGTCCCAACTGTCTATCCTTACTTCTTTACCACCATCTATCCAGCTGTTGCTGTCCCTTTTGTTGCCGCCTAGCTAGTTTGTCATGGGATGCCGGAATGCGTTATAGGAATGTTGCTTTCATTATCTACATATCTCTTCATTTATATTACTAGCACGGTGTATATGTAATAATTATTTAATAATAAACTAAACGTCCTCTAAAATTAATAGCAGTGCAATATGCCTCCATCATTTTTGTGTTTTCTTTAAACAGTTAATAAATCTGTAAGGTGATAAACTTTTATGTTACAGTTGGACATTTATATTGCACTTTATTTGAGCCAGTGAGAGTTAACTTTACGTGAACGCATTGTATATTACATATTTTTTATTATGTATGCAGAGTTGTTCTCATTTTTGCTGTGTTGATATGTTACTGTATAATTTGTGGTATTCTGATTCCAGGATTGAAGAATCAAATGCCCAGGATGATGGGCCTTCAGAAGATAAGAAAAAGGTTGGTGAATCAAAGTTTCAGTTGAATTATATTCGGATGAAAAAAATTAGGAGGAAAAACATTAAATGAATTGAAACCCCATGGTGTGAATATGCTACTTTCATACTTACATATGGCATTAGTACTGTACTACTCAGCTATATTTGTTATACTGTTCTTCGTCCAAGACATTTTCATCATATGTCTCTCTTTTAATATGTCATTTAAATAGCCTTACACAGAAACAGTATCTATTAGTAAGCAGCATCATAGTGATGAGATGAAGTGCTGGAGTGTGATGACTGGTTCGAGTGTATGGTGGGTTGATTGGCTTCAGTGCAAGGTTGCATTTTTTCCTTTGAGCTTGGTTTGGCCGCAAAGAAACTTGAACACACACTGAGATAATTGGTTTGTATTTATTTTACATTATGTAAGAGTTTGTAAAATAGGAGAGCTCTTCAGAAATGCTCTAAGGCTGGAATGAATACCTTAATACTGTTTTTACTGATCTGCTTTTTCAGGTTGCCGTAGTCAAGACTTACAATATGAGAAGCAAACGTCTGGCTGCCGATGGAAAAGGTGGACAACAGGATGATGCAGGTGAAGATAAGAAGGTCCAACCAGCAACGAAGAAAAGAAAGGTATGTAACGTACTTCTTGCGGTTCATGTTTCGTCATCTGTAAACATTACAAATCAATCAATCAATCCTTTTTTGCAACCATATTGCAAGATACATTGTTGTGAATCTACTAGAGTTTCTGCACTGAATAGTTGACATTGCAAGAGGCACTTTACAATACGATAAAAATTAATTATTATTATTGTGATTTTCTCTTAACCTGCGATGTGACGTGAAGAAGCACGAGGTCGAAAAAAATTACCTCATTAGCTTGCGTGTTTATGTCCAGATGTGTTGAATTGCGTAGCGGAGGGGGGAAATGTCATCTTAAATATCGCATCGAAATTTAAAATGTTCATAACTCTGGAAGGGGTAAGATTTTGGGATTGCCAACACCATTTTGTTTTTTTTGTTGGGTGCTAAGAAGTATTTGTGGAAAATTGTGGAACAATTGGTTGAGTAGATCAAAAGTTTTTGTGGAACATAGTTACACATAATTATTAGTTACATACATACTTTTCATACTTTTTCTTCTTGATATATTTATACACTGTGTCCGGAAAAAAAGCGACCCATTTTGTAAATATGAAAATAAATAGTAAATTTTCATCGATTTTTACAATTCAAGCACCATTTTTATCCTGACATATTTGTCTACCATTGGTGAAAATATAAAAGTTCCAGTCACGATAATGACGTCATGATGACGTCATTTGCATAAAAATGCATATAGCCGGCCATTCGTGCATGGTTCGGTTGGTATTATTGGCTTTTGGTAAAACGGAAATCCATTTAATAGAACCAGAAGTGAAAAATAAATGCAGCTTATTAGAGGGATTGTCTGCTCTATAAAAAAAGTGGTGCCTGATATCCGGGAATATTCGGAACAATAGCCTACACATTTCAACAAAATAGTGCTTCAGCTGACTAAGTTCGTCAATCTGTTGAACTGTTGACTAAGGGGACTCGGATTTCCTTCCTCTTAATCTATGGCCGCTAAACGGCCGCCCGCTTAAATGATAATCCCGTTGATAATAAGAGTTGGAGACTGATGGAGGAGAAGGTGCAGGCTACAAGACAAGGATAAGAAACATTGAAGAACTCCGTAAGCGAATTGTTAACGCCTGGGAGGATTTTGATAAGCTGGTTATCGACGCTGCTGTTGGCTATTAGCGCGACCCTTTTGACGCTTACGTTGAGGCCAAAGGTGTACTCTTTGACCACAAATTGAAGTCTGACATAATTCAGAGATAAAAATAAAATTAAACTTACATTTATTATTGATTAATGACATAATAAAATATTGAAATTTTGGATGATTTTGCGCATTCATCTCTTAAATTTGACTTTTGTGCAAATGACGTCATTATGACGTCATTATTTGGACTTGAACTTTTATATTTTCACAATTGTTAGACAAATATGTCAGGATTAAAATGGTGTTTGAATTGTAAAAATCGATGAATATTTACTATTTATTTTCATATTTAGAAAATGGGTCGCTTTTTTTCCGGACACAGTGTAGATTAGACAAAATTTCCTCGGTTAAGCTGTTCAACCTTTTATAATTACAGCTGTACAGGCTTTCCAGCCCTGTTGAAAATGAGCTGCGCCACACTTGTGTGCAATTTTGACAAGCTCCCTATTCCTTGAATATATACTGAATGAGAAATAACCTCGAGATGCTTTCTGCTTCTGTTTCTGCTTAGGTTGAAGTAAGTAAAGCCGCCAGTATTGAAGAAAGCAGTGGAGAGGATGAAGATGATGAGGAAGAGGCATCAGACAGCGATGAAGAAGTGACAGTGCAGAGCAAGCGAGGAGGACGAGCTCAGCCAAAGAAGGGAGCAGCGACGAAAGGAAAAGGGAAAGCGAGAGGAGGAAAGAATGCGAAAGGAAAGAGATCTGTTAAGGGTAAACAGGCGACAAAGAAAGCCTTAAAAGCCGACAGCGACGATGAAGAAGAGAATGAAGATGCAGAAGAACCAGTCATCGTCGCGAAGAACTCGAAGAAGACGAATGCCAAAGGGAAAGCTGCAGCGGGAAAACGGAAGGCAAAGCCGAGGAAGAAGCCAGAAACGGAGTCGTCGGAAGAAGAAGAAGAAGAAGAAGAAGAAGAAGAGGAGGAAGAAGAATCTGAGAGCGAGGATGACGAAATTGAGGAGGTGCCGGTGAGGGGTGGGAGAGGAAATCAGAAGCGAACGGGAAAATGGAAAGGAGGAGCTCGGAATGCTGCAAAGAAACGAAAGGCGGCCAAGAAGACGACGACGACGAAGGCTGCGGACGAATCGGAATCGGAGGAAACGTCTTCTGATGATTTGCCTCTAAAGGAAGTGAAGAAACTGAGCAGGAAGAAAAAGACGGGTGCAGCAGCTTCTGCAGCAGCTAGTCTGAAGAAGACGAAGAAAGACGATACGGAGGAGGAAAGCAGCGAAGAAGTAGAAGAGCAGGAGGAGGAGGAGGAAGAAGCTGACGGAAATGATGATGTCAGCAGCATGGGAACGAGATCAAAAAAAGTAATTGTTCTTTCATTCTCTTAGTAAAGCGTGAGCTCTGCACGAACCTCACTCGGATAAAAGCGTTTTGTTGCTGAAAGTGCAAAGTTTTATATTTGGTCCTGTTGAAAATAGAATGAATACAGATTTTTTTTTCGATGCTGCTATACCCGGAGCATCACATGGCCCTGCCCCGTGTATCATTAGTTTATATGTGTACTTGATCACCAATTAATTCTTTGAAACTGCTGTGTAGAAGTTATTATTAGTGCACTGTTACAAACCTTTATGGATGATGTTAAATATTTTTAGAGTCAAGGTAAAACTCGGGATCCAATCCTGTCGGCGTTCTCAAAAAGTCCCGCAGTTCTTATGACTGACGACAGTGCCAGCGTCTGTAGCACTGACGACGGCACTCCAGGCTTAAGAACCTCGGCTAGGATCAAGAAGCCCAACCGAATGTACGTCTTGGATGGCTCCACTAACCTAGCAGGCGGAAAAGCTAACACATCACAAAAAACAGAGAAAGTAACAAAAGCCAAGAATAAAGAGCAACTGACTTCGAGAGGTGAACATGCTTTACGATAAAAAAATTTCCTTATGTGATACTTTTTTTCTAATTCTGCAAAGTTTTTGCTTTGAACAGTGTTACAGTTTGTATTCAGACATTTAGATATTCATATTTATTTACCCGCTCGCTGACAATTGTATTGTATTGTATTGAAATGTGATGGTGCAAGTTTCATGATTGTATCGAACGCACATCTTGGCAGCCTGCAATGCACTCACTATTTCTACAATGTCTGATTCCTAGTGAGATGAAGGATGAGTTGATCGCCCAATGCCCATGGATACGGTTTTCAAACTACAACTTTCACGATCTATTTGTTTCTATCTGACTTTTCCCCCTTCCCCAAATACATTTGAGAGCTTTTAAAAATACTGTGCATTAACTTGATCTTTTGTGTACATGTGTTGTATCAGGAGAAGCGCCTACAGCTGCCCTGGACATTTCTGAGACAACCGACACAGATGCTTTAGTGATAGATGAATCACCCCTTAAATATGCTGCTGCTGCTGTTGCCATTGGCAGCGCAGGGAAGCAGAACATACCTGCAGCAACTACGGAGAGAGAGGAGCAGGATGAAGCACAAGTGAATGATGGAGAAGATGAGGAGGACGATGAGGATGATGAGGAATCGAATAATTCTGAAGAATTAAGTTTAGAGGAGAACCAGCAGATGGCAAGTGATCCAGCCTCATCGCAGACTTCAGAGACTTCTGCCAAAAGATCTGCAAGATTAAAGATGATTGAAGAAGCTACCCAAGAAAAGGTGTGCAGACCAACTTTATTTCTTAAATATTTATTAACTTTATTATCTTTACTTTCTATAGTATTATTCTTTAATATCTATGATATTATCCTTTATCAGTATGTTATGGAATAAATAAATATTTAATATAATAAAATAAATAGTATATAATAGTATTAAAAGTAATAGTAATAATATAATGAATAAATAGTATATAATAAATAATATAATAAATATATAATATAATAAATTAACAGCAATAAATATATTGCTGTTAATCGAAAATGCTGTTATGCTTTATAGTAGACATTCGTTGTGATTGTTGGTATAGTATTCCATTTTTTTTAATGAACCTAAAGTGTGTTCTGGCTAATGGACGAAACATTGTGTTGCCAGTTTAAGGCATTTCGAGCAGAACGAGAAAGAACAGAAGCAAAGAATGAAGCACAGAAGAAAAAGAATCAAGAAAAGTTTGAAAATGACGTGGAAAGGGAAGAAAAACCGAAGCCAATGGCAGCAGCGAAGGTATCAGAGATCATAACAGTTCAATTAGTCAATCAATCAATCTTAACAATAATAGACATCTCAGTTGAACCTAGAAATGAAACAGAAATAGAAAGTTTGAGATAATCTGCAGATTATCAGTTGCCAAGGTGATGCAACCGACTAGATATTATTTTCCGCTTATCTTAAAACGTGCCTCTTAATATCTGAAAGGTTCGTAGAATGTTCTCTGCATGCATTCTTTGCTTAGACAAAGCAAAATTTTCTGCATATAGTTTTATGGCAAACTTGGTCCCAAAGAGGACTAAATCTGTGAATCCTGATAGAAGCAATGTTTAAAGCAGAGATACGATTTTGAAGTGCCATGCCAATAAAACGAAGTGTAACTTTCCTTAAGCATACTTAAATGCCATGAAATTATGCCTGGTTGCTCCATTTTATCTCAGGGATCTATGTACCTTAGTATCTTCTGGCTATAAATTTCTCTGCATAAGTTGCTTGGTTGTTCCACCAAGTTTTGCTGTGCTCATCCTTCTTAAATAAGCTGCAACACAAGATCTCATAGGCCTTTCTTTGTCTCATTTCCACAAGCACTTGAGGACCATTTTGTTCGTTTGTGGTTTCATTGTGTTAGGTCGGGAGTCTTTCTTGTTGTAGTGCAATATAGATTTGCAATTACGATTACTATGCGACTTTTGTGAACAGGTCACTAAAGATGTACCAGCAAAGCAGTCAGGCGTGTCGGTGGTTAAGAATCCGTGCCGTGGTCCAAGCTGTGGGAAGGCATCACTGCTTGGGTCAGTCTACTGCAGTGACGTCTGCATTCAGAATCATGCGCTTGAATCTATCAGACTTATCGAGCAGGAACGCCAGAAGAGTCAGCCACAGCGAATGAAGACCGAGGTAATGCAACCATGACGGTTACTTAACACATTGACCGCCAGCTACGAGATATCTCGTAGTTAAACCAGTCATTTAACATGGCGTGTAGGCGGTGAATGTGTTAATTATGAGTACTTATTGAACAATCCTTCAGGAAATTAAATTTTGGCTAATAATAATGTTCAAAGGATTATAAAGTTTTAGATGCTGTTATCATGCTTGTGCTCCTTCAAAATTATATTTAAATTCCAGGAGCATGATCTGCTAGATTGTTGTTCATTAGATGATAATCTTAACTGACCATTAGCTTCGTTGGAAATATTAATACATGCTGACTTAATTAACTACGTTTCCTATTATATTCTACGATGACAGTTGTATGAGTTGCTTTGTGTTAAGTTCAAGTCGAATATAAATGCTATCTATTCATCTATGCATCTGTTTGTATTTCACTTGGCGTTCTAAGTTTTTGCGGTTTTCAACTTTCAGTCGTCTGGTGCAGCTCATGTTCCGTCAAAATCCGACGAGAGGATTGTTGTATTTGAGAGGAAGACAGGGAAGCTGCTGACAGGTCCAGTTGCGCCAACGGAGTCAACGTTACTGTCGTGGCTGAAGAAGCATCCGACGTTTGAGGTGCTTCAGCCGAGCAGTCATTCACCTGCTGCCAGTTTCAACGCCAGTGAGTCAGACGTTGTTCTCTCGTGGAGAAAAATTAAGCTAGGAAAGCTGATTAATGTTGCAATTTTAACCCGTAAAACGCCGGAACCGAACGGGTGCGGTTCCGAGATTTTTTGGCAGAACGCCGGAACCGCGTATAGCCGGTTCCGCATTATGTTGAATGCCGGTGCCGCCTATGTAGCCAATATACCTATATACCTATATATACCTGTATATATACCTATATACCTATGTTTATACCTATATATATACACTTATATATACATATATATCATATATACACTGTGTCCGGAAAAAAAGGGACCCATTTTGTAAATATGAAAATAAATAGTAAATATTAATCGATTTTCACAATTCAAAGACCGTTTTTATCCTAACATAATTATCTAACAATTGCGAAAATATAAAATTTCCAGTCCAAATAATGACGTCATGATGACGTCATTTGCACAAAAAGTCAAATTTAAGAAGTTTAAATTTAAGGGAGATAAATGCGCAAAATCATCAAAAATTTTAATATTTTCATGATGTAATTTATCAATAATAAAGTAAGTTTAATTTTAGTTTTATATCTGAATTAATTTGTGGTCAAAGTGTACACCTTTGGCCTCAGCGTAAGCTTCAGAATGGTCGCGCTAATAGCCAACAGCAGCATCGATAACCAGCGTATCAAAATCCTCCCCAGCAGGCATTAACAATTCGCTCACGGAGTTCTTCAATGTCTCTTATCCTTGTCTTGTAACCATCTCCTGCAATAGTCTCCACGTTTTATTATCAACTTGATTTAAGCTCGGTCCGTTGGGCGGCCAAAGATTATAAGAGGAATGAAATCCGGAGTCTCCTTAGTCAACAGTTCAGCAGTTTAACGAATTCAGTGAGCTGGGACGCCATCTTGTTGAATTGTTTATTAATCCGAGTATTCGCGGATATCAGACATCAATTTTATATGGAGGAGACAATTCCTGTAATGAGTTGCATTTATTTTTTACTCCTGGTTCTGTTAAATGGATTTCCGTTTCACCAAGAGCCAATATACCAGCCGAAATCATGCATGACTAGCCGCTAAATGAACTTTAGTGCAAATGACGTCATTCTGACGTCATCATTGTGACTGGGACTTTTATATTTTCACCAGTATTAGATAAATATGTGAGGATTAAAATGCTTTTTGAATTGTAAAAATCGATGAATATTTACTAATTATTTTTATATTTAGAAAATGGGTCCCTTTTTTTCCGGACACAGTGTATATACCTATTATACTTATATATACCCATAAGCCTACCTATATATACCCATAAACCTAGATATCCCTATACACTTATATACCTATATATACCTTTATACCTATATAGCATATTATATACCTATATATACACCTATATATACCTATATATACATACATGCCTATATATATACCTATATACACCTTCATATATATATATACCCCAAAAACCTAGATTTACCTGTATATATAGGCCTAATATATACTTATGCATTTATATATATACACCTTTATACCTATACATACCTATATATATACCTATATGTACTATATACCTATATGTAAATACCTATACATATATATCAATATATCTTATATATTTGAATTGATTTATGGCCCTGGCGAAACTTGCGCCCGCATCAACCGCTCATCTCTAATAGATAGCCTCCAGTCGACCCGGTCCTGTGCTGTCCGCGTCGCCCATCCTCAGACAGTCTATATAGGCCTATAACCATCTATACACCTATATATGGTACTATTATATACTTATATACCTATATTTATACCTATGTACCTATATGCCTCACTGTTTCTCAATGAGTCATGACATTTCGAAGTATATTGCATCAAAAAAGTATTCGGCGTCCAGCGTCGTTAAAACTCACAAAGTATGCGGCGGTTTAAGGGTTAATTAAATTCGTCTGTGAGATACGCAGTGTATACATGAAAACTCTAAAACCATTTGTGGTACTACTTGTTGTGATTGACCTCAGTTGCAGTTGTGATGATGATGATGGATTGATGTTTGCAGTGGTCGTGAAAGTTAAATTTAATAATAGACTGATCTTGATAATTCGATTATCAGGCTTGTTAGGTCATGATTAATTGATGATAGTTTTATTAGTGAACAACTATTGACTGATCTCTCTTGTGTAGCAATGTTGTTGACTGCTGCAGAAGTATCGAGATTTGATTATTGAAATATTTACTACATTTTAAGTAGTGTATGTTAGTTAAGATGGTGAAACATGCATCATTTAAATCAGATAACTTTGTCGAAATGTTGTATATGTTTAAGATTTAATAGAGCCAGGTGAATCAACTAATTGCCATCTTTAGATTCCATAGCCACTTGAAAAGATTAATGACAAAAGGCTGTCAAATACTTTTTTACAGAAAAGGATAAGAAACCTGAGAAAAAGGTTCCTATCAAAGAAACCAAACCACCTGTATCAAAAGAACTTGTAAAGATGCCGGCGGTGCCAGCTTCTCAGCAGCGTGACCTTGAACTACCGACCTACAGTGGAGGTAGTGCAAAGGAGGAGAAATTGAGGACCGCTGCGAGTCGTCAACATGATAACGTATTCGAGCATAGCAAACCTGTCGGCCGAGGATTTCCAAAGACACAGTCTGAAATGACGGGTGGAAGTGGATACTCACGCGGTGGTCCTGATCCAGCTAGAATCAGCATTCGCAATTCCCTTCGTGAAGCACTTTTTGTCAGGTACTCTAAGTTCTCATGTTCTGTTGATAATTATGGTTTAGGTTTAAACGCATTTGTGTCAATGCCACTTTCCAGTTGCTTGGTAGCGTATCTGAGCAAATGTGCTTACTGATGAATGCTTTTTTATCATTAACAAACCTTAGCAACACTTAGACAGCATTTTAAAGGTATTCTAATGGTGCTATTTAAGTGTGTTGAAAATGAATTCATAGAACCTAGAGATTCGGATGCTCATTTAAGATCAATGCCATAATTTTTTTCCTCGACTTAGGTCTTGTCTTTTATCTTTTAACTTTCCAGGTTGGCCACATAACTTGTGATCACTTGTGGGTGCTATTATTTGGGTTGTTCGTTATTTTGTGTGTAGGGCAAATGAAACGGACGATGTGATGCTGTCTGGTCCTGAGATCAAACGTTTGGCACTTGACATTGAACAAGAGTTGTTCGGTTACTACGGAGAAGTCAACACAAAGTATAAGCACAAGTATCGAACGCTGATTACGCATCTCAAGGACCAAACAAATAAGGTCAGTTTCAAAATAACTTTCATTTCTGAGAATTTAATAGCTTTCATTGTGAATGTCTGGTGCAGATAGGTGTATCATCTTCAGCATAATGATAGTAGATACCAATGATGGCAGTCACCTGTGGATTTTGATCTGACAGTGATTGTCTTATACCAAGTATGAGGGGAACAGATAAGATATGGAAGTTGCAGAGCTTTAACACTGCGTAATTTCATTGTATGATGACATTGCAAATGATTATGCGCCTTTGCATTGTGCCGTATTCCGAGGGTATGATAGACCAAGGTGAGGACAAACGAATGGGTGTTGGTGACTGTTGGAGTGGAAACGAGACTACTTGAATTTATCAATCAGAGGAGGCTTTAAATATTTTGGGGAATGTATTGTGGAAGAGTGGAGAGTGTCTATAAAAGGAAGGCACAATTCCTGGATTAAGAGCTCAAAGAAGACCTAAAATGGGATGGATTGATCAATGATCACGTTAAGTCATGGACTGGACTCATTCAGCCAGTTATTGCAGCTATGAAAAACAAGTGGATGGATTAGAATTATCCATGGTGAAGCCAATCCTTTTATCAGGGAAGATACAAGACAAGACCGCCTGTGAATAAGCTAGTCGTCCAACCTGGCTCTCGAATGGTGCTGAGAAATAATTATTTGATTTGCATTGCATTTATTAATTGCAGTTTATTACACTTCCTTTCGTTATATTTGTATTTCATGTGTGCTGTGCTTAGGGTCTCTTCCGCAAGGTCCTGTTTGGTGAGCTCAAGCCAAATCGTCTCGTTCGACTGAGCAGTGATAGTCTGGGATCCAGAGAACTCGCTTATTGGAAAGACCCGAATGCAAAGGCAAGTTTTGCGTTGTTTTTATTGACCAGTACATTTATATGAATAAAATCAGATTTATTAATGAATTTTAGCAGCCATTAATTGCTTTTTAAGCTATTGTTTTTAAAGTATGATGAAATAAATGTTTTTGGGTGAAAATATCCATTTAATGTTGGTGAATCTTTGCTTAGAAATAAACGATTACAAGTGACTACCATAATTGCATGATTTTATTTAGAGTGAAATTTCTCTTGAATTACATTGCTGCTATGATTTGGTTTCGAAGCCATCACCAGTGTAGCAACAGAAATCTGATTATGGCCAAATGAACACAATTCAAATTGAATTGTGCTTCTTAATCGTAAACATATCTATAGGTATTGCCTTTGCACCTTTGGGTTGATCTAAAATGAAAACGTGTGATTGTGAAAGGTGTGCATTTATATATGGACATTTATATCTGCACTGCTACAGCTGTTTAATGTTTGTGTCTCAATTTCTTGTGATAGGTTAAACAACAAGAGAAGTCATTTGAGGCAAAGACCGTGAAAAAAGCTGAATTTGTAGTAAGTGGCAGTTTGAAATTTTCTTTCTTGTTATTAAGTTTCAGATGTTATAAGTTTACAATACGTAGACATGTCTATAAGTTTATAAAATGATTCATAACAAAGATTTAAAACAGGTTGATGAAAAAGATTTTTCATGCAAGCATCCAGTCTTACATTTCCGAGGTGCTGTAGAAGGCATGAAAATGTCAACATCCAGCATTTCTACCACTAATGCAGAGTTTGCTCTTTTCCTTACACACTTGAAAAAACTGTCAGACACACCTGAGAACTCTATAGTGTTTTGCTTTTTAACCACTGCGTCCATGTATTGAAGTTCTGGTATGTCATTTGAAATTGACAAACCCTAATGCCTAATTGTTGTGTTGTCGTCGTCATGTTTGTAGTACAGCCAAGCGATCTTTCAACCCAGTCCACACTCTTTAAATTCTAACGTTGATAGAGACATTTTATAAAATCATTGATTGTCTCACTGACATTGTTAACAGCTGCCAGTTGTTTATTCATTATTAGCTGTGATTAAGTCAACACTTTGTTGCATGACCAATGATACCAACAAACAATCTTATTTTTCATGTAACCTATACATGGATGACATTGGATGTGGTGTTAGATTTAGAATAGTCGTTAAGCGAAGATACTACTATGAACATATAAAACATATCAATTGGTGAGCCTCACCAGAAGTGTATCGCATAACTTTACGATGTTGTCATTCAGCCGAAGTCTCCATACGCGTACGATCCGTCATATGACTTCCTGTCGTCGATCATCGTCGACACGACTCCACAGCACGGCAATCACTTCTTCGACATCAACTGCAAGATCTGCACGGGAAAGATTCCAGAGCCGCTCTACTACGATGCCAACAAGACATCACATGTTGCTGCTTCCATGGCAACAAAGGAGGAGATTACTCCACCTGTGGTCGTTGAGGCGGAACCGGTTGCTGCTCACAGTAAGCCAACGAAAGACGACGAACGTGTTGCGACAATCGAGTTCTCGCGTGATCCTCGAAGGTCAAAGGGCGCAGTTGTTGTTACTGCAAATTCGGGCGCAGTTGGTAGTACACCTTTGACGGTCGTTACATCAAGAACTGAGGAGAAGATGGCACTCTTATCACCTCCAAGTATTGTGTACGTAGTGTTTCCACCGCAAATAATTACTTGTGATCTAATTCTGATATCTTAAGCGATATGCAAATCTGAGTAAATTATAAGAAATCTAGAACTAATGTTATGGTGATTGAAACCTAGTTAAATGATTGATCTGAATTTGCTGTCATAAATGAATTAGTAATGCAGCCTTAGACGAATTTTTTAACATGATCAGCAGTAGAATTTGCCTCTGATTATGTAGGAGACAAGTGTTTGTGTTAAATTGGTATTTTTGACAAAACATGAGGTAATCGACCAGCTCTATTTTGTGCAAAAAAATTTTTGCAATTATAGTTCTTCATTGGACAGAAATTTTTAGAGTGAGCTTACATTTTAAAAGTTAGCTCACATTTTAAAGTTAGCTTACATTTTAAAGTCAGCTTACATTTTCAAGGTTAGCTTACATTTTTAAGGTTAGCTTACATTTTAAAGTTAGCTTACATTTTAAAGTTAGCTTACATTTTTAAGGTTAGCTTACATTTTAAAGTCTGCTTACATTTTTAAGGTTAGCTTACATTTTAAAGTTAGCTTACATTTTTAAGGTTAGCTTACATTTTCAAGGTTAGCTTACATTTTTAAGGTTAGCTTACATTTTAAAGTTAGCTTACATTTTAAAGTCAGCTTCTCGTTAACTCTTTAGGTCTCCGATCGCTGGTCATTCGTTTTCCTCCGATACTTTGGGTGGTTACCAGATGGGTCTTGTGGAGCCTTTGGTTCTGTGGAAGGGTTCCATCTATGCTCACGATGTCGCCAAAGTCATGGTTTGTGCCTATCTGGTGTCCGGTTCCTTGCCAGTTCTCAAAGAGGTCAGTTTACAAATGCACCTCAACATGCTTTTCCAGCTATGTTTTTTGATGTAACTAGCAGTTGTAAGGCTGACGTTCGTATTGTGTAATGTAGAGTGTGATATATATTTCAACTATGTGTTGCAGGAATAAAAACAAAGGAATTGAATGTATCATTCATCAGTTGTACAAATTATCATAGATATGTATAAATGTCTGGATCAGTTTTATCATACAGTGCCTTTTAAATACATCTCAAAATGTCTCATTGCATCGTAATGTATTCTAATGTATTCTAATGTATTCTGATCATCAGCTGAACTTTCTGATAACTGCTGCTGTTCTGTAAACTTGCAGGATTTGTCTGATCTGATCGTCATTAGTGGCCGACTGCCTCCGGAAAATGTCTTCTATTACTTGTCGCAGATAAAACAGTCTGGAACTTTCAACAGAGTAAGGCTTCACTCTCTGAAAGCATTTCCTAGAGAAATAACGTTGTTAGTTTAACTTTTTGAGTAATAATACCAGTTGAAGTAAATGGACTGGACAGAAATGAAAATTGATCTTTGAGGCAGATATAATGACAGGACATCTCACTGGTTGCTAATGGATGCATGGCCACAGTGTGAGCAATATGTTGCCGCAGAGCTACCAAGCCACTGTGGTGACGATGATGGTGTTTTTTGTTAAAATGATGATGAAAGTCACTCTGATGATAGTGTGTTAGTAGTGATAGTAATGTTTAAGTGTCCCAATACATGTGTGCACATTATGCGAACATTGGTGTAGTGACTTACAAAGTTTCAGGTAGAATCATCTGGTTCAAATCAGAATGTTTTTATGCACATTACACTGTTGATTATGATAAAGACTTGCAGTTGACTTTAATCAATATACATGTATGTTAATAACTGATTACACTTTGTCTTCACAGGACATTGCCATTGTCCGTTTTGAATCGGCCGGTCTCCATGACGATGATTTGTACAACCAGCTGTTCAGCTACCTGAACAATCGCGACAGGTGTGGAGTCGTCAGCGGAAGTTCCGGTCCAACGGTCAAGGACATGTACATCGTTCCAGTTGCGTCGCGTGCTGGACTGCCTTCTCTTCTGCAGCCGGCTGATGGGCCAGGTATGAAGTGCAATGTATGCAGTGAGAAACAGTGATGCATCACAATATTTCATATAGATTGTTCTTGTGAAATGGCTAATTGCTTGATGCAATGAAACTTTTACCATACGTATCTTGCATTTCTCTTATCAAGTCTGAAATTTCTTCTCTGATGTGACTATACAAGTGCAACGTTGCATAGCCTTTGCTGAGTCGGTGTATTTTAGGTAAAAGCTGTTGGTTTGATATATGCAATCACATAAATCACATAAATTTATACAGCGCCTCTTCAAGATCTCTACTCAGAGGCGAAAACACGACCAGACCGAGTTGGTGTTTACACGCTAGAAGCGCCACCTATCGCAGGAATGAGTATAAGTTATAAGTACAATTACAAATTTGTTCACTGTAGGTCTTGATGACAATCATCCAGCAATGCATGCTATTTAAATAAATCAATATACTGATTGATTGATTGATTGATTGATGAGTTAGTAAATATTGTCTAAAAAGACCTGTATGCAATGGAATTTGTCTTCAGATCTGACGAGTTGATGTGATAAATTAATATGAAGTTGCACGTTCAAGCCTTTATTGAGACAATTCGTGTGTACAACTGTACATGTGTACATCAATTGTTGCTTTTACTATGCAGCATCTTAATGCTATCAATGGCAGACTTATAATTACATGTACACAATCGTAATAGTATAGCAACATTTCAGAACTGCCAAACTGTGTTGCCATTGGATAATGGTAATACAAGACAATAGAATTATAAGTACAATTAAAAATTTGTTTACTTAGGTCTTGATGACAATCATCCAAACCTGCTGCTGGGCGTCATTGTTAAGCATTCCTACAAACGACCAGCTGTTGCTCCATCCCCTGCTAAGCCTCTTCCGGCTCCTATTCCCACTCCTGCTCCTACTCCCATTCCTGCCTCTGCTCCTGCTGTGACATCTTCAGCCAAGACGTGGATGTATTCCGAGAGAAGCGAGATGAAAGAGGAGCCGTACCCAGAGACAAAGAGATCGGGTACAAAACATGGCACCAGACATATCGAAACAGCTGCCCAGAAATTGGAACCTGTGAGTTATCGGATAGCTTATACTGCACTAAATGTACCGCGACTGAGACTTAAAACAGTCTTAATCCCGTTGAACTTATAACAGTTTTAATTCACAGCTTGCAAATATTTAAAGATTGCAGGTAGTTTTCAGTAAGGCATGCTCTAAGGATTAGTTTTGATCAGTATATGCGTAATTGCATATGTATTTTATATAGAACCTGGAATGGGCTTCCTGTTGTGCTCCGCCTTGTGCCTAGATGTCCCACCACTATGTTTCTTTCTCATTTAAAAACTGCCTTTTTCAACCGTTGTTGAACTGGGAGCGCTTCTGAGTAGATTGCCTTGAAGGTGCGCTATATAAAAGTCACTAATAATAATAATAATAATAATAATAATAATATTCTAACATTATATAATACATGTTTAGAAACTCAGAACAGCACTCGGTGTTGCATAAATACATACAATGTATTCATGCAATATTGAGCATGTAAGAAGACTGTTTTCTTGCACTCGGCTTGGGTTCTGAGCACTTCTGAGTAAATTTCTGAAGTGCTTGAATAAAAATACTCAACGTAAGTGAAGGAGCAAAAGGGTTTGCAATGAGAATGTTTAATAATGATGATCATGATAATGATGCTGTATGATTAATTAGAATACAGTTGATGATTTCTGTGGATTAAACTTTATAATTTGTTGACTAAACTTGAATATATCTAATTCAGGTGTTGAACTAGAGTAAATTTTACCCAGTGACTTCCCGGCAATCCAATCAGACCTTCATATAATTCTGCTTATCTGTCATTCTCTCTCTTATCAGGTGGAGGAATACACTCCACTTCTTCCAACGTTTGAAAGCAAAGCTCTACCCACTTCCAAATCGTCATCAGCATCCAAGTTGTCTGAATCCGGAAATGCTGATTCTAGCGGAGCATCGGATATGGATGAGGATCTGTCGGAAGTGGCTCGCAAGGACCCGATCATCAGCAAATATTCAAAGTTTGATAGGAACAACAGAACTTCGACGAGGAAGCGAGGTAAATCTCGTCTCTTATGTTGTGCATCGAAACTAGTTCTATCTACAGGCTGAATGCATACTGGCTTTGCATAAACTGCTGCCTATGGGTTTTTTTCCGGATATGCAAACCTGCTTGTCAGCCAGTCAGATTGAATGGAATTTAAAAAACAATCATAATGCTAAACAAATAATGCATGAATTACATTTTCTGATGTTTTTTTTTAAAATTTCACTGTGAAAGTGATAAAAAAAATACTAAATTCGATTATCGGTTGGTAAATAATTAAATCCGGTATTCGTTTTTGAAACTGATATTCGGATTTCTGATTATCGTTTAACATCCTAAGTCTTCACTGTAGCTAGTAGAATAAAGTTAGCATAGCTACTGGTCCTTTACTTTCTCTTGTTATCTATCAAAATATCATCATCATCATCCTCTTCATCATCATCATCACCCTATAGGTAAGTACTAGGACATCCCTCCAACTGCTCAATGCTTTAGCATGTACTAAAATTGAATAGAAAACCAATGTGACTTTACCCTTTACCCGTTCATTTTTAAATTTTAAGCCCGTTTTCAGCGGATATTCTCGGGGCAAACGGGTAAAAGATTAAAGTGTTAAACAGCTTCAAGAATTGCTCTGTACAGATTTATGTGAAATTTTCAATTTTCGGTAAAAACGTTTTTGGTTATTTTTTTAGCGGCGTTTGACGATTTTGACGACGAGGACAAACCGTACGATCCGTTTGAGGAGGACGACAACAAACCATACGATCCTTGCTCTCCAGAGTTTGTTGCAACCACGACAACCGTAGCAACAGCATCAGCAGCAACGACAACGTCAATATCGTCAGGAATGGCGGCTAAATACAATTCATCGTCTGCAGCTGTTGCGCCACCATCTGTCGTCTTATCGCCACCACAAAACTCAGTAAGCAGAATTGTCGCACGCAATCTTCAACTGAGTTGAATGAGTAAAAACAACAGAAAACAATATTTATGCATTTATGTATGAGCACTTGATAGGGTGCCCCTTCAAGATATATCTCTACTCAGAGGCGCTCCCACTACAGGGCATACACTGATCGGAGTTTTGGCCAAAGCACTTGAGGAATTGCGAGGGAAAGACTTGCTCAGTCCCTTTACGGCAGCGCTGACGGCGGCGGCTTGAGGTGGTTTCGAAGCTGCAACCTTCTGGCTCCAAGGCACCGAACATGCCTGTACACCACCGCACCCCAAAATAGGATACAAACAAATCGGTTGTTAAGTTGCTGATATAGCTGCACTTCACTGCATCTGCCTTTGTTTTTATTTTTTCTTTGGTTTCATTTACATTACTCAGTCAATATTCTTTTTATTCTAAAACAAACTGAGCAATTGCTGGTATATATATTTTACACGGTGTTACGCACATTTGTGTCATCGACAATTTAGTAAAAAAGCTTTTGTAAAATTATCCATTTTGTTGCTCCTAACATCGTGTTTAAATGCTTTCTTGTAGACATCGGCTCCTGCAGCGAGCGTCGACTTAGCACAGGTTCTGAAGCCGATGGGTGGACTTTCATACACGACTGACGTAACAGCAGCAATGCTGACGACACTTGCCGCCATTTCAACGACGACGAACGTCGAAGAGCAGCGACGTCTGCTGTCTGAACTGACGGAGAAGATCAACGAACAGCAAGTGTGTCTCGATAGACAGAAGGAAGATCTGAAGAAGAAGGAATCAAGCGTTGGATTATCATCCGCGTCCAGTGTCCCTTCTGCTGGAACAGCATCCGTGGGACTTGCATCCGGGAGCAGACTGGGCTCATCCGGTGATGCCAGTGCTCCATTCTATTCTGGTACTACTTCCACGAGTGTTTCTGGCAGTGGAAAGGCGCAGGGCGAAACAGCTGCCGCCTCGAACAGATCTGCCATCGACGTTTTCGCTCAGCTCGGTTCAATCCAGTCGTCATCATCGTCGGTCCTCTCACAGATCCCCGTCGACTCGTCGGCCATTCTGAATCTGGCGAGGAAAAGACTCGCGAGGCGGGAACCAGCACCTCTTGTGTCTGTCGTGAAGTCAGATGCCGAAACGGATGCGGAAAAACTCGACAGCTGGGCAACGACGACGGAGACTGTTGAGCAGAATGCAGACGCAGCACAGACTGGGAAACAGACGGCCGGAGCAAAGTCGGCATTTTCGTGCAATCTGTCGGTTCTTCCGCTGTCCGTTCAGCAGCTACTGTCTGGTTCGTCGTTTGAAAATCTCAAGAGCATCGTCGCTAACGTGACTGCAAAGAAGACTTCTGACGGAAGTGGACAGTCAGTGGAGACAAGCAAGACTGGTGAAGTGGCAGCAGCAGCAGACACGAATGTGAAGCCAGACTCTGAGGTTGGTTCGGGGAGGGTTTCTGATGACAATAGGAAGCTGAGAGATGCTACTACCTCTGATGAACATGACAAAGACGCTACTTCATCTGGCGGTAAAAATGTATTTGCATCTAATCGTCACGGTGACTTTGACTATCGACTTCATCAGTCATCACAAGCAGCAACGTCATCATCATCATCGGATGCTCCTAAGGTGTCGAAAGGTTTCGATGACATTTCACGACCTTCTGCATCACATGTCACTTCTTTTCCCAGCTATTCAGGTCCTAATACCGTACAATACAGCAGACCTCAATTCTCAAATTCATCAGTATTTGGCAGCTCAGGTCAGGGACTAATGGGGCCTGGTCCTGCTCATTTGATGCTGAGACCTAGTGATCCTGGGAGGTTTAGACCCAGCATGCAGGCACTGCTGGAAACTCCAGGTGAGCCTGCTAGCAAGGACGCCTCAGAGATGAAACCAGCTCTTCTGAAAACACCCGAGATTCCGGTGTCAGACCCGAAACCAATGCAACATCCCCCGTTCCCGCCAGACATGCCTCGCCCACCTTTGCCAGTCGATATGCAACGGCCAAGTTTTCTTTCGGACATGGAAAACAAGAGGCCGTCGTTTTCAGCGGAGAGTCAAGGGCCTCAACTGAAGGGAGAACTACAGAGGAATGCTTTTCCGCCTCAGATGCCAAGGCCACCTCTCTTGCCGGATATACCACAACCTCCTTTTCCGCCTCAGGTGCCACGGCCTCCGTTTCCTCCCGGCATGCAGAGGCCTCCGTTTATGCCAGAGATGCCGAGACCGCCGTTCATGCCGGAGATGCCAAGGATGTGCATCCCATACAGTGGACCATTGTCTTCTGGTGCAGAGTCAGGATCAGTCCATTCTGAAATCAGCAGCAGGCTTTCCACTCCCGGTTTGCTACCTGTCCCAAAGCAAGTGGACTCCATGGCTGACGTGCAGGACAAGCTGAGCTCTCCATCAGATAGGCATTTCGCATCGAAATCCATACTGCGGGGTAACAACTTGCAGACGTCAAGAATGGAGTCAAATGCAGGAGACGCAAGCAAACCATTCTCAATGGGAGACTTTCTAAAGCAGTTGGACAGCTCCAGGAATCAGCAGCAGCCTGCATTTCCTTCACATTCCAGCAAAGATGCTTCCAGCAGCTCGCTTCCACCATCATCCTCTGATCGAGAAAGAAAAGTTTTGCTGCCGACGCCTAAAGTAGAATCGATTCGGAAAGTTCCAGAAAAATCCCATGACAATAAATCTAGAAAAACAGATGAGACCAAAACAAGAAGAGCTTCAGACGATCAGAAACGGAAGTCCCATGTTAACAAAAAACCAGATGGTCCAACAACGGGCGTTCGAAGGTGGTCGGCAAAGTCCGACTGGGAGAAAACTTCGGCAGCAGCTGATAAAGCCATTCCTTCTGATGGTGCTCCTGTAATAGTGATAGATGAGACAATGGAGAAGGACAGCGTGGAGATGATACCACTGCCACCTGGTTCTTGCACGACTGCCAAAGCCGACGGTAACGAAGCGGACGTTGAGATAATTTCTTACAATGCTGCAGGCGGCGTGGAAGAGAAGCCGGCCGATGGCGGTAAAAGTGTAAAAAGATCGTCGCAAGATCGGTCGCGCACGAGCGGTTCGGCCGATAGGAGCCGGTCACGGTCGAAAAGAGAGCCAAAGGAGCCTTCTGATTCGCGTTCACACCGCTCCGATCGAGGTCACCACAGGTCACATGACAGGCACAGAAGGTCAAGATCGAAGGATCGATCCGACGTACGATCGGCGAATCAGAGAGGCAGAAGAAGATCTCGCGAGAGATTCTCCAGCAGTTACCAACAGAGATCAAGAGATCGGCGTAGTGGAGTGGATCAGTCTAAGCGTCCCGCACGCGATCAGAGACGTACTTCTCCTACGTCGGCTGATCAGAGGAAGCGCGAGGAGGACCTAGCGGCGGTGCAGATGAGGATGAGAAATCCGGACAGTCTCAATCGACCACCGACTTCTTCTGACCAGCCTCCCTCCTTTGAGAGGCCGCCACCTCAGTTGAACCGACCACCACCGCAAGGAAGCATCCTCTCTGGAGACAGCAACCTTTTCCCAAACCCTGCCAGCGTACCGTCGCTGATTGATATGATGGAGCCGCCGTCGGAACCTCTGCTTCCGAAGCCTGCCATACCGTCACTTCTCGATATAATGGGTGTTTCTCGTGAAAGCATTCCACATAAAGGAGGTCCAGACTCGAAACAGAACAGTCGCAATACAAGTTTGGCAACTTCTGGTGGCGTTGATATGAAGTATCGTCGTGACTACAAACATGGATCAGATCCACCTGAAGCGAGCGAACACGGCAGAACTAGTTTCACCAGAGCACCCGATTTTGCCGAAAGGAATCTATCATTTTCTGGTCCTCATGGTCGTCCTGACATTTTGACGCAAAATGATGTTGAGATGCAACCATCGGACGCTAGGGACAGGGGAAGACATTCATCTGTAGACCACGGTGACTTCCGAAGGCCGGAAAAGTTTCTTTTCGAGAGAAGAGATTTAATGGAAGAACGGCAACCGTCTCCGATGGAAGTGAGTGCAGGACATTCGTTTGCCGATTCCGGAAACACGTTTGGAAGGCAGTACCTGGAAAGAACTGGTCCACCCAAGAGACCACTCATCGACAAGCCGCCCGAGAGAGATTTCGAGCGGTTTGGGAGACCCATGCCAGAGATGGTTCAAGACGGAACAGGAAGCAGAGGGGATATGGGGCCTGGTGAAAATATGGGACACATGCCTGACATTGGTTATAGACCTGACGAGAGGCCTGGAATTGGTTTTCCCAATATGGACGAAGGCCGGCACAGGGGGGGAGGTCGCTTTGGTCCAGACGGAGGTCGTATGCCGAGTGACTTCCCAAGAATGCGGCCGTTCTCATCTTTCTCGCCCGAACTGAATCCAGAAAAGCAGGTTTATGGAGGACCGGGACCTGGAGGGCCGGGGGGCATTACGTCGATGTTGTCCATGGAAATGGATGAGTCTGGTGGTGGCAGATTCCCTCATCCTTCGATGCTAAAGAAATCTCTTCTGGGCGACTATCCAGCAATGGGGCAGAATCCAATGGAGGAGACTCCACCACAGTTTGAGTCGCTGGCAAGGGGCGATGAATTCAGCCGAGAAAGAAACGTCGGGCCAGATGAGCGGCGCATGGGTCGACGTCCACTGATGCCTGAACCATATCATACAGCCGAAGGCAGACAGAATGCCCTAATGCAGGAGCCCCGTCATAATGTTGAAGGCAGGCAGAATGCCGAAGGCAGGCAGAATGCCCTAATGTCTGAGCCCCGTCATAATGTTGAAGGCAGGCAGAATGCCCTAATGTCTGAGCCCCGTCATAATGTTGAAGGCAGGCAGAATGCCCTAATGTCTGAGCCCCGTCATAATGTTGAAGGCAGGCAGACTGGGGCCCTAATGCCAGAGCCCCGTCATAATGTTGAAGGCAGGCAGAATGCCCTAATGCCAGAGCCCCGTCATAATGTTGAAGGCAGGCAGAACGCCCTAATGCTGGAGCCCCGTCATAATGTTGAAGGCAGGCAGACTGCCCTAATGCCAGAGCCCCGTCATAATGTTGAGGGCAGGCAGAATGCCCTAATGCCAGAGCCCCGTCATAATGTTGAGGGCAGGCAGAATGCCCTAATGCCAGAGCCCCGTCATAATGTTGAGGGCAGGCAGAATGCCCTAATGCCAGAGCCCCGTCATAATGTTGAGGGCAGGCAGAATGCCCTAATGCCAGAGCCCCGTCATAATGTTGAGGGCAGGCAGACTCCACCCGGCTGGGCTCCAGATGTTGGCGATGGACAACCAAGATTGTTGAACATGCGGTTTCCTTCGAATGCGCAGGGAGGAATGCGTCCGGGTTATGGTCCGGTTCTGCCACAGCGACCGCCGCCGCTTTCGTTCGGCGAAAGAGGTGGATTTTCTCAGATGGGTGCAGGGCCCCGAATGAGAATGCCACCAGACTTTGGACGAGCACCAGAACACATGCCGCCTCCTCCTCAGTTCTCTGGAGGTCCCCCCGAGTCTCAGCCCCCGCCGTCTCGAAACAATCCGATCATGCACGACCGACATCCAGACAACTGCGGTCGACAGTTTTCACCTGCAGGGATGGAAGGACCACCAGAGAGTGGTGATGGCATGTCAGAAAAGAAGACGCTGCTTCCAGTGCCACCAATGCCTGGACCACATCTAACCGAGATGGGGGTGCGAATGGGTCCCAGACCACCGCGCCAGATGATGCCATCGATTATGGATGGTCTTATGTTCATGGCTCGTCCAGGCATGAGGATGCCACCGCCAAGGTTTCTGCAACAGCGACCGATGGGTTTTCCAGAGGGTCCTCCTCCTCCTCGCCAGCCAGGCCTTCGACAACAAGCTCCAGGCGATCCTAGATCCAGAGGTCCTTCCACCTGAAGGGCCAGACTCTCCAAAGAAGTCAATTTTCTTCAGCGGAACCATTGAACAGACTTTCTTGCGAAGACAGGTGTTGTCTAAAGAGTTCATAGAAACGACTTCTGTTGTTGGGCTCTGTGTATTGTTTTCTTTTGTCTGTGGTTCGGACTGCACCCATTCAGACAGTCATTTGGGGGACAGGATAGTTGCCCCATATTGGCACATTATGATTGGTTATGAATTTATGACACAAGTCTTGTTGATTAAATGGATGATGAATAAAGTTTTAAAACTGTATCCTAATTGTTATATCATTTTATGATTCTTCTGCATTGTTAAAAAATGTTCACAGCTAACACAACCGTCTAACAGGTTTTTTGTAGGGGTTCTTTAGTGAACAAAGCAATTGTAATGTCTAATTTCATGATTTGGCATATTGATTTGGGCAGAAAGTCAGAATTTTATGATTATGCCATAGTGCGCTGACTTCATTGAACATCTGATGTGACCTAATAATTATCACGATGCGGTTTGTAGAAGTAACTGCATTATCTTTGGTTCGGACAAAACTAGGCTACAGTGTGACCGGAACTAAAGTGATCCCATCTACAACTTATTTATATAACTATGAGTTACTAGTCTATTAAGAAATGTAAGGTAATTAAGATCTTATCTGATCATATTCTGGATATGAAGAGGATTTATTTGAATAGTGCTTAAGACTTGCATTCAGGAAGAGTCAGTTCTGAAAGTGGTTTTAAAAATAGCCAGGCTTCAGCCCTGGGAGTAATAACTGTTGCAATAGCCCACTAAGCCCAGTTTTATAGCAGACAATACCGGTGGATGTAATGACAATAAAAAATTATGTAAATGCGGCTTTGACTCAAGGACACCAGTGAATCAACAACTTCGAGGTTTTTAATTTGATAAATTATTATTCAGAAAAATTATGAAGTGAAGCTATGTTGCCAATATTTTCGTATTGACCTAGGCCCTAGCACAATCCCGCCTGAATTGTTCTTGGAAATATCTATAAAATTAATGGTACCTATGCTAGAATAACAATACTGCATCAGTGGTCACACTTAAGCATAATAAAGTATATATTTTCTGAATCAGCAAACTTAAGGGAATAAAATTGCATATTTCACTATGAAGAATTTTTCATTTATATAGCGCCCTTATAATGCCAAAGCGCCAAACAGTCACCGATAAGCATCTTACACAGCATTTGAAGGCCAACAGTCCAATATTGGTAACAAATAGGCATGCTAAACCATATATTTTATGAACCAGTATAGTCTCCTATCTATATTATCCAGATTTCATATCGTGAACAATGGTTAATTTATATAGCGGCATTGTAATTCCAAAAGGTAAAAGTCACCAATAGACATATCGACAATGAATCAGAAGGACAGCAATTCAACAACACTTTACAAGAAGTCATAATAAAGTATATATTTCCTGAATCAGCAAACTTCTGGCTATCAATCCATGTTTTACTTTGAAGAAATATTCATTTATATAGCGGCTTTAGAATTCCGAAGGGCAAAACAGTCACCGATAAACATATCGGCACTGCAATTCAAGACAACAGTCCAGTAATGGTCACAAATAAGCATAACAAAGCACATATTTTCTGAATCACCAGTCTTCTGGCTATCAAATTCAAATTTCATTGTGGACAAAAGTTCAATTCTAACAAAGGACCAAAAAGACTAGGGTGCCACCTATACGGACTTGGTACAACATCATCATGCGGAGGGCTAGCAAGCTTTGCAGTGAAGTAGGCTGTCAAGTCATGTCGGCTAACAACTGTCTGAATGTCCTACTGTCCCAGTAAAGGCAATATCCTCATTTGAAAAAGCCTGTTGCCAGTTCCATTGCTCAATATCAAAAAGTTGCTGTCGGTTGGTTTAGTAATTCCACGGACTTCAATAATTGGACGTTGACCTTTGCGAACATGACTTTGACCTTGACCACAGCCACGACCTAGACCATGACTACCCCATTGACCACAACTGCTTCTTCCTCCTGTGCTACTGGTTGTGGTAGCATCATCAACAGTTGCAAATGCTGCACAGAAATGGAAAAATAATAGTGAATTAGATAGGATCAATGGAAACAAGAATAATTTGAACATTGTCAATCAGCTGATCAATGGACACAAAGTTATTCCATGAAACCATCTTCAATATAAAATTTTGGCTTGAATTGATTTTCAGTAGCCTAAACATAAATTTGCTTTCAATCAGCATATTCATATTCTTCTTACATCTAAACTATCAAGAAATTACAAAAAAGAAACACAAATAAAAAATATTGGCATTTGCTTACCTCTCCGACTTCGGCATTATTTAGCAATGCGGAGTCCGAACAACAAGACTCGGTTATCAGACTGGCCTAAAATCGAAACTATTTACGACCCAAACACTGTGTTCCGCCGGCGATCTTAAAATTTCGGATGAATTTATCGTCAGAAGATGAAAATTCATTGTCAAAACCCGCCTAAAATTTTCCGAACTCCGGACAAGTTTATGCCTAACTTCAAACTTGTTTTTTGACCACAATATATAACTTTTTATCAACAAACAAAAATTGGGAAAATACTACATTTCTCGCTGAAAACGCTGATTTTTATTTTTCCCCGATGCCTATTTATAGATGCAATATAGTCTGTTTCAATGCCTCCCATTTCGGGTCACCCGCGACCAATCCGGCGGGAACGGGCTAGACAATATAGGGCCTACATAAATATTGGGCTTCATTGACTCTTCTTGCACTCTTAATCTTCAACGGCGGATCCCGAAGTGCACACAATAATTATAGGCCTATAAGAGAATTTTGATATGAGGGTCTAATCTCTGGGCAAACGTTAAGTGGTGAAGACTGCTTGAATTCCCGGGCCTCGGTACGCTGGTTCTTGCGACTTCGCTTTTCCGGTTGCTGCAGAAAGGTCGACTCGAGATTACGATTAAGAACTTATTGGCCTTCTTAACTACGTTGGTTAGAACGTAGAATGCATCCTCTGTGTTAGAGAACGTGCGGGTCACTTTCATATGCGTTTTTTTGCATATTTCAGAGACTTTATCTCGGGCTGGCAATAAGGTCCGTGCTTGACGCCCATTCAATTACCTCAATCAGTGGCAGTGGTGGTGAAGAATCTCACTCGATCGATTTGAAAAGTAACAAAAATTGAGCAGCGCCGCCGCCATGCCGTCACTATATAATAGTAAAACAAGTACATTCTAAAACGTAATTAAGACATAATAAGTTTACAAGTTCAATATTATTCCTACCGTATTTGTTAAGGCGCTATATAATCACGTACCTCATATTAATGAGTGTAGGCACGCAGCATCAGTCGATAATACGTTTGCGTATTTATGTAAAACTAATTAAATCATTTCTCATAGTTTACATTTTGCTTTTTAAATAATCTGATTAGCACTGTCTGTTCGATGTGAATCAGTGTCAACGGTTCGATGTGAAAGGTGACATGCTTTTTAGAGGTAATTACAGAGCTTTTCGTTTGCAGCGTTCTGTCCGGTTAAGCAACAAAGACCTGCCGTTTCAAAGATGAGGCGAAGGTCTTATTTGTCATTAAAACCCAAAAAACTTGTAATTATACCCAATCGTCAGAATATACAAGTTGAAGTGCGTGACACGTTGGCTGATTGGTTTTGTACTATCTTAATGGGGACTATTGGCTACAGGCTCCAGCTTTTTGAACAGTCTTCTATAGATGTACAAATTGAATGCACGTGAAATTAGATTTGACAATACTCACTCTACTAAATTACTTGGGCGTCTCTTGAAGCAGGGGTTCTCAACCTTTTTTGGCGCGCGACACACCTAAACTTGCAACCAAATTTCGCGACACACCATGCAATTGTCATGTGAATATTGTTTTAAAAATTTAATTAGGCCTAAGTCAGCTTACCTATAGGCCTATATTTGAAATTTTAATAAATGAATGTTGCTAGGCCTACTGAATGATCTCTATTTTCTAATTATTCTAACATTCAAAATTTTAATAATCTAAATTTTACGATTCTATGTCGTTTTCATTAATTGTATGTCCTAACAGTTAGGCCTAATGAGATTTGTGTTCCTGGATTTTTCTTGGATCATAGTTAGATGAGGATCCACAGGCTTTGTGAGTACAACATGTATAGGGCCTACGCTCTACTTACAACTGATACTAACGACTGAAAATAGCCATAATTATAATTATGAGTTATATGAGTTTTAGATTTTAAAAAAGCATAAATTGTCCATATAGTCCAAACAACTAGCTCTGATAGCTCAAGACAAAATAGAAAAACATTGGATAAAAACAGCTGAACACTACCGAAACTATAGACGCCCTTCAAAACGTCGAATAATTGTAACGGAAACTCGAATGCGCAGGCCTACAGTAATTTATTTAGTTAAAAAATGGGCCATTTGGACTTCTGTGTCCCTTATAATATTATTGTAAATTGCCACTCTCTGAATACGCAAACAACTTTTCCGCGTCATCAATTTTAGAATCCGAAATTTTGTTCTTCATAATAATTTCCCCCATTATTTTCGAAGCTTACAGCATTGGATATAATTATAATCGGTGCGCTCGCTGACCTCGCTGACGTCTTATAGACTTACTGTAGTCTCTATGTCATGCAGGCCTACATAGGCAGTGCATGTGGACTTATAAGGCAAACATTGTGGCTGCTCTCGATTGAGATAAAATGGAATAGATAAATTAGGCTAAGTCCTTCGAATAGCCTATATTCTCACAGCCTACGCCTGCCAAACTGCTAAAGTGAACAATTCAATGTAATGCAAGAACGACGGTTGTATGCGACACACCAATTCTTTGCGACACACCAGCGACACACCACTTTTACGCGACACACCTCCGGTCGCTTCGCGACACACTAGTGTGTCGCGACACACCGGTTGAGAACCCCTGTCTTGAAGCATTATGAACCATGGAAAGAGGAAATTGTATATTTTTTTATTTTTAGAGCAATTGTATATATGCAGCCTTGATAATTTTTATCACAGATTTAAATATTGCCTCTTAACTCATTCCCGCCGGAATTGTTCCGATACCTATTGGGTTTATCGGGTCACCCGCGACCCGATCCGGCGGGAAAGAGTTAAATGAGACTCATCAGTGTGTTCCTGACCTAACAGCGGGAAAAACACAAATAAAAATGATTTTCAAGCACTTGCAGATTGGAGGTGAGGAAAGACCAAGGAGCACGTGCCGTAAGCAGGGGTGGAACAACCTAGCTGGGGGTCCATGGACACTCTAAGCTCGGGGCCATATAGGCCTACCCATTAACAAGACTACAGAATGAAATTTTTTCTCCGTATTCTGTTCATCAAATGTTGCAAATGTTTTTTACAATTCATCTTTGTAGGCCTTATGGTCTTTATCGTAGTATTGTTGCTGCACTTATTTAGCTCTCCTAGATAGACGTATTGCTCAGATTGCTCAATAACTTCTCCTTGCGTGTTAATATTAATTGGTGTCACTTGCGAAGTTTGGGTGTTAACTGTATTGATGACATTTTCTTTATGCAGCAACCGAAGTGAGCATTCAACGTCTGGACCATGATGAATCTACAGACTTCTTAAGAGTGTTGTAGGCTGTTACATTAGACTCACATAAATTACCAACAGACAATTAGAAGTGCAGCACGTAATAAAAAATAACTCTTTCACGTTGTTCTAACGTTGCTGATGATCGATCAAAGATTTTGCCGTGCTCTTCTGGTATCGTAAGTAGATTCAGAAATTAACATTTACTTCGATTGAGACGAACGGAAGAATGAAGGCGGATCAAGATCGCGTTCGTATGTTGATCACGCAGACGATAACGATGCTGTGTAAGAAGGGTCTTGAGTTTGAGTCGGAACTCAAGGTTCAAGGCCTTCTTGGCGTCACTATCGACAGCAAAGACATTTTCTTGATTCATCTTAACGAGAAATACGACACCGTCAGCGACACAAAGGACGTCGTTCAGCGACACGACTCTGTTGCGACTTCGACGGGAAACGAAAAGTCTCGGTTTTCACCGGCCGACGTTTCGCCCGACGCGGGTCTGGGATGTGGACCGACCCTCGCCCCGGTCGGCTTAGGAATCGTGAAGAAAGAACCAGAATCACTTTCGCCGGCGTTCAGTCAGATGGGAAATCAGCCGACTTTTACGGATCTCCACGACAGTATGACGGATTTCTTTCCTCCGTACTCCGAGTGCCAGACGACAGAAAATGCGTCTGCTCTGCTTGGACCGGACGAGTCACGTGAGTCTGGACTTCTGATGGAGATGGACCACATGATGACACCAAGCAACCAGGCTTTGAATCAAGGCTTTGGAAAGGATCATCAGATGGCAGCAGCAGCAGCCGGTGCGGGAGTTATTATGCTCGACTCTGGAGACGATGAGGTCGACGATGAGGACAGGGCAAGCCGCTTTCAATTCAATCTGCCTCCGATGGATTCGAAGAGTAACGTTTCGCTGCTTCATGATGACAAGATGAGCATGCAGGCGGCGTATTCAAAGCAGGATTTCAAGCCCTTTGACGACTCTTCTGAAGGACAGAAACAGTACAACAGTGAAGCGGAGCTGAGCCAGGCAAACGCATCACAATCGCAGTCATGGGCTGTCCAGCCATTTTCAAGGTCGCTGTTTCCTCCTCAGAGTCCAGGAAGAGTTCCATTTCAGAGCCAGCAGGGACAGTTCGCTCCGGAACGATTTGCACCTTTTTCCGTTGGAATGAATCGACCCGCTGCCATGCAGTCTTCTCCGGGCCAGAATGTTTTCCCAACCCGTGGGACGACTCCAAGGAGAAGTCCTGCCGGTCAACGACAACCAAGACCGATGACTCCAGGCCGTGCTGGAATGCTCAGCCCCATGGGCTCTTTGGTGAGGAGCATAATAAGTACCAGAAATTCTGGTTTCTTTTGTTTCAATACATGATCAGTGATGGCTTATCCTTAAATTTACTATTTGATGTATTGATTGGTGAAGTGTTATTTTTTTGAGTGATTGCTGGGTTATTGATGGGTGGATTTATGAATTGATTAGTTCACTGATTGATTGATTGTTACAGACTGGCATTTAGTCTAGTGCAAACTTCTCTTCAGTTAAGACTCTGTACTTGCCTTCTCTGATGTCATAAATGCCTTCAAGTCTTGAATGATTTTAATTGTTACAGCAACTGAGTCCATCTATGAAAGTTCGATGTCCAACCGGCAGCAACTTGCCTCACAGCTCTCCAACAATGCTGTCACCTCCTCCTCCTCCTGGTATGTCACCGGCAATGATGAGAGGCTCACCTCGCAATCGGAGACCACGGGGCACCACTCAGATGCAGCGGGGTGCCAGTACGTCAGCAAGTGCCAGCAATGCCATGGTGCCATTCGTTGGCAGCGGGGGCGCACCCGGTACAGTCATGCGTGGTGGCGGTGGTGCGCGCATGTCACGCGGTGCGTCAAGCGTGCGGACGCGCACCCTCGATGGTTACTCGTACGGTAAACAGACGGTGACCAACTACATCTGCAATCTCTGCCAGGCTGTCTACAAGAACCACAGCTCGCTGCTCACTCACCAGGTCAAAGTTCATGGGCGGCAGAAGAAGGAGGGCAAGGGTCGGCCGAAGATGCTGCCGACCGATATGTACGACGACGATGATGATGATGACGACGATGATGACGAGGATGGTGACATGGATATGATGGGAAATATGTAGTGCAGCGTTTCTTGTGACTTAGTTCTGTGTGGATGCACGTGTTTGTGCTGCATTGTCATGACTGTTTATGAGTATATTATATATATATATATCTTTATCGATATATATATATATATATCGAAAAAGAGACATTATAGTTATGAAATGCGTATTGGCAAATGGCTGTGAGCCCTGTGAATGTGCCAACGGTTGCACACAGGCTGACTGCTGTAATTGATGTTGTAGCCGGGTAGAATGGTTTTATCAAGCGTTGCATCACTAACTGTCAACGGATTCTATCTATGACTTAGTCGTCACGATTTCTTCTAAGATCTTGCCAGGTCGATGTAAAATAGAGAATAAAATGCAGTTTTTCTTAGAAGATATCGTCTGTCGTTTGGATTAAAGTTTTTCTGTAACAACAAACTCTTCGCCGTTTTTGATGACAAGTGTGTACTAAAATGTACGAGAAACCAATGCAGCTTGAGCTATTAAAGTGTTGAAGTTTCTTTAAGTCTCTGGATTACATGAGTTGAAGTAACTAATAGAGTTTAGTTTCGTGCTTTTTATAGCACCGCTATAACGAATGATGCTCAGGTTACGAGGTATCAATCAATAGTCAACGAATTGCGTTGGTTTCACTTTTAGTTCACGCTATTTTTCGTCGTCAACATGTTAAAAATAGTCGAGAGATCATATACATGCAACGTGTTTTATGTGCCACGCTTTATAACCCTTATATAAGTTCCATTTATTTTAATTTTATTTCTTGTGTTTTCAGGCTGCTTTGTTGTTTAAAGAGTTTGTCAGGAATATTAATCATTTGTTCTAAGTTAAAGATTAATAAGTACTGCTTCCAGGATTTGTCTTGGTCAGAAACTCTTAGTCATTTTATACTGATTAGGGATTTGATTTCTTAATTAAATGTGCTGATATATTAGAAATTCTTGTGCTGCCTGGTTAGATTAAACTTATTCAGTCAGCATTTTCTTCGTTAACAACAGCTTGGTGCCAGGGATACAGGGCTGAAAGTGAGCCGGGTCGGTCCGGGTCTGAGACCCGGCATCGATTTTCGAGACCTGCTGTTGCCGGGTCTCAGCCGGGTCGCAAAAAGTAGGTAAAAATGGTAGGATTTTCGGTAATTTGGAGCAAATGACTATAGGAAAAACGTCCTCAGAAAATTTATGGGCCAAAGGCGTGCTCGTCCGCCAAAGTGAGACCCGGCAACTTTTCCAAACCACTTTCAGCTCTGCAGGGATATGACTATGACACTGGCTAGCTCAGTGAAGTAGTTAAGGGCAGCATTGGTGATTGTGCCGGCCATGCCAGGATTTTCATGGCATTAGAAATGGGCTCAATATGGGTCAAATATATATGTTGGAATATTGGTCCTGGGCACACTGGCATTGTTATATGTGGGCATGGCACCTATCCACCATCCGTGGAAAACCAGGTCATCTGTGCCACTCAGCTCTCTAAGCGTTCTGGGTTCCAACACAAGTTGGGAGATTAAAAATATGTTTAATTTCTTGTTTACATTGCTGTAGTTGTGTATGTATCATCGTCAACCAAAACATTCTTAACGCAATGCTTCTCAGGAGTATTCAGAGGAGCATGTGAACAATTGCATTGCCTTCAATTTAACTTTGCCTTCATCAGTTTTCCATGGATAGGCTATGGCATTTATATAGGGCCTTTGTTTGAGCTGTCTTGACAACGTAACCTATAAAGTTTGATGGATTAATTGATGATCACTTGTAGTTACTTATATTCTCGTAGTCTGTAATATAAGAAGTAGATTAGAAATGTATTTGTATGCAATGCATTTGTATTTTTAATTTTTCTGTTGATTGCTTATAAATAAAGGTTTCATTTGTAATCTGTTTCGTGAGTTTAGTGTCTATGACTGATTTGTTATGTCAACTAAAATGTTTTATTGAGTGTTAAACTGTTTCAACGCATTGTATGTCAGTTAGTAGTTTTAAAAGACTTGTCCATTGTTCAACTGTGTTTTCCTGACGTTAGTACATTTGTTGGCAGCGCTGTGGGTGTTTAATGAAGTGACTTCTGACGTGTTTGCTATTGTTTCTTCACTGGCAGATAATGACACTGGCAGATAATGATACGTTTTTGTTGCTGACAATGTTTATTCTTTAGTTAAGAGAGTTTATATATTATCAGAAATGCAAGGCAACTTGTCAAAATATAAAGAAGTCTGTAATTTATGCTATAGTTTCATTTACCAGTAGTCTTTTAGTGTGGTCCTGAGTTTGGATAAGAGAACATTTTGAAATTTGACTGTTTTAAATTTGAAAGATAACATCTCCGAGAAGCCATTTTAGTTGTAAAAAATATTTGTACAAATATTAAAGGGTAAATTATACTCATTGGTATATGATGGTATCATATTATGTTATTATATAGTAAATAATATTATGATCATATAATAGTAAATAATAGCATGCTATATTATAGCAGTTTATGTAATATATATATATATACTAATATTGTAAACAGCAATGAAAAACTTGCCATGTCAAATATTTCTGGGGTCAAAATAATTTAGGGGGGAACATTCTCCCCATAGATTAAACACTGCATGGACTACTGTATTTTCAGGATTACAAATTTGGATATTTAAATGAAAATTACTTGACCTACTGACTGTAAGGCTAAGCAGAAGTTTGTCCTCGCAAAGAATGGCTTGCATGTAGGCCTACATTGTCCTAAGTTATCCTAAGCTTAAATTATCCTCAGCTGTGTAGGGTTAAGACCCATAAACAGTCGACTGGCTAACCAACCAGAAACCCGAGGGGTGAAGGCTCTTTCCAGTGCTTGGGCAGCGGAGTTTGGTTTGCTTAAAGGTCATTTTGCTGGTGGAAGAATCTTGGGATTGCTTCTCTTGGTTCGTATAATCCACCAAATGGAAAGAGCTTGGCTTACTTTGTATAGACCTAATGCCTCTGCTCTGAGTCATCGTTTTATGAGCTCGAGATCTAGGTTGAAGTAATAAATAAGTACTGTCAAAAGAGGAAAATGCATTACTAGCTGTACGTCACCTACTCTGCATCTAAGAAAACTTTTTAATTGACAAAGAAATCGTCCGGGATGACTCGTTTCTATTCCTGGGACTGGCAGAATGCCCCGGCAATTATGGTAGATATTTTAGGACATGCGCCACACTGTAGAGGCCTACCTTAATCAGGCCACATTCACCTATAATCCTTACAGGTGACTCTGGTCTCAGTTTTCTGATTCAGTGGTTTAGGATTTTACAGCCATTCCATAGCATGCCTCTCTGAAAAGCGTACTAGACTGTCCGTCTGCCCATCTGCGTATAGGTCTACGCACATCATTTTCGTCTGTTTCTTTGTTTGTTTATCTGTGTGGCTATATGCATGTGTAAGTTCAGTATTATTATGTCTTCGTGATTTTGCCATGGTTACACTGCTAAGGATGCACATTTGCGCTGCACATAAAGCCACGCGTGACGCATATAAATTATATAGGAGGGGCCTACTCCTAAAAGCTGCGTATACGCGAAATGGTAGAACAGCTAGGAAAGCGGAAGGGCAGACTTGCAAAGTGCAAACGCGGGCTTTTCCTGGGAATGGCTTTCGTCAGCAATTTGCTTATATCGAGAATGACCTCAGAGTAGTCCATAGACTATAGGGTAAGCCCACTTGAAGAATGCCTCCAAGCAGATTTCGTTTTGTTCGCTGTCCTTAGTCGTCATGACTGTCAGGACGCAATGTTTATTCTACAGCGCGCGGCCTTGACACCATGAGAACGATCCGTTGCCTGTCTTATAGGCGTAACCAATGAGCCGTGACCATGCACTTAGATTTCCATACGATGACCAATAGTCAATTGGAGTCGTCGAATACCGAGGCCTTCAGATATCGTAGTCAAGACTTCACTTTGTTCGTTGATCTTAGCGAGAAGGACATTATCAACAGGAGATCAACTATAGCTGCTCCTAATTAAGTTATTTCCTAATCGGAATCCCCTCGCAACGTGAAAGATGAAGATGCTGTTGTTCGCCGCTGTTTTGCTCGCTGGTCAAATAGGTAAGATAAATGCGCTAAGTCCAATCGCTTATTCAATGGAGTCAGTAAGGCCAAACATCTAGCCTAATGAAATCAAATGAAGAGTAGACTCCTCTAAGTCTAATTCATTTCTGAAGAAATACTAAAATAGGGTAGGCCTACTCGATCATAATGTTTAGAGCGAGGACACGGGTTTTAATAGGCAGAGCCTTTTTTAAACAAAATTTTCAGATTGGCAGTTAAGATCATTTATCTCAAACCAAACAGTTTGCATCTAGGCTTATTTTAGTCATAGAAGTGATAGAACTTGACAATTTTCAGAAACATTTATGACCCATTTTGCTCTGAGACATTTAGGCTAAGTTCTTGCTGAACATCTTGTAGGACGTATACGTAGAAGCATATGCTTATAGCCTATGTACCTACAGTGCCGTACCTAAACAATAGGCTAGCCTAGGTCCTAATTAAATTGAAATTGAAGTGCAATTGAAAGCAACGTCTGAACGTCATTACACAGCGTCACGTTCTGTTGGCCTGCGCGAGGCTTCTCGTATTTGAACTCACACCTGTTCTCGATCACTCCTCACCTGTCTTCTGTAGGAATCTTCGCCAAGTCTATAGTTTCGAATCCTGCTTTTGATCGGTCTCACTGCGTCGTTGTCTCATATTGATAATTGACCACAGTTGCGCAGTAACGTTCCTCTTCTGAATCTGCGCTTACCTGTAGTCTCATTGCGACTTTATAAACAAAAATTATTAGCACACCAATTTAATTACCAGTTAAGCCTATACTTACTTTACTTAGACTTAGTCCTTCCTGTGCATGTCTGCACACCGGGCGAAGCATCTCCTCCACTCGTCTCTATCTATCGCCACTTCCTCCGCCTCCCATGAATGTCAGCTCCAGGCATCTTAAGTCGCCACTGGTTATAGGCTATTGTTTTCCTTTTACGCTTCACTGCAGATATGAAAAAAAATTCTCTTTGGGTATCTTTTTTGACCTGTCAAAAGCTTTTGACACCGTTAATCATAAAATTCTGATAAAAAAACTTGAATACTATGGTTTTCGAGGTGTTTGTAACTCCTGGTTTTTAGACTACTTAAGTAACAGAAGCCAATATGTTTACTTTAAGGGTCAAAAATCTGTGGCCTTGGATGTTACCTGTGGTGTCCCCCAAGGGTCAATACTTGGACCACTTCTTTTCCTTTTATATATAAATGACCTGTCCATGACCTCAACTGTATTTAAATTTATACTATTCGCTGATGACACAAAGGTTTTTCTTTCTCACCATTCCATAGGTCACCTATTTGATATAGCTAATAATGAGTTATCCTTAATAGAGCAATGGTTTAAAGCTAATAGATTATCCCTTAATATTGATAAAACCAATTTCATTTTATTCCACACTAAAAAGAAAATTGACCTTGATGTTAATAGGTCACTTCTAATTAATAATGTCCCTATCACCCAAACAAATTCATCTAAATTTCTTGGGGTCATTGTTGATAGCCACCTTACATGGAAGGATCATATTTCATCTATTGTGAAGAAAATTGCTAAAAACATTGGGGTCCTTCACAGGATTAAACATTGCCTACCTAAATCTGTTCTCTTTAATCTTTATTATACACTTATTTTCCCTTACCTCTCTTATTGTAACATATCTTGGGGTTCTAACTATCCCTCTCGACTCAAACCATTGATTATATTGCAAAACGTGCCATACGATTAATATGTGGTGCTCATTGGAGATCCAGCTCTGCTCCTCTCTACTTAAACCATATGTTACTGTCTCTACTAAACATCAATAAGTTCCAAATATGTATGTTTATGCATCGCTACCACCTGTGCCTATTGCCCCTCACTTTTAATAATTACTTTACTACTGGCTCTAAACTTCACGATCATGCTACTAGGCATGCTAGCTGTTACCGCAGTGAATATGCACGCCTAAAAATTAAACAATTCTCAATAAAATGTTTGGGCCCTAAGATTTGGAACGGCCTTCCGGATCATATATCTACCTTAAAATCCACCAGCCTCTTTAAAATTCGCTTAAAAAACTTTCTCGTTGTGAACTGACATCTTTCACTGCCCCTGACTGACATCTACCCATTGACTAAATCTTGGTTACAAGTATATTTTCTCTTATGTAATATTTTTAATTTAGCTACTCTTATATTATATTTTTAACCACTCGTTGTGGAGTATCACTTATAGCCTGCCTATTGTTTTCTTATATCATGGCTGTCTAGCTTATTATTGGTTACTGTCACATTGTCGTCTGTTATACACTAACATTTGATACCACTAGTTATGGTCACTGGTCATTGCCTATGGTCTGCAACTCTTAACATTCATTCATAATTTGAATTAGCTTTATTTTGTTATGCTTCATCAATGTACATGAATATATTCTCTGTTTACACTCTGCTTATCAATGTACATATCTCTCGTTCTCTCTCTACATTAACTCATCTACTTGATTTTGTTTTGCCTACATTGCTTAATAACAACTACACTCCTCTGTCTGTCACCACCATCTTGATATAACTCCTGTTTGTGGTTGCCCAGGTTTAGCGGGATCACTCCCTTTCTGGGTGACCCTTTCTTAGTGATCTTTTAACTAATAATAGATGATAATAACTTGTATGCTCATTACTGCACACTCTTACTTCATATAATATTATATTTTTGCTGTTATGATTTGTTGATCCTATGAATAAACAAGATTTGATTTGATTTGATTTGACTGACTTCTATACTTGCCCAAGAGTATGAGTACAAAATAATGCATAGGCGCATGTTTTCTCAGACTTCCGCTAGTGCACAATCGTAAGACGTATACAAGCCTTAATTGTTAGCTCATACCAAGCGTTGGACATTTCTTCAATCCGTCATATTTTTACAGCGCCATCTGCCAAACCACGATCAGAGTCTGAGATACGGAAGCATGTTGGCATAATCAAGGCGAAAAAGAGCAGGCATTGGTTTGTGATCACAGTCACTAGATGGTCAGTGGCGTAACAACGTAGCCGGGGGCCCGTGGACAATGGAGCTCGGGGGCCCCTAGTAGCCCCCGACCTATTACGACACCAAAAAGTGAAAATTGTGAAATGGCTATAAACTGCAGACAGTGCAGTTAGATTAAAATAGAATAGTACACGATATATAGTCAATATACACGGTGTCCCAATTGAACTGATACCCTTTTTGTTTTGGGGATATACTTGTCAATTCTATACAGAACTTTATACAATTCCAGAGAACGTAAGAGGAATAAATTATCAATGTTTCCTGAAAGTTTTATCCAATTCTACAAGCAGAGTTCGAAGTTATGCACATTCAAATTTGGGCAAAGGAAATTGTAAGTTTCCAACATGTAAAAGATAGGAAATTATTGCTTGCAACTGCACGCCTTACTTTAAAATAATTATACAGGCTTTAGTTCAGACTGCAAGTCTGAAAATATATAAATGGAAAAGTATTATTTTATCTACGTGAGATTTTTTAAGTTAAAACGCTTGGGGGCCCTTTGAACCTCGGGGGCCCGTGGCTTTTGTCCACCTTCGTTATATGGTTGTTACGCCACTGTAGATGGTGAGATTGACCTAAGGTGGAAAATGAATCAAATGTAGGCCTACGAAACGCGTGATTATAATAATTTAATTGTCAGCAATGCGGTGTAGACATTTATTATTAATCCATGCTGTTTGTTTTGTCGTGAAATCATACAGTTTTACCCGCCAAGGCCATCAACTGCTACATTGGAGAAAAGTTAGCAAATTTTGCTATCTCGGCTGGAAACGAAACTGGCTGTACTGTATGCAAGGTACATGGAAAGTCTATCTATCCGTTTGTCTGTCTCATAGGCGTAGGAGACGGGGGTCCATGGGGGCAAATGCCCCCCAAATTTCGGGCAAGTCTGATTTTTCGGGCAAGCAGACCCGGAAAAATAAAAAAGTTTTTAAAAATTGTACTTTTTTAAATTTTTCCGAGTCTTCTTGCCCGAAAAATCAGACTTGCCCGAACAAAAAAAGGTCGTCATACCTTTCGGGTAAAAAGTAACGGGAAATTTTGGAAGATTTCGGCCGGATGACTAAAAAAAGGTCGTCAGAATTTTCGGGCAAACGTGACGGAAATTTTTCTTTAAATTTCGGCCGGATGAAAAAAGTTTTTCGGGCAAAAGTCTAATTTTTGCCCCCCCCCCCCCAACGCTGAAATGTCCCCTACGCCTATGGTCTGTCTGTCTTTTTGTCTGTCCTGTCTGTCTGTCTGCCTGCCTGTCTGCCTGTCTGTCTATCTATCTAGGCCTATCTATCTAGGCCTATCTATCTATCTATCTATCTATCTATCTATCTATCTATCTATCTATCTATATATATATATATATATATATATATATATATATATATATATATATATATATATATATATATATATCCATCCATCCATCCATCCATCCATAAAAGTTATTGTAAGTCTTCCTATCTTCTTGTCTGTCAGTCTAGGCCCTATTCCATCTGTTGATTTTTGCGTACACGCCGATATCTGAAGTGTACAATTAGCTGGCCTATATTTTCACACGCTTAATTTAGCGGCATTGTTATAAGTTATAGCCCTACTTCACAATGTTCGCTCAACTATTTCAAAACACGATGTTTGGATTGCAGAAAGTGATTCTCGATGTTTTTATACTGTCGACCTCGACTAAAACCTGTGAAAAAGGAACGTGTGAGGAAGGCAGTTCCGGTATTACCAAGACCTTTTGCTGCAACACCGATTACTGCAATGCTGCCACCGATCTGCGCCTGACGTCATCGATCGGAATTGCTCTGGTCGTCATCCTCGCAGTCAAACAGCTATTCCAGTGAAAACGGATGAATGCAACGGACATGTTGATTTTTATTATGTTCAAAATCACCGTTCTCATTCGCGCTTTCCCATTTTTAGGCCATCATATTTCTGATATGTATATAGGCCCCTATATGTTACAGGCAATGTGTAAAATCAGGGATTTTGTAAAATGCCTGAAATTTTTAGGCAATTTGTAAAATCCCCAATTCACTCGGGCACTTTACACAATCCCTGAAAAAAACGGATTTTGTAAAATCCCTGAAATCTGAAGCTGAAAATTTGACAGATTGCCTGAAATCCAAATGAACATAATCGTTGTTTATTATGGAAACAAGCCACTTAAGTTTACTTCAATTTAATTTTTCGAATTTTAGTTTTTAATTTTCAAAGTTAATTAGTTAAAGTCATCTATAATACATTAAAAAAAATTCAAATTTGTAAACTGCTATGAACAAATCGAATACTAACAGCACTACCACTTACATTTTAAAAAGTTTAATAATAATACTACATAAAATTACTTGTCGAGACCCCTCCTGAATGTTTCTTCTAAGTTCAGTTCCAAATTCATTTTTAGTTCAGTTTTTAAACGGCTACATCAGTTTTTGTTTACACATGACGTACTCGAATGACATCGACTGTTACATTTGACCTTTGCTTTGAAACATTTGCACCTATTTGTCTTGCAGCTTCCAGTCCCTGAACAGTTGCATTTAAAAAAACCTTGCCCACCACATTTGGATTCAAATTGAACAGCACTTCGAAGTCCTACTTCCTGTTCTGTTGAAATGTCATTGTTAGTTAGTAGCTTGTGGGCACACAAATCAAATTGATTACGGGAGTATTTCCCGGACAACATTCCAGCCCTTACAGCGATTCTGTAGAGGTCGTTGTTGTCACGCTCACAAACAACACCCATTATATTTCGAGGATCTCCCCGGCCTCTGTCAACGAGGGGAATATATATGGTGACATTGTCTTCTGTGTTTGCAGCAACGTTTGTCATTCGGCTACGCTTTACCATACGCTCTGCCTGATCAACCATTGCATCCCGAGCTCGCTTACGTTGTGTTTTAATTGTAACACGATTCTGTTCCATAGCTGAACTATTTTTGTCCATGACATCTTCCAGCAAAACAGGCTGGTTGTCGAGATTGTGCTGTTCCGATGTACCCAGACCTGATCCATTGATGACTGCTACCTCTGTTGATGTGGAAAGACCTGTCTGGTTGATGTATGAGGATGTGGTTGAGGTACCTGGAGCAGACGGGTTGTTGTCATAGGATGTGGTTGAAGTACTTGGATGAGATGGATTGTTGTCTGAGGATGAAGAACCTGGAGCAGACAGGTTGTTGTCGGAGGATGTGGTTGAGGTACCTGGAGCAGATGGGTTGTTGTCAGAGGCTGTTGTTGAGGTACCTGGATTATGTTCATTTGGGTTTCAGGCAATCTGTCAAATTTTCAGCTTCAGATTTCAGGGATTTTACCAAATCCCTGTTTTTTTCAGGGATTGTGTAAAGTGCCCGAGTGAATTGGGGATTTTACAAATTGCCTAAAAATTTCAGGCATTTTACAAAATCCCTGATTTTACACATTGCCTGTAACATATATATATGTATATATATGTATATGTATATATATATATATAGCCTATAATAAAAACATTTCAGTTAGGCTATTGTAAGTTGCATGTATATAAACATGTGAGATGCTACTGCTACCACGATGGACAAATATTTCTTTTACAGGAGTTAAGACAATTTATCAAATTAATTAAAGGTGTGATATCTGATTATAAATTAGATAGATCTATAGGCCTACGGTTGACGACGAACAATTAATTAGCCTATAATCATTGTTCGCTAAAGTTGTGTGCAGTCTGAATTAAAAGGTGTCACGCAAGGCAATTGCATTGAACACTGAATGGTAGAAAATAGTAGAACCTAACTTGTACACAAAATGATCTATTTTCTCTGTGGTCGCTAACAAGATGCATGCCACTTAATTAATTGCAGCACGATGGTCGCTAAAACATCTAATCATAATGTCACATTAATGTGCACCGTGATTTAAAAAAATGTAAGCCAAATTGTTTTTCATATATCTCTAGTCT
>OX243816.1:29385367-29708867 GCA_945859605.1 Lumbricus rubellus
TCATGTGGAGGTAGAGCAAGCTGCGCCAAATTCAACGGTATCAAAATGTCCCAAAACATAAAAAGTGGAGTTAGAACAACCTGCATGATTCTCGGCCGACGATATCGTGCCCAGATGTTAATTTTTGACTCAGCTTTCTTAAATTGGAATAATTTTATTTATTCAAATTTAAATTTATTTTGGCAGCCTGATAGTTTTCTTTAGATAGGCCTACAGCTAGGTCCATCCTACCCAGACCACTGCTGATTGGTTTGTACAAAATTCCACCCAATAAAAAGCAATGCACATAATATGCCTATAGATGCTTAGGCCTATTATAGGCTGTCGATTCAGGGATGTAAAAAAGATATTTCATAGGCATTGTCAGCCAGCCTACTACCTTAAATTTTGATAGGCCCAATTATGCATAATTTTATCAATGTGATTACGAATAGATCAATTATTGTACTTTCAAAATTAATTAGGCCTATTCGTGACAAATGCCGTAACAACAAACGAATCAATACGAGTGCATGAATTCAGATCGACGTGTTGGTAGGTTTCATGATAATATTACACACGGCTGAGACTTAGCCTATTGCGAGTCTAACTGCACTGGGAGGATATTTCGAACCACGCCCCGACTGCTGCCATAGGCTATGGATCGACTACTGCGACGGAGCCAATTATCCTCAATTGTATTGTATTGTATTGTATTGTATATGACCATTCATAAACGCTCCTCTCAGCATGAGGCTTTCAGTAGAGCTCCCAGTGCGAGCAACCTCGAGAGAAAAACTTCAAAAAGCCTGATAAGGTAGGCGAGAGAAAGACGAGCAGAGACCAAGATCAGTCCACACGTCGTGTATTCAGTATGAGAATTGTGGAAAAATAACTGGGGGGGGGGGTTGGCCTATGATAAACTTGAAATTGGGGTATGAAAAACATACTTTAACATGGGGCTCTAAGAAAGACTGGGGGGTTGAACCTTCCCCCTCCCAACCCCCCGGCAATTCTCACCCTGCGTGTATTGAAAGAACCTTGAGCAAAGACTAATAGAGAGAACGGCGCAATGTGCCTAAGGACACATTTGGGTCTCAGCCTCACAGGCGTCTCAGCACTATGAGTCATCCAACTGCTACCGTAACCTTATCTCAGAGGCCCTCCATAAAGTATGTCACGCTCCAGGGGGGGGGGGGGGTAGGGAGTGTAAGAAAGTGTGACAGTTTGTGACAGAGGAGGGGGTCAGGCCATGTGTGACGTTGCACATTAAAAAAATTTATTTCTAATTTATTTTATTTTTTTAAAGTAGAATTTAATAGCTTTAAAAATAATTTTCAATTTTTTTGGAAACATATGAATTAGTTTTATGTCAAAATAGCATGAAATGCGTATCTTCTGAATGTGTTGTTCACGATTCCTCTCGCTAGGACTCGGAGCGCTAGTAATGCGAAGCCTTGTTTTAGCCTATGTAGGCTATAGCCTTGCTTTCGTCATGACGGAAGTATTATTAATTATTATTTCTATGTTGTCCGCTGCATAATTATGTCACTGAGCGAGAAATGTACTATAGCCTACGCCCTACGCTGTAGCTTGGCTTTCCAGGTTCCGGTGATAATTCTCGAAAAGTTAGGCCCTAGCTATGCTTAGCCTACATTACATTACATTGCAGTCGGACAGCATTAAAAAGGCCTAACGAAACAAATGAAGAGAAGACCAGTTAGGCCCGTCGGCAATTCGATTTTATCATCTGTAGGCCTAATTTATTAGTTTTTATGACATGAAAGACCATTGCGCCTACGATTTTTTTTCAAACGATAGGGCCTAATGTTTCTGATGAGATTCCTCTGTCAGAAATTTGACCCTGACCACCATGGACTATAATAATTCTTACAGACAACCTTTTTGACCCAACGCAACGCTCGTGAATAAGCCGGTGCCCCGCGCTTGGCTTTCGAGTGGCGCTTTAGAAATTAGGAGATTACGATTACGATTAAAAAGGAGATTACTTTTCACGATGCAATATGTTTGAAGAAAATAAATCTGCCACGTCCAATTTGCGTGAGTTGCAGCTGCAGGCCTAGCACTGCTAGCAGATGCGATCTTTGTCTTTAGAGGTCTATCCGGCAAGCATGCATGTTGATAGGGTGAATATAATAATATTGTGACTTTACACACGTAAAATGTTTTGCACTAATATGCAATGATATGAACTGCGTTTGAAACTTTGCCTACTTACTAAGAATTAGCGCCAGATTGTCGAAACCAGAGAACCAGCGTCAGATATATAAATAGCTGAACATTAATTAGGAATGCACGGACCAATCGCTGTTTAGTTCGCTCTTCTATAACCTCGTTGGCTAGAAACCACTTACTTAATATTAATATGTAAATTAGAATATTAATCAGCCGATAGCTTAATATTAATAGCTCACAAAGATGGCGTTAAGTGCGTGAAATGTCAGTCTCAGGCTCGTTTCAAGTCATCTATCACAGAGATAAAAATGGTCATCGTATATCTTCGGATTTAGAGATTATAAATAGCTGAACTATATGCACATGCGAAAGTTGAGATCTGCTTGAAGATGGTGATAAGTGTTTTGAGTTTGGAGTGTGCGCTTGAAGCGCTGCAACACCCAGTTATTGGTTGGCCTCGTATACATGCGAACGGCGCTTCGATTAGAATGTGTCAGAAGCGTCTTGCTAATGGATACTTGAAGGTGTGAGGAAAATACGGAACGTTACGAAGTCGACTGCGGGTGTCAGTCATACTGTGGCGAGTGTACATCGTTCGCTATACTAGGCTGTTCTCTTTGTGTACGCTACGTATGGCAAGGAGAGACGTGCAGGACTTTTAAGACCGATTTGGTCATGCCGACCTGTATAAAACGTTTGTAAAGACTTGGATTTACAAGAAGTTGTAGATGGTTGAATGAAAGTAAAGATCTGAGTATGATTGTAAGCCTGTCAGACATGTGTTGAAGTCATTCTGTGCGCTCTGTGCAAGCTGAACGTTTACTAACTTAAATATTGTTATTCTGGACTGTAGTCGGACGCATGATCCAAGTTTGAAATTCGTTTACTTCAAAGAGACTTCAGATTGTTTGTCTTCAAAGATCAGTTTGAAGAGTTTTTTCACAGAAGAACTGTCAAGTTGTCTCATTAGTCATACGACGGTTATTTGTGACTGGATAGGAATCACGATGATTTTTCTGCAGGCACTGAGCAAGATATTTGTCAAGACATTCACTTTGTTATGTATAGTATTTCTAATTAGTGACCGAAAGACAAGCGTGGATTCGAGAACAGCACGTGGTGCCACCTATCTTCAGTGTCCTGCTGAATGTTCATGCTTAGGAAATGTGGTTGACTGCAGCAAGAGAGCATTGACTACGCTGCCCAAAAATTTACCAGACTGGGTGGAGAGTCTGTAAGTAATCTTCCTTCATTAACAGTTTCTTTGTAGTTTTAACTTAAAAATCTTTTTCAAAACTGAGTTTTCAAATTGCATCAATGAATTCAAATAGATTGGATTTACAGTAGATTTGAACCACTGAGCACTGTCATTAGATTAACACGTTGGCCACGAGGGACATGTTAACACGTCCCAAATTGAGTCATTTAACACAGCAAATTAGCGGCCAACGTGTTAATATATAGGGTAATCCTGAAGACTGTGTGCCTATACATGCAGTTTGTAGGTTGGCTAAATACTGTTAAGTGTGCAGAGGGCTGTGATTGAAAAGTCATTATTGTGGTAGTTTTCATTGTTATTGGTGAGATTGAAGACTTTATTATTATGTATCTGATGAGATAGATGTGTATTGCATAGTTTAAATTTCGCAAAATCAGATAGTCATCGTCTGACAGCATCTGGTCTTAAAGTGTCTTTGCACCACACGACTGTCTGTCACTTTGAGAAAACCTAATGCATGCACTTTGTGCATTTAGATGCAGATATGTATATGCATGCATGACTATGTACATGTCAATAAATAATCTGGCAAGTGTGCAAACCATCCTTCCATGTTGTGCTGGTCAACTTGATATAGTTATCAGAAAGTTGACAAGTTAATTGACCCTGACTCTTGGCCACACCAATACAACTTAAAGCTGCCAATTTGGTACTTTAGGTGAAGAGCACAGACGTGTACACACCCAAGCCTTCATGGATGCATGAGTTGATTGCCTTTTTGCACTCCTCTGCATTAAAGGAATACTCCTTCCTTGCCCAAGAAAGTTAAATCCCCCACACATATGTAACTGTATTGTGTATTGACATTATTTTATAACTAAAGGAACAAAGGAGGCTTGTGCAAGTCTATATTTATCTGGGAGTTCTCAGTTTTGTGCAGCTGTGTTCACCAAAATCAGCTTGGTTCAGTAATGGGAGTAATTGTTGTTACTTGGTTGCCGGACTGTTTGATTAAATTTTCCAGACCTACCTCCTACCTGCAATGAGTGCTGTGTCTACAGTAGAGCCTCATTATATATCACTCAGAATGGTGGCCATGACAGACATTACCTTAACTCTGCAGGTCTTTCAGTTTATAAACAACTGGTGCAATTCACCATTGTCTAGTGTAATGACTTCTGCCAATGTGCACTGCAGTTGTCAGAGTAAACGCACAAGGCATCAGCTGATGAATGCACCTAAAGTCAGATCTGTGAATCTGGTAAGATTTGATGTCAGTGTTCAGACTACTGAGGCAGTTTAACCCTTTAATGACAAGCGTGTACTACATGTATGTGCATGGGAGCCAATGCAACTCGTTGGCAAAGGGTTAAGCAATAATGTTTCTGAAAGTTTATTCAACACTACCCTACTGGCTGTGAAACCAATGTGCGAGGGATATCTTGAATTGTGGTTTTGCAACCAATGTGCGCTCTAACCGGATATGTTGTAATAGAATACTCTGTATATAGCAAGGTTTATCCGTACCTGCCATTGAAACTGCGCAATCAAAATATTTTTAGTTGGTGCACGAGACTTGAGTTTCTGGGAAGGTTTCGTTTATAATAGGAAGCTTAAAAATACGAACCCAGCTGACTCTAAAGTCTCGTATTACCTCTCTGACTGGAGAATAGTGTTGATATGGGATGAGGTTGACTTTAACCCATGTAGGTAAATCACTAACAAGTTGGTCATTGAAGCCCACTATTTATTGACTTACGTTGGAACTGTCAGCAAGGACAAAATATGTGTGGACATGAATTGAAGATAATGCTGTCCTGCGTGTGCCTGACTGTATGATATAAATGTTTTGCTACTCACAAACGATTAAGTTGTGGTATATAGCAAGTGTGCTGTGCAACTGGACAGTTGTGTCTATGACAATTCTGGCCAGTTGTTTTGAAGAGTTTGCAGTCCTGCAAAAGTGATCAGAGTAAAATTATGTAATGTGTCTCTGCATGATTGTTTACATTTCAAGTTTTCTGTCTGTCTGGGCAAAATAAATTTTGAGAAATGAAAAGTTTCTGGGCTTGTTGTTTGGTCATCTTTTACAGGCACAGTTGGATGAGGGTGACCTGTGTGCATTAGTTTACATAGCTATGCAGATGGGAATAAACTGACCTACAGCAGTAGGGTGATTCATCTAGGGTAGTTTGGAATTTATCAACCCAGGATGACCAGTCCAGTGGTCTGTCATTTCTTTATGACCTATGGAGGCTTTGGTGCTGGACAGTTTCATGTGAAATTACTCATTTGTGTAAGTCACCCTCCCAGAACACTGATACCTTAGATCTTTGACCAGACTGATTACAGAATATTGCCTTGGGCTGAATGATTTTCCCAGGATGTCCAGTCTTTCTGAACTAATTAAAACTGATTTGGCTGTGTATATCAGTTGACTTTGCACCATCAGACCAATTTGACACTGTTTGGACCATAGTTAAATTATGTGACCTGTCCTGTGCTTTATTGCTGTGTGGTCCTCTCTGGAGAAGAAACCAATCATTACCTGTAATTAAATTCATGAATACTCTCCATTAAGTTAATGTTTCTAGGATTTTGTTATTGAAACACTTTAAGTTAGTCTCTCAGATGGACAATGGACAATTAAATGTTTATGCAATGCATACTTAGCTGGCTATAGTCAACAAAGACTAGGCTGCTGGTGAGCCCTGATTTTGAATAATACATTTTTTATCGTCTATGGATATTCATAAATTCTGAGAATGTATTTAACACCTCTTCAAGATATTACTATGCTCTGGCCTATTATATGATGTTATTTGTAATTAATAAAATAGTAATTACATTAGAAATTAGTGATAATGGGAAATAATTTCTGGTGAGTTTGTGGAATTGTTGTGTATGGTGAAATCAATATTGAAACAGGTGCTTGTAGTGAATTGTGAGATTTATTGTAAATCATGATTGACACACTACACTCAGATTCAACCTACATGTTCACGGATCAATAATTATTAAATTGCTTTATTAATGATAAATGATTGTGATAAATTCATGATAACCTGGAAGAAATGTGCTATGTAACCTTTCCTTGCAAGCTGACACTCACCCATATTTTTTATCAGATCAGACGTCGTTGGTGCATAAATATAAATTGCCATTTGATTTATGAGTAAACCTGAAATGAAAATGTTGCCTGTAAACTTCAATAATAGTGATTGTCAGAACTCAGAAAATTTGCATGAACGCTACACTTGGAACGTATAATAAATTATGCAAAAACTACATGAGCGAGCAAGTTTCCATTTTTATTTATATATATCATCCCTGTGCAACTCGTCAATGAATATGTGCATGTGTGCGTAGTTGCAGTTCAACGTATGTGTGTGTAGTTGCAGTTCAACGTATGTGTGTGTAGTTGCAGTTTAACGTATGTGTGTGTAGTTGCAGTTCAACGTATGTGTGTGTAGTTGCAGTTTAACATATGTGTGTGTAGTTGCAGTTTAACATATGTGTGTGTAGTTGCAGTTTAACATATGTGTGTGTAGTTGCAGTTTAACATATGTGTGTGTAGTTGCAGTTTAACGTATGTGTGTGTAGTTGCAGTTTAACGTCACTGTGTGGTAACAAAGACCATTAGCGATGCCCTCCTCCTTTATCCAGGCTTGGGACTGGCACTGGCAGAGTGCAGCCAGTGGCGGAGTTGAATCAATGAATATACTTAACCAGTGTTCATAACTAGTCTCAATTTAATTCATATTTCTGTTCAGCTTGATTGAGTTAGCATGAATAATTTACAAAGTACCTGTGCTGCTTTTTGTGCCAGTGCCATTTTTCTGGTGTCAGTATTGTGATTTAATACTTGATTAGAAGTTTTGGTAATAATGCTTTGACATTAATCATGATTTACACCAATCTCACAATTCACCACTTGCACCCGTTTCAATACTAATCTCGCCATGTAAACACAACAATTCCATAAATGTAGCAGACATTATTTTCCAATTTTCACTATTTTCTATAAATGTAACTACTCGTTTATTAATTACATGTATCTATGCCTCTCATTAACTGTAGAATTTGGGAAATTCTGCATTGCTCCATGTGAATTAATTCTCACACGTGCATTTTCACAATGTATGCATATATATATTATGTGTGTTTTTTATCAAGATACTAATACATAGCTTATCTTCAGTTCAGATAATTCTGTCTTCAACAGCTGAGCAAATTATTGAGCTGGTATAATAAAACCAGTGTTAGTGGCCCTGTAAATGTAGCAAGTGTTCATGGTTGAGGCTTTGTTTGCTTTTGATTTAATGGTGTCAGCGACCTTGTGTGTCGGGTGTGGGCTACGAAAGAAGATTGTGTTGCTTTAGCAATGTAGCACAATATCTGGTGCTTCATTTGCCCAGTTTCATTACTGGGTGGCACGAGGGATTTTGCTTTGTGCCTTGATTTTCTGTTGCTTTTAATCTAGTCGGCTTAGAGTTTTGTTTGTTCTTGTGTTGCAGGGATCTGTGCAGTAATTCGCTCAAGTCAATCGATGTGGAAGCCTTTGCTGGCCTCGACAGGCTGAGTGAGATGTAAGTTTCGTTCAGTCAGATTTTATGTGATTTTTAATGGAAAGTTAGCAGATGATTGGTGAACTGGCTGTTTGGATGACTGAATGGATGGATGACTGGCTGTTTGGATGACTGGCTGTTTGGATGACTGGCTGGCTGGCTGGCTGGATGGATGGATGACTGGCTGTTTGGATGACTGGATGGATGGATGACTGGCTGTTTGGATGACTGGCTGTTTGGATGGATGCTTGGATGACTGGCTGTTTGGATGACTGGCTGTTTGGATAGCTGGCTGTTTGGATGACTGGCTGGCTGGATGGATGGATGGGTGGGCGACTGTTGAATGCAAACTGGTCAATGGAAGATGGAGGGAGAAGAGATGTCCTGTTATATTAAAACAGAGACAGGAAGAGTAAGAGGCAGTGGGAATTGGAGGAAGAGGAGTAATAACGAAGCGACTTTTTTTAGGTATTAGCTAGCGTGACGTGACGTAGTGTTCATTGCGGCCATTGTATTGCATTTTGCCATGCAATGTGGACAGGAAAGAGTAAAAAATGATGAAAGGCAGGAAAATGAGGGGTGAGGTAGTGGCAAAGGAGCAACGGAAAGGGGAGGGAGTGAGAAGGGTGGAGGGGGCATGGAAGGGCAGAGGACATGAGAAGGCATTAATTTTATAGAGGCAGATGTGAATTATTAATACCAGAATTCTGAGCAATCCATTGGCTTTGGACTGCTCTATTATTATATTAACCCATTGCAACACAGCACCTTTAACTCTTGGCTTCGGTGCAGTGCTTTCGCAAATTTGTTGGCCAGACCTCAGCTCTGCTGTTGCCCAGATTCCAATAGCAGTGTTTTGTGGCTCTTTCTGGGTTTTTTCACACAGATTTCTGTTTCCACTCAACCAACCCCAGTGAAATTGGGCAGTGAAGTTGGTGCTTGTGAACAGCCAATATGTTTTTTTAAATTTGTCAACCTTTTATTTTATGCTTCGTAGATCGCTGGCAACTTAAGTGTCAGGCCATCATCGCATGGTGTAATCCCTATGCACACGAAATTGTTATTCAGTTTCCCACTTCCACCTGAGCTTTGAACATTTATCGTGTGGTGTTCAAATCTTGAGTGAAAACATTAGAGTCAGATAAGCAAGAGCTTCAAGGAAAGTGACTAGAAGACAATATTACAGGACCAAGGTTAAGAGACCAGCAACGATGCATGGCTAAAGGCAGAGGTGGCCATTGCTTGTACCAGTGATGGTAGGCGCGCAATTTTTCTATTTTTTGTCTAATAATCTATAGCGCGACCATACATAACGTATCAGAGTAGCGTACACGTACTGTATGTACGTTATCGGAAAATGACATCCACGTACGTTGTACGTTAAAAATGTAATTACTGTTGCAGAACGAACAAAATATGCTTGATTTATTAAAATTTTATGGAAAATCCATGTTCAGCTACATGATCATCTCTTGGATAAAATAAATGACGTGGATTATCATGAGGTTGCTGTTGAATGGAATTTTGAGTGTAGTTTGCGCTGATAGTAGCAGTTACTCTGCTGATAGTAGCAGTTATTCCACTGATAGTAGCAGTTATTCCGCTGATAGTAGCAGTTATTCTGCTGATAGTAGCAGTTATTCTGCTGATAGTAGCAGTTGTTCCACTGATAGTAGCAGTTATTCCGCTGATAGTAGCAGTTATTCTGCTGATAGTAGCAGTTATTCCGCTGATAGTAGCAGTTATTCCAGTAACATCGAGTCCGTTACTATACAGACGAGTGATGCTCACAAGTGAATAAATTGATGTACGGCATAATAACGTAAATAAGGTGCGTGTACCGTACTTAACGTTACCGGAAGAATAACGTACATTCCATACATACGATTGCACTTGTTTGTATCTATCCTTCAAACCTTTTGATTTCCAGTTAGGCAAGCTTGGTATTTTTCTTTTCTGATTGAGTAAGGAGCAACCAACGTAATATGATTTGCTCTCCAACATTGGACTTTCGCACTTGGCAATTGAGATATTTTCTGTTCAGGCCAAGCATTGAACCATCATCAATTTTATGATTTGCAGTTCAGCATGCTATCCACAAGGCGTTACCATTATTTTTACATTAACCCATAGTGTGCATTTAATGGCTTTGGCTCTGGTTGCTTATCCTCCAACAGTTTATTATGATGGTGCCATTCTTTTATTCCTGCAGAGAGAGAGAGAGAGAGAGAGGGAAGGAGGGAGGGAGGGAGGGAGGGAGAGAGAGAAAGTGAGAGAAAGAGAGAGGCATAGACAGAGGAATGACTCACAGGCTGAACTAGAAGAAAGCTGAGAATGCCATTAAGGTTGTTTTTCCAGGTGTAATTAATTCCATCTCCAAGCCAAGTTCTTCCATCCACCATGTCAATCTCCCTTGCCTCCTCCTCTTCCACTTCTCCACATTCTCCGTTTCCTCGTTCGTCTCTTCTTACGCTTCCTCAATCTCCAGTTCTGCTTTTTACTTCAGCCATTTTGCTTCGGCTCCTCTTCTTCCTCCTCTTCTTCCGCTATGTTTACATCTGAATATCTCCTTCGTTCATCTTTGTCTTCATCCATTTCCCTCTTTTGCCTCTTTCTTCACATACTTCTTGCTTCCTCTTGTCACTCTCTTTCTGCTCCATTTCTCCTCTGTGTCTCATCTTAATATCTCTTAGTCTTTATTTCTCTTCTCCTTTAATTTCCTTCTTCGTTTCTCCTATTCCTTTATTTGCCAATCCATTTGTCCTTGGCCATCTCCTCCTCTTCATCTTCCTCCTTCTTCCTCTTTTCTTGCATCTCTTCCTCCGGTTAGTCCTTCCCACAGTGCTGGACTAGGGGATGGATAGAAGATGACATGTACTGGGACTAATGAGTCAAACAGGACCCCTACCAATTCACACTACCACCACTTCATTGGACTACTCTGTGCAGTGTAGATGCGGAGGGGACTGCATCTCTAGATTAGGCCTGGCATCTGATATGTTGGTAGTGAGGCCAGGCGAATTGGACCTCCTGGTCGCCTTCAATTTCTATCCAGCTGTTAGGGGTGGGGCGCCCTTGTCCAACGCCCATCAGCGTGGCTAATGGAGCATCGCTGGAGAGCCAACTTGCCAACTGGGGTTGTGTGGGAGGGATAGAGTGGCATTTGAAGAGACTGTTTTCTCACAACCCTCCACGCTGGCTGCCTGCTGGAAACCCCTTTATGGTCCTTGCTGTATAACACCTCGCTGAGCAGAATTCTATTACCACTGTAAAGCAGTTTTCTATTACCACTGTAAGGCAGAATTCTATTACCACTGTAGGGAAGAATTCTATTACCACTGTAGGGCAGAATTCTATTACCACGTGGCTAATTTCAAGAGATTCCGAGTTAACCTGGATGCTGGAGACCGTGGCCTTTCCAATCAGAGGAGCTATCCTGCAGTCTGGTCTGGCCAGCAGCAGCAGCCGGCCTGTGGTGGATGTCTGCCTGCCTTTCACCATGAGTCTGGGAATGATTATGGCAGATGGATTTTGCGGTCAAACCATCATGGTCCTCATGAAATGATGCCAACCATGTGGTGGTGGTGGTCGTGGTGGTGGTGGTGGTAGTGGTGGTGGTGGTGGGTGCGAATGAACAACCTCCATTATTTCCGTAATTTGTCAAGTCCTTTGCTTTTCGCATGTTTTATCCATGTGTGACTGTGTCTTCAATTCCTATTGTCTATCCAGTGCAGTTGTAATATTAATCTCTGTCTTTTCCAGTCAAATCCGGTATGCTGTGCTTCCTGTAGGTTCTCATCAACCCACGTTCTGTCCCGTATAAAATGTGTTTCTGATGTTGGACCTTTTCCAGACGAGTTGAGAACATCTTATTGTATCTCTTACATTGCAGGCAGGATAATCTAGTGTTTTGCATGGATAATCTAGTGTTTTGCAGGATAATCTAGTGTTTTGCATGGACTATTGATCTGTAGATTGAGGATTCAAATCTCCCATCAGAACAGAAAGATTATTCAAGATTTCTGTCCCTTAGCATACACACATTACACGGAGCTCTATAAAATGAGCATGCTAGCAAGTTGCCATGTTGATGGAATGTGTTAAGCAGATATGGAAGCAACTGACCAACTGCCCTAATATGTGCAAAGGCTTTGCAAAGTGGCCTGTAGACACAATGACACATTGCATTCTTTCAGAGACTTTTGCCGAAAGAACTTCTCTACTTCTTCTTGCAGTTGATTTTTACTATTTGTCATTTACAGTTTAACAGGCGCTTCTGATCCAAATTCAGCCCAGCTGAGGAGCTGCAGTGTAATGACCTTGGGCCAGTTTGTTCATGCCTGGGATGCCCATCCATGTGCTTTGCAGGCTGTAAGGCATGCCAGAGGGAAAGTAGGGGCAAGCAAGGTTCAATTTCGGTTTTGTGTGGTTAGTAATAGTAACAGGATTAGAACTTGTGGCAGAGTCAATGTATTCTGTGCTCCTATAACTCGACTCTGGTTAATTGCTATTCACGTTCCAATGTTCTTCACCATAGGATATAACTTTCCATTAGAAGCTATTTATGTGTGGAGCACTTTCGAAAGTTGTTTGTGGTGTGTCCCTTGAAACACTTTGATCCATAATGAATGAATGAATGAATGAATGAAGATATGCAGTGCGAGACAAAAAGGCTTGATGGGCATGATATATAATCTTCTACCATTTCTCATTGGCTGACACGGCATTGATTTTGATTACCCACTCAATAGCTTGATTTTAGGATTTTGATGTGAAATTTTTGAAGAATTTTCTTTGTTTTTTCAGGTTTATGTAAACTTTGGCTTAAAGTCATGCGTATGTGATGTGTTTAAAAAAATTTTGTTGTTGTTTGGTGAGAGATTCTTACGTGTGAAGAGTTTCACTAGCACTGCATCTCGAGTTCGATTCATTTGTTATTTTTATTTAATTTTCCTGAGGTGTATATGATCATTCACATGGTGAAATAATGTATGGAAGGAATGAAAATCATCTGGTCAGGTTCAGTCATAGTGAATATGCCTTTAGAAGGGGGGGGGGACAACAAGAGCGCTGAATAATTGCTCAGTTGCAATAGCAAGCTGCTGCAAAAGCTAAACTATTTTTATTTATTATTATGATTACTAATTCATCATGAATAAAAATATTTAGACGAGATGGGACTGCAGTGTGAGACGAGAGAGTGCTCAGTCTGACTTTTCGGTTCGTTCTCTTCTCTATTACTTCAGCTGAATAGAAAAAATAATTCTTGTAATTGTGGCGTGATTAATGGTCGGTCCTGGTGGGTGTAGAGATATTTTTTCTTGATGCTTTATGATGGTAATAATGTGGCTGGTGATTTTTACTGTGTGCATCTGCATGCCTTGCGCACTGGGTGACACTGTGGCAGATGTATTTGCCCTCTACCATTGCGTCCAGGGTTTAATTCCTCATGTATCTTGTGAAGCTGAGCCAAGCTAGTTGTTCGTTATTCAGTTACATAGAAGACATTTAATATCACTTAAGCCTGTTGATAAAGTTCTGCAAGGATGGAATAAATATCCTTTCCACTTCGTTTCAGCATCACTCATTCTAAGATTAGCTACTTCTCGGCTGTGATGTGTAGCCACATTTTTATTTTTTAAGTAAAATACGTTGTTTGTTCTGTTGTGCAGAGTTGTTTTAATTTAAGTGTATTAAGTAAGGAACTGGCTGATGTATGAAAGTAGACTGTGGGTAAGTTCTATTATTTTGTGTGTCAGGATCCACCTAAGCACTAGATGAACCTTTTAACCCTTTAACCATTTGCCCCGAGAATATCCGCTGAAAACACGGGCTTAGCAGGAAAAATGAACAGGTAAAGGGTTAATATGATCCAGTGTGTTGCATGCAACTGTATTGACTTCAGTGATGCAATGTTATTCAAGTTGACTAAAACTAAAACTGGATTTGAGTTAACTGAACAGTTCCATTTGAGTTAACTGAGACTAAAACTGAAAAGTTTAAGACTTGAACTAAAACTAAACTTGAAAGTTGAAAACTGAATTAATTTTCCTGTGTATTGCACAAACCGAGTGGAGAAAATATCTGAGTGATGCCAGGGTGAGAATTGCTGAGGGGGGAGTGCGGGGTTTAATAGGGTCTTTCGTATGGCCCCATCTATAGTGAAGTCTGCTTTTCACACCCCATCACCATGCAGATCATAGCCCTGCTATAGTCTTACCCCCACCCGTTATTTTTCCTGATTCTCATACTGAGTGACAATGCTAAGGATTGAAGTCGATTGTTGTTTATGAGGTTGTCTTAAAGCTGTAACCGTCTTGTATCCTCTGAGATATATGGTCGTCTATATAGATCTACATGAATGCAGGTTGTGTTAATTGTGGAACCTCTTAACACCATTCTGGTTGTCATAGAAAGTGCTTGTTGAGTTACTTCTAACGTGCTATATATTTATATATATTTATGTATATTTATATATATTTATGTATATTTATATATATTTATATGCACATCTGGAATAATCTTGCATACGCATACTTGTGACGATTATATTCGTAGACATCTGCAGCAGTGCATAGACTTTGCTCCATAGTTGTTCAATTCCTGCTGTTGTGGTGTTGGTAATTTTTTCGAGTGGAACCCATGCACTGGATATATGCTGCGTGGTCTATTATAGGCAGACTGTTGTTATTAAGGACACTTGATAAATGAACAGTTATACAGCCCCACACTGTGCACAGTCGTATGTGGCAACTGAATGTGTAAATTTATATGTTGCCTGTTAAGAAACTCTCGAAGGTGCTGAAGCACGGCAATCTGGCCGATGATCTAAAGAGGTCGGATATGAGATAAGCTGGAAAACGTTTTGTGAGAGATTCTCTGCCTGTGCTGGCGCTTACATTGGCCACTTAGGTAATTGAAAAGACCTGAGTAGACAGAGACAGAGAGATAAAGAGAGAGGATAGAAGCTTGGAAGGGAGGAAAGAGAAAGGTGTTGAAGAGGCGTGCTGTGTCTATTTGCAAGTATGTGTGTTTGTATGAGCTGGGTGGAGTTGTTGGGAGGGAAGTATGTTTTCTTATTTAACCCATCGAGACCTTTTGGCGGGAGCAGTGTGCTTCACCATGACCCCCCACCCTACTTCTTTCCTTCCCTTCCTTCCAGACATGAGGCGAAGAGATGGAGCGAGATGGTGTGAAAAGATCAGATGAAATACCTCCATACCTCCGCAGCCAGCAAATGCAATAAGCTTCTCCGCATTTCAAGAGTATTGTTTCCATTCGTGGTATTGGAGCGTGTGTAGATAGTCATTTGCACCAGAAATCTTAATGCTCTTGCTCACTTAGACTCCCTAATGTTCACAGGGAATCTTTTCCTCCACCTCACCTATTCGTTAATATCTATTCTGTCACACCTCCACTATCCTTCGTCTATTTCTACTCTGCACTGCCTTTCTACTTTCAATTTTGCATTCAGACATTCAACCAGCATTCGGCCAAAGATGGTACACTTTGTCAAATTCATTAAGCCTGTAAAATTACAGATTTGCTATTTTATTGTTGAATTGTGCAGTCTTAAGCTACGGCTCCGAAGACCAGAAAAATATTGTTGGCTTGTGGGCTGGATCTTTCATATCCCTGCTTTAGGTTCAATGATGAGGAGGAGGAGGAAAGGAAGGTGGAGAGCAATTTATGAAAATAACCGTTAGAGGTAACTCTGAGACTGACCCCAAGAGTTATTCCTGAGGCTGACTGCAAGACGTTATGTTGAGCATGATTATTATTTATTGATTCTTGTTTTCATGCTAATTTGGAGTTGGACTGAAATTCATAAGTCTTTTGGATAATAGAGCGGGTTCAAATCACCATTCATATTATCGTTCATTTGGTTCGTTACCGGTGACTATTCAGCTCAACTCTGCGAGGAGCTGCATTTCTGCTTAAAAATGGCCTTTGTTGACCTGTCCGGTGATATACTGAGCCTGAGGTAATAATTGACAGTAAAAATATGAATAAAAGCCAAGATGAATGGCACAAAAATCTGCTGATAATGGAACGGCTAGGACTGAGTTTTTCTGTAGGCTTTGTTCTCTGTGTTTGTGATGCGGCTGCTCGAGATAATGAAACAGTTTTTGTGCTGCTCCTTGTGTCTGCGGCGGGGTGTAATGCAGAATCATTTAGAATAAATTTTCATTCTGTCATAACTGTTGTGACTGCAGTTTTCTTACACTGTCAGGTCGCATTAATCTTTTACCCGTTTGCTCCGACAATATCGGCTGAATACGGGCTAAAAATTTAAAAATGAACGGGTAAAGGGTTAAGGTGGGTGCTAAGGGTACTGCATCACCCAGACCTGCAGTTTTGAGGGGGCCTGTGCGTGGTGGACAGGTGTGTTGTCAGAGAGGACATTGGAGGGTAATCACAGCACCTGGGTCTGCATTAGCTTTAATGCAGCCCTGTCCATAGTTTAGTTTCTGAATCTTTGCTCAATTCAAACCATGGTATGTGAGCAATTATTATTGTGCCATGTATTCATAGGCATTTATTTCACAGTGGGATAGGAATTGCTAGAGTGGTTAATGTACTGTGGTGTTAAAATGTTAATGTGCAGTGTATTAGAATAGATAACTTACATAATGAGCAATGTACAGTGGCCTTAGATGGTTAATGTTTAGTGGTTTTAAAATGCTTAATGCACAGTGTATTAGAATAGATAACTTACATAATGTGGTCATTTGGTTCTACAGTGGTTTTAGAGGAGTTAATGCACATTGGTTTTAGAATAGTTAATGCACATTGGTTTTAGAACAGTTAATGCACAGTGCTTTTAGAATAGTTAATGCACAGTGCTTTTAGAATAGTTAATGCACAGTGCTTTTAGAATAGTTAATGCACAGTGCTTTTAGAATGGTTAATGCACAGTGCTTTTAGAATAGTTAACGCACAGTGGTTTTAGAATAGTTAATGCACGGTGCTTTTAGAATGCACCTTGTGTATTTATTGAACTACAGTGGTTGCTGTAATTATATATTAATCATTGTGGAGTTTCATGCTTTCCTTAGCTGGTTGTGTTTTTGAACACTGCAGTAGTTGTTATGCACGTTCCTTTATCAAATTTCTAAGTCATTCTCATTTAGTTCTAATGGTTCTACTGAAGCACAGAATCATTTTGCTATTCAGCAATGAACGTTGTTTCATACGAGGATGCAAAACTGGCGATGATTTCGCAAACGAATGTAATGTTAAACAGTGCACCTATACGCTGACATTTACGTTGCACATTTAAAAAGTAGTATGGAAATGATGATACTAGTTGAAATTAATACATGCTGTGTTGCATCAGTATGCACTTGGTAAATGATTAGTATTAAAGTAGTGTTTCATAGGAGAGAGAAAGAGAGAGAGCAGAGGTGTTCATGCATAGTATGCATACTCATGCCTGGATGTGATGTGATGTGCAGTACAAGGTTTTGAATGTATTATGATCTGAGACTCTTCTATTAAGCACCAGATGTCTTTACCTTCCCCCTCCCATCATCTTGGTCGGGTCCTTGTTGTTGTGGGTAATAATCCCTCTGGCCAGTAGTGTAGCCTGGTGGTACAGTTCATGCTTGGAGGGTGACTTGTGAATGACAAGACAAGCCTTGTTCTCATCAAGGGTTCATTTCCAAACTGACTTCTACCACCTGGTCATCACTCACTTTGCCAAGTCTCGATTCTTACTTTAAAACAGCGCATCTCTTAATAATATACTTGCTATACTAACAAACAACCACAGCAGCAGCAGCAACAATCTCTATTTGAGTGTTTTTGGGCCACCTGATTCTTTGATATCTATTAAAAGTAAAATAAAATGATAGTTGAAAAAGTTAATGGCAGTCATTCATGACTGTTTAAAAAGATGGGTCTTGAGTTGTGATCTAAAGACTCCGAAGAAGATAGCTTATTCTTTGTAAACATGATCGCAAAGGCTTTTCCACATGGGTCACTGCATTGCTGGTGAAGATATTTAAATGTTAGGATGAAGATATAAAAAATATGATGCTCCAAAGTGAAAAAGATATCTAGCGCAAAATTACTTAGAATACATGGTTAAAAAAGGCAAGAAGTAAAAAAAACCCACAGAGGTGACCTGCATTGTTACTCAAAGCAGTGGCACTGCTGGTACTTCAGAGGTCGCTGATGAATAAATAGCCAGTGGCATTAGCCACCTATTCTATCTCTTCCGACAGCAGCAGCTGGGCAGGTCTCTCTTCCTTTTCCCTGCAGCAGCAGTGCATTTGGAGAGGACCAGGTGATGGGAGGATGGGTCTCTGCAACATATTGAGAAGGCATCAGAGCACAACACAACCTTCTTTCGTTCCTACGCCCCCCCCCCCACACCAACAGATGCGAGAGGGAGTGGTGGGGTGGTGGGTGGTGGTGGGGTGGTGGGTGGTGGTATCGTTTACCTTGGATGAGATTTTGTGTGTATATGCCTTCTTTGTACAGATTTCACACAGGGGCACACAAACAGGTCCAGCTAGGTGTGGGACTAATGTTGAATTGAGTAGAGGTCAATGCTACTGGCGAATGGTCAGAAGGTGTTGACAGTAACCCGGAGGCTGGAAGGATGTTGGGGTGGTGTTCAAAGTAGATGACTGCCAGTTCACAGAAGGAAGGTGAGGAGGAGGAGGACGAGGAGGAGCAGCAGCAGCAGCAGCAGTAGTAGTATGCTTTTCTATCCTGTGCTTTGATTGGCCATGTTACCTCCTTGCATCAAGGCATCTCTAAAGCCAAGTGTTCAACTTCACTATTTGAATATTTCATATTTCCATAATGGGATCCTTTAAAACACAGGTGTTACAACAGGGGATAATAATTGCAAAAACTTAGGTACTTGTACTAGCTGGTGTCACTTTTAGGTATGGAGTCGAAACAAATACATGTACCATTAATGTTTACAATGGAATTATATTAAAAGTACTTATTACCTTTTTTAGTCGTTAACTTCAATTTTTCGTATCGAAATTTAATCTATTATTTCATTTCGGGGGGTGTTTTCATGGCTTTCTTTCATGGTTTTTGCATCACGAACTAGAAAATGCAATAGATTTTTCCATTTCGGGGGGTGTTCAAACACCCAAAACACCCCCCTGTCTACGGCCTTGCATGCCGGCACTCGAAAATACTTGTGGCATAATAATAATACTGGCATCTAAGTGGCTGTTATTGTGCACTTACTTCTGCTCACTCTCCTCCCATTCTCAGATATTGTCGGGTCCTCAAGGTGTAGCCTTTCCAGATGTTTGTCTCTGGCCACAAGTTAATACAACACACAGCTTGTTTGATCGATGTTCAACTGCATGGATACATTGGATGGATTATGATTACGGTTTATGATTACGGTTTATGATTACGGATTATGATTACGGTTTATGATTACGGATTATGATTACGGTTTATGATTACGGATTATGATTACGATTTATGATTACGGATTATGATTACGGTTTATGATTACGGATTATGATTACTGTTTATGATTACGGATTATGATTACGGATTATGATTACGGATTATGATTACGGATTACTATTTCTGTTCTTATTGAATCGTTGATTTATATTTTATACCATGTGTTTAATGTGTGTTTTATGGCAGAACTGCAGAAGTTTGATGCAGATGTTGATGGTGTTTATTGGTATAATTATGTGTGCGTATAAATATGTTCATTTGCAGCAATAATGCTGAATGATATTTAAATCGTAAATCAGGGTCTCATGCAGTTTGACCAGTTTAGTACTGGTCAGGTAGTATAATGATGTGATTATGAATGTTGTGAAATCTGTTAAAAATTTACCACAATTATGTTAGCATAATGCAATACAATGTGAAATAGCAAATAACAATTTGCAGTCTTACCATATGTCAATCATCTTTTTGTAGCAGAACCAAAGGCAAGACGCTGCACCATTATTTGATGCATTATGACATAGGGTATATATCTAAGGCAATACAGTTTCAATAGTGCAGCATAATATGATGATGCATTGCAATATAGGATATGTCAGGCAAAGCAAGTCTATGATGCTGCTCAACAGTGCAGCAATATACCTACGGCATGATGCATTGCAAAATAGGATACATACATGTCTAAGCCTCTAGGGCAGAGCCAGTCTTAGTGTAGTGCGGAACAATCCATCACAATTTGGTGTCTTACAATAGGTTGCAAAAGACAAAGACTGTCACATTGAGGCAGGGAGGGGAGAGAGACAGAGGTAGTGAAAAGCCTTCCCGGATTCTCTACAGAGCTGTCTTTTGGATTGGATAAGATGGAAGAGCATGCACCAAGAGAAGGTCTTGTTCATCTGTCACTGTCACATTGTCTGCATGCCCTCCGTTGGCAAGCTCATTTGTCACTTATATTTTTGCAGTGCTGCATGTGTGCAATTAAAATATTTCTTCCTTTGTGCCTTGCAGCAAGCAAGTGCAGCTTAGCTGTCAGTCTTTGAAAGATGTGCATAGAAAAAGCTGCGCCAGTGATGCCTGTATATATGAAGGATGGCCGGCAGAGGAAATAAATTATAGTAGGGAAAGTTTGTGATGTTACTGCGTACGAATCCAGTTGCTTTTTGTTTGCAGCATTTATTTAGTCAATTTCTAGTATATTTTAGCACCACCATCAGTCCATCACATATAAAAAATCGTATGAAAAAAAACTTGGGGACTATCTCTGCACCTGACCTAAGAACCTCACAAATGAGGAATTCTATCTCTCCATTCGACTCACGGCTTTATATATGGGTTGATTTCTCAATCTCACTCTAGCCCCACATTGAGAGCATCTCTATACACCTGATTTAAGGACTCTACAGTGACTTATCTGAGTCAGCTGATAATATTTCTTACAGTGAAAGTTTGAACAAGCACATTAGCACATTCGTTATTAGTTAGAAGCGATTTCGTTGCACACGTTAAGAGATCCACTGTTTGGTTTCATGTCCTGCATTTCCTGCAAGATGATCCAGTTCGCGCAGAACACATTTATTTACACCTTTTGTTAGTGTGCCGTCAAGATATTTGCTTCGAGGTCCTTAAAACGTGGTCAGTAGTCATGGTCAGTAGTCATGGTCAGTAGTCATGGTCAGTAGTCGTGGTCAAGAGCAGTTTTCACACAAATTGTTGATGCAATCCCAACACCAGTCAATTGGCAGTGTTGGATGACTTCCATTGTCCATGGTCATTTACCATTTGTTGAGCCTATTGTTCCCCAAGTGATGTGTTGTCTCCTCCCAAGCATAGTCTTGGTCTGCTTGGTTTGCCTCAAGGATGCACAATTAGCACAGAAGTTGCAGAGGTGAACGGTCTCCTCTATGTCCTCTGGTTGACCTTGCTACCACACAAGCTGTTTGTTGTTGGGTGCTGCAATGGCGGAGGGGATCCCATGATGATGCTCCCATCGAACTCCTCAACATCTTGGTGGGATCAAGAATGTTGAACGTTGCTACTCGTTGTTGAAGTCAAGTGCCAGCTGAGGCAAGGGGACTTCCGTTGTTGTCCGGGGTGGGATCAAGGACCGCTGCCCCCACCACACCTGTCCCCTGTCCGGTTCATTGGTCGGGCAGCCCTTGCAACTGCAAGTCTGTTGGGTGCAGTGCAGGTGCGACACCATCAATCAGTCATTCGGGACAGCTTATAATTAGTTGGTTGGCTGGGTGACAGGCGGCTGCCTTTGAAATCACCGCCTCCCTCTGGGCCTTTATGCGTGCCTGTGAGCAGCCACGGCTGAAAGGAAGCCTACAGTGCTTGAAACGGATGGCTTGAGCGCGTAATGAGGGCTGGGTAGGGTATGCTCCTTCACACCTCTTCTGCTATAAATTACCGTTTTGGCCAGCCCCAGGCAGACAGTCAGTCGCACATGTCGTTAATATTTATTCGCCTGCGGGCGCCTTTGCCGCCTTTGCTGCGGTGGGTGCACAGTATATTAATGAAGCGCGAAATGCTTTGTTCAAGGCTTCAAGCACTCAGCCATTGCCGTACTCTGGGGGTGCCAGTACCCGGTCTGGATGAAGAAGGAGGGCACTGCTAAGCCTGAGTTTGCCACAGCTTAGTTAAACAGATGCCATGCGCTGTTCAGTTGGTTGTGTGGAAGCCAGCCTTCATTTGTGGCTAAGCCAGCCTTCATTTGTGGCTAAGCCAGCCTTCATTTGTGGCTAAGCCAGCCTTCATTTGTGGCTAAGCCAGCCTTCATTTGTGGCTAAGCCAGCATTCATTTGTGGCTAAGCCAGCCTTCATTTGTGGCTAAGCCAGCCTTCATTTGTGGCTAAGCCAGCCTTCATTTGTGGCTAAGCCAGTGGGTGATTGGATGATGTTGTATTCAGATGCATGTTATTTGATTTTATGCAGACATAATTATAAGTGGATATCTACCCTTGAAATATATTGCATGTGTCAGGGATTTGTCTTCTTTGCACTCAGATTTGCATAGCAGGCTAACAACCATCTCATGTGCAGCTATGCAGCAGCAGCATGTAGTAATGCCTGTTCAATTGAGCAGTTATATGGTACCAAGCAGTACAGTGGTTTATGTACAGGGCTCGTGTCAGGCCAGAGATTCGGGGGGGGGGGTGGTCAAATCTCTACCAGGATCAGTGTTTGGTTCTGTTGACACCTTCTAAGTAGAACAAAATGTGCAGTCCATTAATCTAACCATGAGATGCAGTGACAGGTTTTGCTTATTAATTTTCTTAGTCTCTGTGTTTAGTCAGTCCTCTCCTGTTCGTTCTGATCATCAAAATACTGTTTACAGAACTTTAGTACACTGGTTAGTTATTATAGTTGAATTAGAGGTCTATGTGCACCCATAGTCAATGAATTTCAAAGTAGATAGACCCCAAAGTTGCCACTGTGTTTGTGGCAGAGCTGGATGACTATGTTTGCAACTTTATACTGTGCACTGTTCTGAGAAAACTGCTTAGTGACACTGCCAGGCAGACAGGAGAGGAGAGTAGCGGTTAAGAGCATAGAGCCCTTGAAGCAGACTAAGTAGGGGCTGTGTAGGATTTATTAGCTACACAACTGAACCACAGAATGGGTGCACTGCTGGAGCCCTGTCTGTCTGTCTCTGTTAAGGGTGTCTGTCTTTCTGCTAGTGTCAACAGGTATATACTGTTAGAGATGTCTATTGGAAACCATCTTTGTTTCCAGATATCTGCTTGTGTCTCTTTCTATCTCCTCTGCCTTCTGTGTCTGTTTCTGTATGCTGAGTTCTGTAACGTTGTGTACAGTCTGTAGCACTTTCGACAGAGACCTGTTTTCTGTAGTTTACTGCCCTTCCAACAGGTCCTTGAGAATCACTGTGCAGAAATGTTCTGTGGCAATTATATATAAATACAAGGATCGCGTGCAATTGTGCATCTTGCAAAGAATTCCACTTGAAGCTTAAGAACAGTCTTGGAAGGCCATTGTTGCCAACCATAGCAGCGCAATTAGTACTACATTTGAGGCAACATGCATTGATTCTGCCTAAGCTTTCTTCACTTGACCCCAAGCTGTATACACTCTGGTTCATGTGATTCTGTTCTTAGACGGGAATTCCGAAATGTGTTTAGCCCTTGGTGCATGGCTTAGTGCAATTGATGAGAGTCTGAATAAAATTTGTTCAAACATAAATTTATCCTGCTAAAGAGATAAATTGCAGTGGGAATTGTGGAGGGCTCTGTTGGCAGACATCAATATGGCTGCTATTAGGGCACATACTAGTAGTGTTCCTAACTGAGCTTTGTGTTTGCAAAGTGGTTGATTTGATGGATAACTCTGATTGCAGTTTTATGATTTGAACTTTCGTCTGTTTTGGCAGAAATCTGAGCGATAATCCGGTGGACGAGGTTAACTGCAGCGTCTTTCAACAGTTGCCAAAGTTAACGGGACTGTAAGTAGAACAATGCTATTCATGTCTCTATTCAAGTGCTCTATGCTTTTAAGACTTTCAGCAGTGCATATTTCTCTCAATAAATTAGAACCTTGACTTTTTAGGCGCAGAATAAATCTAGAGTTTAACAGAGTTTGCGATTGCTTAACGCAATTTTTCATTTGGAACTCCAAGAAATGTATTTCATTTTGGAGAGTCGTTATTCTAATCTCAAAGTCTACGTTGCTTCCTAATAAAGTGTGGTTCAACTGTGCTTCCATAGGATGTCTTTGCAATCCAGAAAATGGTGAATGATGCGTTAGTTATTGTTCTAACTGCATTTGGTTGTTTCCAGATATATATGGAACATTGGTTTAAAGCTTGATTGATGCAAATTGAGATGTATTTTTTGTCTTCATTCTTTTAATTCTTTTTCTGTGGTTTTTCACACAACAAATGACTTGCGACTGTGCTTTGTTGACCTGTCTTGTAATTCTAATGGACTGAATAGACAAGATCCTATCTTGCTTTGTAGGCTGTCAGAAAAGTTAGATTAGCCACACAGATAGCGCCTTTATGGGTGACTGCATTGTTCATGGGCATTGACACACATTGGGCTGATGTGGTGGAGGCGCTGGTGCATGTCTGCCGTAAGGGCGCCTGCATTTGTGACACAAGCCATGGTGCTCTTCTGTACAGTACGTATATGGATGGAAGGAGAAAAGCGTGACCAGTACACATTGTACAGATTTACGACTTTGCAAACGGATGGGTGCAAACCTCGTTGGCTGCATCTGTACATTAAGTTTATTGTCCATTCACTAGTTATTCAGGAGTTTGTAAATGCGGGCACATTTTATGCCGAAATCTGTGGAATTCACATGAAGTTCTTGGGCATGATAGGCACAATGAGTTGTGCTAAGAGTCTGTAATGTAGAGACCATTGCTGTTTGACAGCATTTGATGCAATGCACTTCATAGGAGATTGTTAGGGAAAAGAAACAAACATGGACCAAGATAACATTAGATAGACAATAGTATAATTGAACTTCATAGATCATAGACAATATAATTGAGGACATAACTTCACATCTACGAAAACTAAAGGAAACCAGAACTTTCTTAGAAAATCTGAGTTCTACAGTAACTGTACTCTGGTTTAGTACGCCACCTATGTTTTGCCACTGTCGTGGCTTCCAACAACAGCGTTATATTCATGTAAGCATATATATAATTATATATAGCAGAGCTGGAAAAGTTGCAAGGAACAGTGAGTGTATTATGCAGCAGCTAGACTGCTTGCTAGTCTGACCTTTTATGTGAATGCAAATGAATTGTGATTGACTGTAGTCCGCTGTCCATAAGGTCTGTGCTTAATTAAAATGCAGTTTGTCTGAATATTTGTTTTCGCTGTAACCATGGTCTATTGGTTCACAAACTAACTTAGGTCGTCAGTTGCTTTATTAAGCAAGCAATGACTTGCCTAGTTAGTACTGGTAATTGGATGGGTGATCATCCATGAAATGCGAGGCCATCACATGCGGACTCAGTCCGTTGCCTCTGGGGTCAGTAGATGAGTACCAATGTGATAGAGTGAGTGAGGGGTAAAAATAATGTCCTGTACTTGAATAGATTTGGTCATGTCAGCACCTAAGGTGACAAAGGATCCATAACCTTTGAGTTTGACCTTGGGACCATGCTTATGAGTAGTTTCCATAGATATACGCCTGAACAGTTTGAGGCATGTCTGTACGGGTTTGTTTAAATATAATAGGGAGAAATGAGCTCATACTTTATTATTATTATTATTTTTCCCTCAGGAGTCTAAAAAAATTATGCTAGAAGGTAATGCTGAATATCTGGAAATTCAGGCCTCGTCCTCCGCAGCACTAGTGCTTGGTCTCTAACACAATGACCATCTTAGGACAGGCTGGAAGGTGTAGGTTTCGATGCGTGACCAACCATCTACTGTGTTCCACAATTAATAATTATTAATGGTGGCTTTTGATTTGTTTTGGTGTGTGTAAGGGTTTCTAGAAAGATATTGATGCTAGTTCCACACAATTTTTAGAGAGTAAGGTCAAAAGGGAGTTGGCTGTTGTCCAATTTCTCCTGAAAAATCTTGGTTTATGATGTTTTGACGCATGTTTTTGGTTGTGTTGCAGGAAGTTGGGTCACTGTCGTCTTGCAAAGTTTCCGTATTGTGATGTGGCATTGAATATTTCTCATCTGTCTCTGTAAGTATTGCATTATTTTTTCCAACCTTTTGACACCTTTTTGTCACCATTGGCCACCAAGAAGAAAATTTAATTATTCTTGAAGCCAAAGGCTGCACTGGTCAGTAAACTCAAAAGCAGCAACTAAAATTAATTGAAAATTAATAATTGTATTAAAATTTGTCATGCACGAACACGTTAACATGCAGATACATATTGCACATTGCTGCTTATTGAACCATGGTAGTACAGTACATGTAGTGACCATATTTTTATTATCTCTGTTTGTCAGATCTTATTGACTACTTTTCTTCTACTACCACCAACGACTGTACCACCCATTTTAGAACCAATTCTTTTTCAATATTCTGCTTCACTGATTATGTCCACACAACGCCACCGCCACCATTCAACCAGCGTTCATAATCTTTTCCTTGGGCATTTTCCATTGAAGCATTCCAGTGCCATTGACCTTCTTTTCCCCCATTCAGTCGGTTGCCCCATGCGCTGACCGGGTGAGCCGACGAACGAACGAACGTGGTGGTCGAAACGTGCCGCGTTCTATGGTCAGTTTTAATTAAAGCAAATAGCGTGCGCGACTGTCCAATCGTCTGCGCAAACAGAAGCCGCGTCTCGTCCATAATCGAGACAATTTTGTTTTGCTTTGTTTGCTCGTTCGCTCGACTATTTCCTCGGCATTGTTGCCGTCAGAACCATTTTGCGACATGCCGAACCCGGTTCTGGGGTGGGGTTGGGGGAGGGTGGGGCACTCTCGAAGGGGTGACGACCCGCTCATTTTTGGAGACGTCAGTGTATCGGTTCGAAGTGTGGGAAGACGGGAGAGGAGTCTTTGTTATTGGCGTCTGGTCCAACTCATTTCATTGGGGGCTTTGATGTCAAAGGCCTTCGCCTCCGAGAAGGAGAACGAGGAGGAGGATGCAATGAGATGGATTCAACGAGGAACCAGTGTGTCAACACAAACCGTAACACGCGCGCCCGTCCATAAATTGAGTGCGAATTTATTTTCCCGATGCATCGGCTCCTCTTCATCGACTTTTCTCTCCCGCTCTGTGCGCTCCGCTTGTTAGCTGTTTATCGTTATTAATAGTAATATGGATAATATTATTCATCGGCATTTACTATTTAATTTTTTTATTAATAACTGCTGCTGCTGCTAAGATATGATAATTGTAGTAAATAATATTGATGTTAATGATGATTGCTATAATGATATTGTAAATTTTATAAAGATAGTTGTTATTACTTGCATTGTTCTGATTCACTTATATGTGATTTCGTTCACAACTTGAGTTGTATGTTCAGAAATTCTGCTCTGCTTTTAGCTTAGCCTGTCTTTTCACAGATCTTTATGTATTGTCATAGTAAGTGTTGTGAAAAGCGATTGCATTGAAGCGCTGGATGACAACAGCTAAGATTATTGGTATTATTATTATTAATTAGTGGTTATATATTTATTAATTTTCATGCATGTAAAATTGTGTATACATACATGTGTGTTTGTCATTTTTGCTGTAGTAATCACAACGACATAGTGGTCATAGAGAGTGAGGCTTTGACGTCTGTTGCCGATCTACGGTCCCTTGATCTCAGCTACAACAAGGTCACACGCCTTAGCAATGCATTTCCATTCATGCCAAAGTTGCATCATCTGTGAGTATGAATTTCTTCCGGTTATTTATATATATATATATATATTTTGTTTTATTTAGTTAGCTCTTATCTTAGTATTGCAGCACAGTTTCTGCATTGTTGAATGCATTGGACATCCTTTTTGGAGTTCGGACTAATTTTGAGAATTTGAATATATAGTTTGATTTGACTTGGGAGAATAATATTTTGAGGCAGATGGGAGTCGAAATTGTCAGAAGTATTAACAAACTTTTAAATTTCATTGCAAGAATGATTCTGTATTAAAACTGTCAAACCTCTCCTTTGCTGCAGCACTTCGTTCATTCTTGTTGTTTTGCACTGTTTACTAACGTCGAATGTTATCAAAAAAGAAAGGGTCAGTCCAGCCTCAGCGAGTCCTTATGCTCCTTTTAGATTGATCCTTTGACGTATGCACCAATAACTCGAGAGTTGTGCACCAATAACTCGAGAGTTATTGAGTTTGTACTGTTTGCTGTTATTTTGTCTTTGGTTGCTCTTGTCAATAAACTGCTGCTGCTATCGTACTATCGTACTATCGTACTATTGCTTCTTCTACTATTCATAGAATTTTGGTTTAGTCTGCCTGTATTCGATCATTTGTAATCAATATATGACGACTCTATCCTGTGATACAACAGTTTATGTCAAATAATTGGTGAGCAATCAGTGAAAGACACATTGATCTGAAAACAAAATTTTTTTGGCTGATCAGGTTACGTTTCTGTGAATGCATAATTATATGAATTTTCAGAAAGATGTTTTCACGATGCTAAGTGTTTTGTCAAATTCGTGTTGATACATTGGATGCAATGACGGCTTTTTGCGACGTTGTGCTTTAGGATTGCAATTTGTTTTCTCCATGTTCAGCACTGTTTACCTCTTGTTGTCAGTGCCGGGATTTACCAAGTGCTGTTGACTGTCTTATGGCGCAGTTCATGTCAACATTTGATCACAGACTTATGTGCTAGATTATTGGAGCACCTCTGTATAGAACTTGATGCACTTTATTCTGTTTTAAGTGGCCATGTAGTTTATACTGTTTTACATGATCAGCCCGCAGGCGGTCCAACTGAATTTCTGTTTCCCAATCTTGTAATCTTCGTGTCTTGGGCGAACCCAGTTGTGGATTGGTGTAGATAATGTAAACCATTAGACACAGTTTGCCCATGTAAAGGATTGTTTTACCACTTTACAGAAGCACAATTAGCCTACGGCCCTGGACTAATTAAGGTTGTTATTTGAAAAATGCTGCATGCTCTAATCATATCGGCTTCACAGAGCTTTTTTCTAGTTTCAAAATGAAGTGTTCTGCTTTCTGTTAGCGTTTTGGTTGCAGTCAGGTTATTTCGCAATTGCACCCTGCCAGCTCTTCTCTCTCTTCTCCCATCCCCCCATCCTTACCGCTTGCGGTGTAAACCTGGTCTGTTCTCAGATAAATGTGCCAGAAAGTTCAAATATATTTCATTGTCAGCAATTTTTGATTTTTTCTGTTTGTAAGTAAGTGAAAGAGTGAGTGAGTGAGTGAGTGACTGAGTGAGTAGCCTTTATTTTATCCGATGAGCACAATGCATGCATTGCATTGCACAAATTGACTGCATACATGTAACAATAGTAGGCCTCTGTCTTTCCTTTAAATCTAGCATGTAGTGCACCATTGTAAGATTCAATCAGCATGCGCTTTTCTAGGTTCATCAAAACTAGGATACAGTATGTTTAGAAAGTAGACAAATAAGTAAGTTGAATTTATTCACTTCTGATGGGCACTTCTGTATTGTATTGTAGAAAGTGATTGCAGACATATTTGAAATTGAAATAATGGACGATGACATGTGCAGATACTATGTAGTTGTGCATGCACAAACTAAATATAGCTGAAAATACCAGTACACGTTTAGATTTGTTAGGCCTCTGTGTGTGCTGTCTTTCCAGTGTAGTTATGAATTTTTCGTTGCCTGTCTGGCATGTAGTCTGGTTGAAGTGCGTTATGCAGGATCCAATCAGCACACGCTTTCTTTGTGCATTGCTGAACACAATGGAAGTTTCAGCTGAACGATTTTATCCAGCAGAGTTGTCTGCATATATCTAAGGATGGGGGGGGGGGTCATTTCTAATTTTTTTTTTGTAGTCTGGAGATTCCTCTGGTCTCCCACTGTGAACTCATATACATGCTTTAAGGATCCTTTTCTCATTTGCTTCAGCAAGGAGAAATCTTTCAGATTAAAAGGAATAATTACTTCTTGCTGGTATAATACTAACTCCTCCCCCACAGGAAGTATTTATATCAGGGGTGTTGGGGGAAGGCCGCCAGACCAAAGTAATGGGGGAGGAATCTGTTCCTGTTGAAATATTGAAATTTACCATCTGTTGGCTGCTTGGCTCCAAAGCATCAGGCATATAGGACAGTGGACAGACACACCAGGTGCAGTAAGATTTGATGTGAAATGAAGTAATGTTACTAAATAAATACTCTACTCAGTTTTTTTAGATAGTTACAATTCACCATAGAGGTGTACCATTTTAATTAATTTCTCATGGAATCGTCTGGATCACAGAGTAATCCCTGAGATAATCAAGAGTTACCGTAGTGGTCCATTTGAGGCATGTGATTAAGCCTTTGAACTACCATTACCCAGCGAAGTTTGCTTCACGATTGAGTTGAGCATGTTAGAGTCATTCTGTCTGACTAGAAGCGAGTCGCTAAAAACGACAAAGGCGCGTTTTTGTTTGTTTCAACCAATTGAAGATGAGTAGCAAGACGTGCTTTCACGGGTCACACATGTGGAGAGTTTGAACCACCAACAGTGTTAAACGTTGATTCGATTCAATTGAAATGATTTATGTATGTATGTATGTGCACTTGTTATAGCGCCCCTTCAAGCTCTCTCTACTTAGAGGCGCTCCTGATGCAGAGCGGACACTGCATCGGAGTTTCACGCCGAAGCGCTGAGCAATTGTGAGTGAAGGACTTGCCCAAGGTCCTTACGCGGCCAGGTGGATTCGAACCTCGGACCTTCCGGCTCCAAGGCAACGACGCCACCACTAGACCACCGCGCCCCACTATGAAGGTGTACTTCTAACTAGTGAGCGCTCACGACGAGAATTGCGTCCGGGGAACGTGGAAGTCCGGCAATGCTGCGAAGTTTCCGCATGAAGTCGGCCGACTCCGAATTCTGGTCGAGCTCCTTGAGTCTCGTAAAGCCAGGTTGCGAGCCGTCGATGTCAAGTACAGATTTAGTTAGAAGTACACCTTCATTGAACAAACTGGTTCTCTGATCAGGCTTATATGGTGGTAACCCATTCACTTTCTTTACCAGAACTTGTAGGCTTTAAGCTTGATGGCATCACCTTACTGTACTTGGTGCATTTTAGTCCTTGTGGTTCTGCCCTTGGTAATTTATCCAGCATGTAACACTATAGGGGTGGATGGGGGAGGGTTGGGTGGATGGGGGGAGGGTTGGTGGTAGGGACTTTTAAGGCTGTGCAGCTGGTTGTACTCCATGTAGGATCGTGTGACCCCCAGATCGACCTTGTGTGACCTTTGCCCTGCAAACAACACTTTCTCTGATGGAGTTGGGGTGTGATTAATGTCCGCCGGTTGGTGTGTTTGGAGTGAGACGGAGGGAGGGTGCAGGGGGTGTGCGTGAAGAAGAAGAAGAAGAAGAAGGTGCCTGCAAAGTAATTTGTTAATGCTTTGTTGAAGTCTGGAGAGTGTAATGGCTTCCATATGTTATTCCAGCACACAGAAACCAACAGAAAGACAGACAGACAGGCAGGCAGACGAAATGAGAAGGGAGTTTGAGGGATAAACAGACAACCGTGGATAGGCGGACAACCAGAGACAGATAGCAAAGACAGATGATCTGTACCAGCAGGTATACCAGACAGACAACAACAGAGACACAGTGGGAGACGGACAGATAGACAGTTGGAGAGAGACACAGACAGAGAGACAGAGGGAGAGAGACAGACACAGAGAGCACACACACTGTCTGCGTATGAAGATTTGAAGCTACAGGATATGAAGCTGCAGTGGGGTGGAGGGGGTTGACTGTGACCTGTCTCCTCTCATTCCCTTCCTCTTTTAATTCCTACCCAGGTCTGGTAATGGATGACAGATAAGAAGGGCAAAAGAGGGCACAAAAGAGGAGCAGCCTGAGATTTGGGGCGACTAGGTCATCATTCATTATACAGTATATAATTATCAGCCTCAAACTGGTTGCATATAATAATCATCATACTCATCATCGGTTTCTTTTGCCAGTTGTTTGGTTTGCGATGGGTACAAATGATTCTGTCCTCCTCCTTCACTTTGTATAAATCCATCATAGTCTTTGTCTACCTTTGTTTTCCATTCAGATAAATTTGCATGTAGTGCATTAGTTTGATGCTGTGGGGGTTTCAGACTTTATTTTTATACCAGGTAAAAAATTGAATGTTGACATCCCACCAGCGCAGGTCAGGTCAAAGCGCAGGTCAGGTCAAAGCGACAGGCGAGCGCAAAGTCCCTTTGTTATTAATCGTTAAGAAAACATCGTAAAGTTTAACATATAGAAAACTTTAAGAGAAATAAGCACATGGTGGACTTAGAATAGATAATCAATGAATAAACTCTTAGAAACTTTAACTCGTTGAAATAAATATTACTACAACCTTTGTAGTTAAAATTTCATATAAATTCTTTGTGGAATGAGCTGCTGTAATGCATGCTGTTTTGGTATTCCTTTGTGTTTGGATTGCACATTGATAGTTTTAATCAGGCCTTGTCCAATTGTCTATTGGCTGGCCTACTAGTCTTGCAATTCAGAGTTAAATAAATTCTCTTGCAGAACAGAAAGATACTTCAAGCATCCATCAGCACACACTCAGCTATTAACCGAGTGTATATTTACCGTACTCCCTCCATTTTGACGCTCGTGAGATTCTTAAAGGCTGCAAAAAATTATCTTTACAGTATGTATGTATGTGTTTGGCTGAATAGCCGGACACATTCACACATACTTACTTACTTACTTCAAATGGAAGATGAAATGATGAGAAATTTAGAGAGTATTGACCAATAAATTATTGTCTTCATGTGCAGATGGTGAGTGAATGAAGTTGGTAGTTCTATTCAAACCCATGCTCTCTCTTTTTGTGTAGGTTGGTTAACATATTAAACATTCTTTAGTTGTGTTATGTTTCGTTCTAATTTGTTACACAGTGTCACATTTGTTTGCTGTTGTGCCAGGTTTCTGAACAACAACCTGCTGGTGGCAGTTGATCGTGGTGTGCTTGACAATCTCATCTCGTTGGAATGGCTGAAGCTGAATAAGAACCGCATTCACTCGCTACAGAAGAACATGTTCTCCCGTCTTGGCCAGCTTAAATACCTGTGAGTGTTCCACAGAGACTATTTTGACTTCGACGTGTCTAACATACTGCACAGATAAATATCTTACTAGTTACACAACATTGTGCATGCAGATACTGGTATCTTAGTGTGAACTGACATGTGCAGAAACATCCTTAAAACGGTTCATTAAGGAAATGCGTGATTGTGCATCTACAGTTCAGATCACTTAGATAATTGATCTGCCATGAATGGAAATACTCTTCATGCTCTTCAGAGTTTATGCAAAGACTACTATGAAGTATATAAACTTAACTGTGGTAGAGGCGTACTTGCAATAGATTAACCAAATCATTTAAGAGGAAAGGTCTTTCAGTGCTTTAATTCTTCCAGTGGCTGCTAATGATCTAGTTGCGTCTCTCAGATTGATGCTGTTGTATTGAAAGCGCTGGTGAAGCATTTCCTTAGAGTGGCAGTATTGATGTTCATGTGCATTAATTGCTTTCACCTGTGTAATTAAAGACATCCTCTCATTTTTACAATGTATAATGAAACGTTTAGCACAGCAGTTTCTGCATGCTTTTTCATATGATATTTTTATAATTTTAGATTTTGACTATATATTACCGGTAATTATAGATTGGATGATACTGGCTCGCATCAATATCTGATAATGCTTATATCACAAGGAATGTTCAATTGTCTTGCTGTGGAATGTTTAAGGAATTGATGCGCATAATTCTGTTACTTTACAGGGAATTGGAGCGTAATCGAATTCGATTAATTGATGGTCTCGTTTTCCACGGCTTGGACAACCTGATTTCACTGAAGCTGAAACGCAACGTCATCACTGAACTCATGGACGGGGCCTTCTGGGGCCTCAGCAGAATCCAGATACTGTGAGTACTACCTTAGTAGTGCACCAGATTTTCTGCATGTGTGTGAAATCATTTTGACTAATTCATTAATTAATCATAGTTTTACAGCATCTGTTAAACGTCGCCTAATCGGGAGATTTTTTATTCTAGTCCTTGCAGAAGGTGACAGCTTTCAAGAGTACTTACGAGTATGCGGAATGTGGATGAGTTGTAGTAAGATAACAATCTCTACAATTGATGTGCGTTCAGTAAGAATTATGACCATCTGTGAGCGTTCAGGGCAGAGGCTCTTCCAGTAACACGTCTCAATCGCCGCTCGACTAACTGCCATCGGGAATTCTTCCTGAACCTTAACAGCAGGCTGTCAGTTGCAAACAGTGCTTTTGAGAATCTTTAGCAGATTTTATGCATAAGTTTGCATGAAATGTATACGCACACCGTGCACTGTTGTTAGTTCTGAATGCACTTGTAATGCAGTAAATAACTGAATCTGTCCTTTGTTGTTGTTTTCTGTAGAGATCTGAGCCACAATAATATTTCGGTGGTCAGCAACAAGTGGTTGTATGGTCTGGAGTCTCTACTTGAACTGTAAGCAAACTATTGTTTCTGATAGAGGGGCGGGGGGATAGACAGAAAAAATAAGCAGATATTTCTTAAAATTGCTTCAAATTGGGAGAATATTCCCGCAATTCTACAGACTTTATGTAGGTTCCTACTGTGAAAACTATTTTGGGATGAGATTTTGTTTTAATACGTAACCATGTGGCTTATAAGGCGCTTTGTTGTTGTCGCCTTTTAATTAGACTTATTCAATTCAAGCAGCAAATAATTAAAATTGTAATTATAATATTAGTGTTACATGTAATGCTTTTACTAAATTAACAGTGGTGTCTTTTAATATTATTGACTTCTATATACTGCTGTTGTGATAATGCGTAAGACATCAGTTGGTGGTACATTAACTGAAAGTATATAAAAATGCTAACCCGCTGGTTATTACTAATTATAAGTTTTGTACTTTTTTAACCAGATCCTTTTTTTAAGCATGCATTGACACTCTTGGGAGTGTTGCTGTTTCTGAATATAATATATTAACAGATCAGCTGAGGTCACTTAGGATTGATTGGTTCCTGAACAGTTGAAGAAGTGTGTTTAGTGCTTATACTTATAAATGTATCTGTCATTGTTAGGTCTTTGGCACACAATCAGATCACACAGGTGTCAGAGGACTGTTGGAGGTTCTGTCAGCATCTGATTCAACTGTAAGTGATCATGTTGTGGAATTGGGGAAGTTGTTACAGATTCAGATAGGAAAGTAATGAGACAAGCAGATACAATAGATGAATTAATTAATAATAAGGCCTAAAAAAATGTTGTGTTTCCGGTAACAGAGCTAAAAAAAATTGGGTAGGTAGGTTGAAAAATATTTTTATTTTGGTAAAATATTTTTATGCAGTGACCATCCGAAAAAGTATACCCACCAGTCTTTTTTGCACAAAGGTGCACGCTGCAACAAATTACGTATTCTAAGCAAGTATAAACTGCCTATTTCCCGACTGTCTGCACCTAACTGCTCTAGAAAACAGTCCTATTAATTTCATTTTGTTGACGTCTTTTCTGCTATGTCAATACAAATGTTAAAAAAATATTTTTTTAAATAAAAAAAAAATTTAATTTAAAATTTTTTTTAATAAATATTTTTACAAAATTATTTGAGCCGTGGCAATAAAAGAGGGTCGGTCGGGTGACCGGAAACACAACATTTTTTAGGCCTAATAGACTAATTGAGTAAATTGAAATATTTAGTACACTCTGTATTGGGCCTTTATTGTCTGTGAGTTTGAAAGACAAACACAGACATGATGAGATGAGTCAGAATACCAATCAGACATTTGATTTGTTTTGGATAGAGTGGCTGTACGAAGATTTGCCACCTTCACCGTGTAGCAGCTCTGCCACAAGGAAAGGCTGAAGCAATACATAGATCTATGCAATTAAGCAGAAGACAAAGGCAGTCTGCTTATCTTATATTACTCACGATGTAGCGTTATTCAATATCCTCACACTTGTGCTTTTTCGGAAGAAATGCAAAGGGTGACAGCTGGAGCCTGACACCTTTTCAAGCAGCCAGCTGTCGCTGCCTTTTACAGCGTCGTCACTTATGCTGCGCAGAATGGAACAAAGGCAGCAAAGAAAGCGTAAGGGCTCTTGTGGATTATTTGTTATTGGCTCATGTGAGACGTTTCCAGTGCCTTCGAGAGGCTCTTGGAAGAAGCAACATAAGCACGTCGATACATGCATGTGCTGAACGTGTGCATAGTATGATGGCTGAATGGTTAAGTGCTCATTTCGTGACTCAGAGTTTGCGGTTTCAAATCTTCTTTGAAATTGTCAGCATTTGTAGAGGACCTGGACAAAGGCTTTAATGCACAACTGATTTATTTATTTCTGACACATTCTATAAGCACTTACAAACTGTTCTGTTTGGCCGTGCTGGAGTTGGGAGCGCCTCTGAGTAGTTTCCTTGAAGAGGTGCTATATAAATACTTGAATGAATGTGTCAGAACATTTATATAGTACAGTTCAGGACCTGATTGAGTTACTGAAAACCTTTCTCATGTTTCCGATGCTTTGTTATTAGCTAGAGGCTCCTTTAATGTAACATATAACAATATTACAATGTATTGCTTGAGTTTGAATTACCGGCTGCATAGCTTGTATGTTGTGATGATTGCAAAAGTAGAGTGTCTGTTCTTTTAGTGACCTAAGCCACAATCAACTGAGTTCTCTGTCGAGCAAAGCGTTTGAGAAGCTCGAGTCGTTGCAGCAGCTTTTCATCGGTCACAACAGCCTGACTGTAATCGCCGATGAATCGTTCTCAACACTCTCTACTCTGCTTGCTCTGTGAGTAAAATATTCTCATTCTGTAAACATATGAGATGGTCTTGTGTTGCTTTTAAAATGTGCGGTTTGTTTAGAGTTCATGATTGTTTGTCCAGAGTTTCAGAATCGTTTTTTGTTTTGAGCACTGTAAGATTTAGACATTAATTACTTGTCCTTATGGAAAGTCCATGAAACATGGGACTAGAACTTTCCTACGCAATACTACTACTAGTAATAATAATAATAATAATGACGATAACAATGATGATGATGATAATAATAATAATAGTAATAATAATAATAATAATCCTGAATTTTTTTTGAAATACCTAGGGATCTGAGATACCTTGGATTTACCAAAAAAATTACGACAATATATATGGTGCTGTAACATAGCAGGGGCACCTACAGCCCTACATAATATATCCTCAATCATAGTTTCAGTTCTAGGAGAAATTCACGGCTCAACGGGAATTCTGTTATATAATATTCGTGCCATTAAAATTTACATGATTGTGTGCCATGGTGGTTCATACTGGCATATTTGAGAATGGTCATTGTTTACTTGTTGAATGTTAGTGATCTGAGTTTCAATGAAATATCATGGAGCGTGGAGGACAAGAACGGACCGTTTCACCAACTCACGTCTCTAACTCGCCTCTCTCTTCAGCACAATCTCATCAAATCGATAGCGAAACTGACGTTCCAGGGACTTGGAAAACTGCGCCAGCTCCACCTTGATGGCAACAACATCAGTTCCATTCAAGTCAATGCGTTCGAACCACTGAAGGAGCTGCGTGAATTGTAAGTAGACATTTTTTGCACGATTCTGAGAGGATGAGAGTTAAATGTTGCTTGCATGTGTGTATGTTGTGAGATACTTGAAAGGTGATGAGAATGCCCAGATCCATGGTATACGTTTCCTTACATGATTGAATAATGTTCAGTGTTGGTGCTGCTTGTGATACAAATATAATGCATAAAGCAAGCGCATCAGAGGTGGACAGTTCCGTGGCTTTTGAGTGATCCGATCGAGAGCCAAGATTGAGCTGTGAACTTAACATTGTTCATCTGGTATTGTCAGTTCAAAATATTTGTATTGTTGTTTTTTCAGTCATCTCAATTCCTCTCAGTTTCTTTGCGACTGTCAGCTGTCGTGGCTGAAACGGTGGCTGAACGAAGCGGGGTTCCAGTCTACTGTCGTCGCACAGTGTGAATATCCAGAGCTGCTGAAAGAACGGAATGTGCTGGATCTAGCGCCTACAGATTTCAAATGTGGTATGTTTATTTGAAGCTATCGCGTATACTTGGGGTTACTGAGACAGCTGGTTGGGGTTAGATGGGTTGGATCTGTTCGTGTGTGGATGTATTATTGGGAAGGGTGGGTGAATTGTATACAGGGTGCGCCAAAAAAAAATACCCCCCCCTAAGATTTTTGCCAATATCTTGACCAAAGGTAAGAATTTTAAGATGAAATTTTACTGTCTTAAAGACAATTCATATTTACACATGATGGCCAGATTTCATCAAAATATTTAGAACAGAACAAAAGTTTTGCCACTTTTAGTGAGGCCACCCACCGTTTTTTGACGATTCAAAAACGCGACGCAACAAAAAGGGATAAAAATTCAATTTAATTATTCTGGCCAATATCTTGGCCAAAAGTAAGAATATCGAAATGAAATTTTACAGGCTTAACGACAATTTATATCTGCATATGATGGTCAAATTTCATCAAAATATTTCCAAAAGAGCAAAAGTTATACCACTTTCAATGAGGCCACCCCCCAATTTTTGACAATTTAAAGATGTAACGCAGCAAAAACACGATTTTATTAAGTCTCATCTCAAATAATTATTATCAAATAGCCTTGATATTGACCGATGATCATTATTATTACTATTTAGAAAAGAAACATGGTACCAGCGTAGCTGCACGTCACTGAGAAGTCACTTAGCAATCAAATTCTTAAAATAAGAAATAATAATGAATCTGTCAGATAATCAACAGGTCCATCAAGAACTCTTCATAGAGACTCAAAATAAGTTTTGGCACGGGTGGTGGGCACATTGAACACAAGTTGGGAAACACTACCAAGTTCATTTGACAACAGTTATTTGTGATGAGACTTAAAAATCGTGTTTTTGTCACTTGTTGTTGGGTTTCGTTTTTGAAACGTCAAAAAACGGTGGGTGGTCTCACTAAAAGTGGCATAACTTTTGTTCCGTATTAAATATTGTTATGAAATCCGGCCACCATGTGTAGATATGAATTGTCTATAAGACTGTAAAATTTCATTTCGATTTTTTAAATTTTGGCTAAGATATTGGCAAAAACCTTTAAAAATTGCGTTTCATTTTTGAAACGTCAAAAAACGGGGGGTGACCTCCCTAAAAGTGGCATAACTTTTGTTCTGTTCTAGATATTTTCATGAAATCTGGCCATCATGTGTAAATATGAATTGTCTATAAGTCTGCAAAATTTCATTGCAAAAGTTTTACTTTTGGCCAAGATATTGGCAAAAAACCTAGGGGGGTTATTTTTTTTTGGCGCACCCTGTACATTGATAGTTAGGTGAATTGTATACATTGATATTTGGGTGAATTGTATACATTGATAGTTGGGTGAATTAATTTATTGACTGATCAGTAGCTGTACTAAATAATGACTGAGTGAATTAATTCTTTATTACTATCTTGAGTTGTTTTCTGTTGCAGTGAACTTTCCAAAGCCAATCATTACTCACGAACCAGAATCACAAATGGCAATCAAGTATGGCAATGTGACGTTGACTTGCCAAGCGGCAACTGGGGCGAACTCTCCTCTAACGATTGAATGGAAGAAAGACAACGTGGTAGGTTTATGACGGAGAAAAACAGATGCTCTTTTGCTGTATTTAGACTTCCGTGCACAGAGTGAGTTCTGTTATCAGTTAGCCATTTGACATGAATAGTCTGACTTGTTACGGATGAAGCGTTTAATGTTTGATATCACTTTGAAGTGGAATTGATCAATTATGATGGAGATTGGAAGACAAGACTGCTTACTTACCAGTGTCAAGTACGGCATTGAAAACATTAAAGCAATTTATCAATACAGACTAAAATACGGTTTAATCACAGTTGGTAATAAGCCATAATACAATAAAATGTGAGAACGTTTTGATACGTGCAAATGAAGGAATGTCATTTGACTGTACTGCCCTCTTTTTACCTTGTATCAAAGAGTTCCATATTAAGTGTAAAATCAATGAAACATTAATCTGTAAACCAGTCAATCACTGTTAGTCAATCATTTAAGTATTGATTGCACTTCACAATTTACTCTTCATGCATAATGCTATGTCACGTTTTTAAAAATTGTTTTCATTTCGTATATTCACTTTATGGTGTGGATACAGATAAGAAACTTAGAGACCGCTCTGTATCCACAACTTGTACTCATGTTCTTTTTGTTTCTTTGGCAAGGTTTGTCATTTATTTAAGGATGCAAAGCCACATAAAGGATGTATGCTGATAAAATGTAAAAATTTTTTGCCTGCACAGTGTACACTTGTCATTTGTCGACACTTGATGCTTGCATACGTACACACAAGCACTAGTATATACATAATATGCATGCACGCTTGTGTCTCTGCATGAATTAGCACATGCTCTGAGCATGGATATTTAGGGCAAAATGTTATGTCTGGTTTCGTTATGTTGTATTGTGTAGGCTGTGACTGGTGCTAACATAGTAACAACAGCGCTGCCAGGGTCAGCGACGGATGAAATGGTTCAGGTGTTGAGCGTCCTTCACATCTGGCCAGTCGTCGATATACATGCAGGCAGCTACCAGTGCATAGCCTCCAACGTCCTTGGTACATCGTTCTCAACGAAAGCCATCGTCACTGTCAGTGGTAAGCAGGCACGCCTTGTTTTTCCAATGACCTTTGTAGTGACAGCACCTCGTGGGGCGCGGTGGTGTAGTGGTGGTGTCGTTGCCTTGCAACTGGAAGGTTCGAGGTTCGAATCCACCTCAATTCGCCGTGTAGGGACCTTGGGCAAGTCCTTCACTCACAATTGCTTCAGCGTGAAACTTCGATGCAGTGTCCGTTCTGTATTCGGGAGCGCCTCTGAGTAGAGAGAGAGAGCTTGAAGGGGCACTATAACAAGTGCGCATACAAACAAACCTCATACACATGCATGCGTTCAGTGGCACTACACACATTACAGACAGCACAAAGTCCATTTGATTTTGCATTTGTTGACATGAAGAATACTGCCAACACAAAATAAACCATTCGCCTGCCATGGCTATCACCGAGTTTTCTGTGATTGTCCACAGAAATTACTGGAAGTGTTAGCTGCATCTTGCCAGGTCTTGCTGAGAAATTGAAGCATTGCAGTTTTTAGACATAGCATAAAATAAGCAGTTAAGTTTTGATATCATGTATACTGCAAGCAACCAACGTTGTACGCCTAAAATCATGTACAGTTCAATTAAAAAAATCTCTTTTGCCGTTTAGCTGTAAGTCTTTGTCTAGATATTGTCTAGAAGCACTGCTGTCCTGATCTTACTTTGAGCTGTCGGCTGACCATATAAACTTTGGAAGATAGGAACTGCTAATTCGATGCTACTTAACTGCAAATTCCAGAAAATCTCCACTGGCCTAGGAATTGCTGCAGATAAGCTGTTTCACTTTCTGTGCTAGGATTAGGCTTTTTCCAACTACAGGACACCCAACTCTTCAGAAACTTTCTGGCTTACAACTTTTTTTTATTATTCTTTTATTAGCAATTGTTAGTATTTGTTTTGATATGTTGTAAAAAATGTTGATTAGGTATATAAACAATTGAAGATCAGGTAAGTTCAACAAAAACCTGATACTGATTGTTCTTTTGATTTATCTACTATTTTCAGTGTTCCCAACGTTCCTGAAGACTCCAACGAATGTTGTCGTTAAGTCGGGTACAACTGCACGACTCGACTGTGCGGCCACTGGTTCTCCGCAGCCAGAGATTTCACTGCAGAAGGACGGTGGAGACGACTTTCCGGCAGCGAGGGAACGTCGTATGCACATATTTCCATCTGATGAGATGTTCTTCATTGTTGACATCAAAAGTGAAGATCAGGGCGTTTACACGTGCATTGCTAAAAACGACGTCGGAGTTATAACAGCAAATGCTTCGCTGCAGGTTCTCGGTATGTATTTCATGGTTGAATAATGAATAGAAATGTTTTCTTTTAATAATATTAAAAAATCTGCTAAAACTTTGACTTCAATGATGATGTGGCTTAGTGATTAAAGCTGTGCTGCTATTTTTTGGAACTGTTACGTTGCCCTTCTGGGGTTCAAATCAGAATCTATTGCGTAAAATAGCAAGCCTACTAGTACTGATTTATTGTTGCACTAGATATTTAGTTTAATTAATTAATTGGGATTATTATTAAATAGCCCTTCTGGAGTTCAAATAAGAATCTGTTGCAAGTGTACTTGTGCTGATTAATTGTTCCATTAGATATTCAATTGTAATTTATTTATTGGATGTAATGTTCATATCTAACAGAGGCGCCTTCATTTGTGAAGCACATGGAGAACAAAGTGACGTTGGACGGTGACACAACCGTCATGGAATGCATGACGTCTGGCAGTCCGAAACCTCGTCTCGAGTGGCTCAAGGACGGAATTCCACTCCAGCCGACCCTCCGTCACTTCTTCACGGCCGACGATCAGCTGCTCGTCATCGTTCAGACGCAGTCGTCGGACGCTGGCGAGTACACGTGCATCATGACGAACACGCTCGGCAGCGAGCGCCAGACGTCGCGCTTGACCGTGCTCGTTGCCGACGGCGACGCTCGATCTTCGGTCGAGGAGTCGACTACGACAGGAATCATAATAATAGCCGTTGTCTGCTGTGTTGTTGGAACATCGCTGATTTGGGTCATTGTTATCTACAAGACTCGGCAGAGGCAGAAGGGTTTCCGTGGTGACAGAGACAAACAGCTTGCGAGTGTTTTCCGAACGAGAGCTTGTCACGACGGTTCACTTGCCAATGTCAGCGTGCAGGGATTGTACTGTCCCATTCAGACATCGGGCTTTGGAAGTAAGTTTGTAATTTAAATTCTGTCTAGCTTACTGGCTTCTTCGGGTTAGACCTTGAGTAATATTGTAATATAACAGATATGAAGTGCTTTCAATGATCTACAAAAGCACTTACAAAAAGTACAAGATTATTATTTCTTGTGATCAGACCACAAATTTGAACCATTTGATTAGTGAAAGTTATGTCAAATGATGGCAAACATTTTTGGTAGCCATGCAAAGATGCCTTTGACATATAGTTTGTAGGATAGTTTGTGATATTTGCTGTACATTACAAGTTCAAGGCTAATCCTGAAGGTAAAATTGTGTATAGATCTGCTAAATGTAAAAAGTTGTTCACTTCATAGTGCACTGCTTTGATAAAACCTTTGATGGTTATTTCCTCTGGTTTGATCACATACGGGTGTTGTGCACATATGTACCGTACCAGAATCTTATGTGCTGTCTTTAGCACTTTAGCTATGAGTGTATAAAAACAAATGGGAAACAAGTACAGCCTGTTGTTAAAGTGTGAGAACACCGTTTTGAGGTATTGAAACCAGGCTATTTAACAGATCTTTTATTTGCACAGTATTTTATTTGTGATTTGAGGCACGCTGAAAGTGTTTGTTTCGTATTCAGCTACAGATATGAATGGTACAGCAAAATGCCCGCAGTACAGACACAACCCAATGACTGCTTTTCCAAGTGATACGGAGGATGATGAGGGAGAAGAGGAGGCAGAACAAAGATACTCATACTGTCTGTCACATCACCAAGAAGCAAGATTGCCAGGTATTTAAACACACCAGTGTTTTTAAAATTTCTTTATTACCATAAGAGCATGTTTGGGTTAGGCTCTATGATTTTGTGCACAGGCATCCAACTCTTCAGAAACTTTCTGGTCTGAAACTTTGCTATTATTCTGTTGTTAGCAATAGTAGTATTTGTTTTAATATGCTGTAAAAAGATGTTGATTAGGTATAAACAATTGAAGATCCGGCAAGTTCAACAAAAACCCTTCAACGCAGCCTATTCTACGGTACCTACTTCTCGATGTTCTCTCTACTCTCCGGACCATCATGACTTTCTGGTATCTTGATCTTGGACTGCCACAGCATGCTTGTGCATCTGTTTCCCCTTTGCTCTTGAATTACCTTCCTCCATTAAGTACCATAGACAAAGAGTCTAGACTTGTCTTTATGCAGCTTTTACAAGGAACTAAGGAATCTTGATGTTTGTTGTGCGTATGCCATGCAGATTACATTTTCTTGATTGTTTACACAGCATTTTGCTTAAAATGGTTTTCATGTTGATGTGCTTAGAGGAGCAGCAGGTGTGTCGCCACAGAAGTGACAGCGGCACTCACACAGCAAGCTCATCACTGAGCAGCTGTACCAACAACTCGCACGGCCTGTCCGCCGAGCCTCTGCAGTCATTCCAGCCTTTCATGTGTGGTCCCACCTTGCAGCTGCAGCAGCCAAGATCGTTAGAAAAGACAGACACTGCAGCACAGATCCTGGCAGTTGTCCATGTTGACCCACACAGGCCGCAATGTCAACACACAAATAAGCACACCTCACCTGGAGATGATACATTTCAAAAGACAGGCAGCTCTCTACAAGGTGGGTTTATCATGAACGCACAAGCACCTCTCAAATGCAAAGAATTATATAACCAATTAATTATTATAGTACAATGGTTATCTTTGATGGTGGTTTAGGACATGAATGCATAATTTGAACTACCATGCAAAGATGATCTCATTATACCAGGTTGCACTTTGTCAACCTGTCTATGCAAGCTACACAAATACACTCTCATCATTAGTACAATGGTTTTCTATAGCAGTTTGATTAGTTGCAGGTTTTGTGAGGTTATTGCAGACTGCATAAAACACACAATTTGCTTTGTTAACAGCAAGTATTGTGATGTACGCAGGCATTTCTTCAATGAATGCAAGAGGCACAAGTCTCAAACGACTTTCGATTTTGTTTTAGACGCGGATGACTTTGCTGCTGGAGATGACAGACGACGGTTTTCCTCATTTGTACCGGGAGAGTCGTCATCCGCCTCATCCCTACGACATCACAGCTCCTCGACTTCCTCTCTGCCAGAAATGCTGGTAAAAACAGAAACGCACGACAGTTCGTTGAACGAACTTTGCGATGGTCGTAGTGTTACGTCGTCGAGTAAAGCACCACTGTGCGTCGTCACACTTTCCAAAGATTCCACACCACAGCAGCAGGGACTGACGGACTCAAATGTTGGAAATTATTTAACTGTTGAAGTGAACAGCTGAATGTAACAGACTGTAGCTCTCATTGGACTGATTATATGCAAAATATAGAACCTTGATAACTGCTGTGCGTATCTAAACTAGCGACTATCGTAAAAACGGACAGTGAAACCATAATAATCGAGTCTCGACATATTGCAAGAACAGCGGGAATGAACTTTGGAGAAGCCAAAAAATTCTCTGTTCTGTTGACAAGACTGGACAGGCTGCAGAGACTTCTGATTACTGGTCGTGGACTAGCTAGCTATCTGCCCACTACACAACAACCATCAGAAAAAGACCACGAGCTTCATTTAAAATGAAAGAACACATTGCCATTATTATGTTCATAGCAAAAAAAACAGTTGCTGTAACAGAGAATATAAACATTCGTTTCTTTGTAAAATGGAAATCAGTCTTAAATGACAAATTCTTTTGTAACAGTTCTGGGATTTTTGTGCCTCAAAGCAGAGCGATGAAAAAAACATCATCTACTACTGTCAGGTGGATCTGAAAAACGAAAACAAAACCTCATTCAATTGCAGTCATATCAACTATCTCATTGTTACAATGTCAGGTCTGGAATTTTAATTCGTAGAACCTACCGAGCAGCAAGTGACGCATACACAAGCATGTGTGATTTTAGGCAGTTTCGTCCATGCAAAACTATTTTCAATTAAAATAATTTTACAATACATGTTACATATGGCAGCCAAAGTAGCATTTTGTAAAGTTACGGAGCGCCTTTGCACTGCAGCATTTTTAGGAGTCCGGAAGCATTGCGTCTTGTTTATGTGACAAAATGCATCAATTGGAGTTTCTAAGATATTGTTACAGCACTGTGCTTGGCAAATTCTGTGTGAAACTAAGTACTTAGACATCAAAACTGTTGAAACAGAATATTGCTTTGTACATGCATGATATCCAAGTTTCGTGTACTTTCACACTCTACACTAGCCATGATAAAGTAAGATGAATGCCATCAAGCGAATGGAGACATTACATCACAGACTGACGATGTGCATATACAAAGTGCAAAGACGAGAAACCTCAACGCAACCTGTGCAGGTGTCGTATCAGCAAAAGGACTTGCATGGAGTTGTATTCATAGGACAGAGACTATTTTCATAACAACCAATATTACACTTCTTGTTTTCACAAACGAATAATTTAATGTTAAAATGCATTAATGTAGGAATATTTCACCCTATACACTTTCGCCTTCAGTATTTTGCACGATAATAACCATCAAATGTATTTTGCACTGTTAATAACCATCAAATAAGAAAATCACTGATCATATTATTACATCTCAAATATTAAAGAGTTACTTCAAATTACCTTGGGCTTGCTCATCTTGTAAAAAATGTGGAGAAGTTAAAACAGTAAACACATGCTACATCATTTAAGAAAAGTAAATAAATCCGGACTGTACCACATGAATGCGTGCAAACGTGTTAGATGTCGTCCTCTGTCTTCAGACGATCGACAAAGTCACGAAGTTCCTGGATACAACGCTGACCGATCTCCTTCAGGTTCTCGCGTAAGCTGTTCTGTATTCGCTCCTCCAGATCCGGATCCTTGCTGCAATTTCAACAACATACACATCACATACAATCTGCTCATTGTTTCTGTGTCAATCCCTACTATACCGGTACATCAGAGTGCCTCAGAATCTTGAAGGAGTGCTATATAAATTTGATTGACACAGATATGAAAAGTACTATCAAAGAAGCTCAGGGCACTCCATCTCAAAGAATTTCTGATATATCAAAGAAGCTCAGGGCACTCCATCTCAAAGAATTTCTGATATATCAAAGAAGCTCAGGGCACTCCATCTCAAAGAATTTCTGATATACACAATACTCATACTTTTGATTAATTCTGGAAAATCATAAAAGTGACGTACATTTAAGATATCTGCATCCAAGCTTATTAATGGCATCTGAAGCTCACGCTTGTCATCGTCGTTTCTCATTATAAAATTATTTTAGCTCAAAGAACTAAAGCCAGTACAACATTGTTTCAAAACATGTTGAGGCTACTCCTCAAAAGTCTACACGAGTTTAAAAATTACATGCATAAAGGTACATGAACTTAATCCTGCATCTTCAGTTAAGCTTTTTGAAATCTCATTTACAAACAAGAGATCTGTTCTCAAAACAGCATGAATTCTGATACTTGAAGTAGCTACAAAATAAGGAATTAAATACACAAAGAGCAACACAAAATCTAGACAATGTTGTGTAAGTACTGAAATTGAATGCTAGTTCAGACGAACAGTTTGTAGTAATAATCTATAAAAAAATTGGCACATGTTAATCCACATGCCTTAACTCTCATTTCTTTGTTCACACGAAAAATAGATAGGACTTAAAATTGGTGGTTGTCTTTGAGCTTGTGCTGTGTGACTTACCTTATTAGCAGCTTAGTCACTGTGGCAAAAGTTTCACAGTCTTGTCTGTATGCCTAAAGACACAAATGGCAAAACTTTAGCTTTTAGCCATGCAGCATTGCCTGTATGCATAAAAGCACAGAAAAGTAACCTAATCTTGTATTAATTAATTATCGGCACAACTGACTGTAATGCAAAATTAATTACAATCAGTGAATTTAAAAGGTAGAACTTTAAAGCCAGATCTATGAAATATTATCTACTGAAACTCACGTGCAAATACTGCCAATTAAATCAGCCATATGTATCATCCATCATCTAACCCAAAGATCTGGTTCTTTGCTCTCTGCAAACGACCAAGGCTAACACTTACATGTGTCACTTAAAACTTTCTCTTCAACTGTTACACATCTGAGCAGGAAGTAAGTTAACCTTTTATTTTATTCTTTACTAGCTGAACCCGGCCACGCGTTGCTGTGGCTAAAAAGAGGCTCCACTCCCCCCTCCCTGTCCCTCTCCTCCTCCTCCTCCCCCTACCCTTCCCCCTCCCCTTCCCCTCCCCATCCCCTCGCTCTCCCTCCCCCTCCCTCCCCTCCCCCTCCGCCCCTTCCCCTCGACCTGCCCTCCCCCACCGCTCCCTCCCCACCGTCTTCGTCCCGCTCCCTCCGCTCCTTTCCTCCGTCACGCCGTGAAGGCCGCTTTGGGGAAAGGCCTCCCTCCCCCGCCCCTCCCCTCCCCCTCAAGCTCCACCTCCCCTCCCCCTCCGCTCCCTCCCCACCGTCTTCGTGCCGCTCCCTCCGCTGCTTTCCTCCGTCACGCCCTGAAGGCCGCTTAAATTTTGAATCGCTTATGACGTCACAGGACGCGACATCATTCATGTTTCGTCTGCTGTGTTTGGAGACAGCCTTTCTGAAATCTGGGAACCGTGTGGGACGTGTTGAATTTGGAAATGGCGGACGAACGGATTGCAAAGTTCACTTTTTGTGGAAACGATTGCGGTTTTTTGGGTGAAAAAATCTTAAGACACAGTGCTATTTGAATGGAAGGTTTTGGTAAATTTTCACAACAGTCAGTTTCGGCGTGGTGTTAACAGGAACTATTGGAAAGTTTCATTTTTATTTATATAGATTTTTAACTCTAAATAAGGTAGCTTCAGCTTGTCAACACGTTTTTAAAGTTGCAAACAGAGTAGGACAGAAGGATGATAAAAAATTTCAAATCATTCTGACTTTTTCGATTTCCTCTTTCTTGTCACGGATAAGAGCCATTTTCTCCTGCGACAATCCCAGTGCGCCACGGTTGACACTTGCAGCATTTTCATTGTAGAAGGGACGTCGTTTGGCAGCTGGTGGTGCTGAACCGTCGTACGCACCTCTAGGCTGGCGCACATCTACAACAAAATGCACCAAATCTCAAACAAATCCCATTTCAGATCTACTAACAGACTTAGAGGATCAAATGAAAGCATCAATGAGTTGTGCACTCATTTCTGATGCTTTCATATCTGATCTAAACAAGACCTGCTGGTATATCAAACCATCAGCTATACTAGAGCATCTATGTACTGAGAAAATCTAGTTTGCATGTGGATAGTAATTTTTAAATTGGGCTTTCTTGTCTGAGTTTATAATGTCACCTGGAAATGATGAAGGACTGGCAGCTCTTAAAAAGGTCAGAACGCCTGGCTCATGTTGCAGTCAGAATGCGAAATGAACAACGTGCTAACACGCCCCAAATTGAGTCATTTAACACAGCAAATCAGTGGCCAACGTGTTAAGCAAAAACTACTCAGAATAGTTCAAGTGACTGTACTCTAGCTCTACTTCATATCAGGCCGATGCTGACTGACCTTGGACAGCCACTGTGTCAGCCGCAGCCCTTCTGCGCTTTGGTTCCAGATCTTCTCTTCGACTCATCTCCAGCTCTTCCTCGTAATCCACTTCCGACGGTCGGTCGTAATCCACGTCATCCACAATGGGTTTGCGCTTCTTTAACGGACGTGGCTCCTCAACGTCATAGAGCTCCGACACGATACTAATCTGGGCCGGTCCTGTTGCACCAGCGGTTCTGTCAAGGGAGAAGCAATACAATGAAACACAATGTAACTTCATTAATAATCACATTTGTACATTTATTTGGAGCGCTTCCGAGTAGTTTACTTGAAGAGGCGCTATATAAATACTTGAATGAATGAATTTATTCTTCAGACTGCTTGCTAGACTTAATGGTCATCTTGTTAAAATCTTACCATTCATCAATGTTAGAAAAAAAGCAATCAGTCCCTTCCGAGTCTTGCTTTCAACTTCAAATATATCGCAAACTTACGTACACGCATCAAAACCTTACTCATCATAAAATTTTTGGTTTCACTTTAAAAGTAAACTTATTGACAAAAATCATACGCTTTTTACATAATGGATAATTGGGTATTGTTAGCTTTAAACAGATACTGAAGATGTTAACACAATCCCAAAAATATGAAATAACCCTGGAATATGCTGTCAGTGTTAGTCGCAGTAGGGGAGAGACCTGATTCTAAATGATCATGAAACATAACCATGGCAAGCACACCAAATAAGTGGAGAACTGCCATGGGAAAGCGGCTGACGTGCGCGGAAGGCAAAAGTCAAAAGTAAGTCAGTTAGTTGTAGAACTCAAAACAAATCAATATGAAATTGCCATGATTAAACAATGAAGGTCTCTGTAGGAATGTTAAAACTATAATGGTCTGATTTACAAGTGTGCCAGATTAGATATGACCATTACATTCGAATGTATAATAATTGGTAGCGGTTATAAAGGTCTGTAGCTTAGCATAGAACAACTCACTTAATCGGTCTGGCCGGTCTTGGCTTCTCAAACGCAAAGAACTCTTCTTCCAAATGGTCATCCTTCGTCTTCTTCACCGGTGTCTTTTCAAGAACGCTTTCTTCCTCATCCGAGATCTGCTCCTCGTACAGTCGACGATCCTCCTTGATCTTCTTCACCTTCAGCGTCTCCTTTGTCGTCGCTATGCCAACTGCTGCTGCTGCTGCGGTTGCTATGGCTGGCTCCAGTTTCTTTGTGGCAACGGATTCGGACGCATCAGGAGATGCTATGTCAGGAATCTATTGCAGATTGGCAAGACAGATCACTATTGCACTGCTATGATCAATGACAGGAATAGAAAATTAAAATATAATTTATAATTTAAAGTTCAGAAAAGTACGCATACATTATAAAAAAACTAATCATGCTATAAACTCTTGTACTGTAAGCTATTTATAAGCCGCATCTGTGTACAATTAGTTATGAATCTTTAGGCCACCTTGCAGAGGTGGCACCAGAATATAACCATTAACCAGGGTATTGATCATACAAGTAACGGTGCCAATTTATACCCAAAATAAAATCTCATCAGTGAACAACAAATTCTGTTAGTCTTGTTGCAGGTCATTGACCAGGTAAATGCCATGGTTTTTCTATTGTAGCGCCCCCCCACCCCACTGCTACAGTGCAAACATGATAACAGTTCTACAGCATCTAATCAAAACAGTAAAAAATAACTAAGTGCAACATCCTTTTTTTATGACAGGATTCACTCCATTTCTAAACCTGAATTTTGCTCTAATTTACCAAATTGCATACTGCTTTCTTTAAAATCCAACCCTTTACTTCACATAGCCTGGAATCAGGTCAATATCTTCAATAACAGGAAGAATCTTCAAGATATTGACCTGAAAGATCCAGCAATCCCTATCAACAGCCAAATTCAATAACTCTGAAGTTCATTAATATGCAACAGAAGATAAATCTAACACAAAATGAATAGTAACACGTCAATGAAATATATAAAAGACTTAAATACTTAAAAAATAATCATATAAATACAGCACATAAATACAGCACATAACCGATGTGTTGTAACCATGAAAGAGTTTAAGCACTCACTGCACCATCTTCTGATTCCGTCTGTTTCGAGTGCGCACGACCTTTCGCTCGGTCAATCGACAGCACAGCGCTTCGAACATTTCGCGCACCTTTGTTGCCAGGCTGCGGAGGAGACGAAGGCTCCACGGAATATTCATTGTTTTCAGATCTCACATCAGCACTGGCCACATCACCACCATCATCCTCTACCTCTGCTGATGCCGCCTTCTCCTTCATCCGGGTCGGTTTACGTTCTGAACTGCCTTCGTCATCCGCCTTTTTCGCGGCCCGCTTCCCACGAGGGGCAGACGTCTCGCTGGCGCTGCTGTCACGCTCCAACGACGGGCTGTGGTTCTTCAGCGCCTTGCGCTTTTCTGAAGCTCTGCGCTTTTTGCCAGAGTCAGAGATAGAATGCTGACAAACACAAACAGACAGACATCTCTCAGGATTCTGACATACAGCACATAACGCAAACAAACTGGCATCACTGAATAATAATTACTTAACCCTTTAATGCCGGAGGGTATAGGATTTCCCATACCATTTACTACCATCTCGGCATTAAAGGGTTAATGTTACATCAACAATAATTACTTAATGTTACATCAACAATAATTACTTAATGTTACATCAACAATAATTACTTAATGTTACATCAACAATAATTACTTAATGTTACATCAACAATAATTACTTAATGTTACATCAACAATAATTACTTAATGTTGCATCAACAATAATTACTTAATGCTAGATCAAACAACATGCAAAAGCTGCGTAACAAAAATTCATTTGTTCTATGGTATACAACAGAAGCAATAATCTGTCAATCGCTCCTCACCCGCTTCTTCTTTCGTTCTCTTGAGTCAAAGCTGGCGCTAGAGCTGCGACTGCGGCTGTAACTACGACCAGACGGACTCTGCGAGAACGAACGACTCCGGCTGCGCGACGAACTTCTTGTATAATGTCTTGGTCGACTAGCCACCTGTGGCCACCGACTTTTGGCGTTAAATATGCGCCTGTTGTAACCCCCTCGGTCACGATAGTCGTACTGGTCCTCAGGATTCCAGTGACGGTTCGGCGGCCTTCGGAAGTTATCTATACCAAAACCATTATGGTGCACGCTATTAAGACATGCATGACTTGGAAAATATTCATCCGCTTTAAGACTGCAGTAACACACCTTTGGGACTGCATTTTCACAGTGCACAGCACAGAGTTGTCTGTTTCACAGCAATAGCAGTTGCTATGTTTTTACTGTTTTATACAGACTTACTATCCCAGAACAGTGCAAATTGGTTAAGATGACAGACAGAGAACCAGTGAAAATTTTGACTTAACCAAATTTCGTATTAACCGTTAGGCAACAGGACAGGACCGAGTGAGTTGGGGCTAAGTTTTGTGCCGGCCTCGAAGCTTGGTCCAAACCTTTATATTCTATCTGCTGCTGACATACCGAACACCTACACCTCCATTGACTAGACACACGGCAAATGATTATTATTTGCAGATGATATCCAGGTTTTCATACATGGCCTATCATCTGACTAAATCTCTCTGGTTTGCTCAATTGATCATCTTGTTTCTGATTTTCATTAATGGTTGGTTCCACCTCCATTTGGAATGACCTTTCCCCTCACGACGGGCAAAACTAATGACTTGCTCTGCCACCGGAGTTTCAATGTTGACAGTCCCTTTGAATAATTAAATATTAGAACAGCAAAAGGTGATGTGGCTGTGATATGATAAATGCAGCAAGCATTGCAGCATCCCTGCCTGCAACATGTTCTCGCAGAAAACCTTCACAGCAACGTACTTTGGCTTCCACATACACGACTTCTAGTCACATACATACAAAAGTATTATGATTAGAATAGACCGCAAAACTATAATTAATATTTGTTAAGTACATTTCAAGTGAAAAACAGTCAGGGACTTTAAATAGAAATTTCCGGTTGTACGTGTGACAGGCCTTAGTTCAAACGCAGGCCGAAAGTGGCATTTTGTAAAAAAAGAGGCCTTGTTAAGTTTCTGGAAAGATAAAAAGATAAAAAGAAATCAGAAATAATAAAAAAATTGCACAAAGCTACTAAATTACAAAAAAGACCCAATTCATAGCATTTAGATCATATCATAAATTACCCACATATCAAGTTACAAGAATAACCATGAATAAATCGGAAACAGCAAAATCCTATAAATTTTTTGGCATGTATGTTGAGCCGTTGACCAACACATAATCTGGAATGATATGCACTTTCAACAAACTATCGGTACATTGCCACACATCACGTACTAATTACCAGATCGGTAATTCTGCAAAAATGTGCTGTTCACATCCTCTGTATTATACGCTGGTCTGCCAGTTCTGAAACTGCATTTGAATTACTTAACTCACTAAACTCACACAGACATGAAAATTATGTTTGAAAATTTAAATATTAAGTACCGGTACTTGATTTATATGCATGTTCTCTGACTGAAGACCATGATAAAAAAATTAAACTCTTATGTTCTCGTTTCTTTCAGGTATAACTATTGACAATAAGCTTCTAAATCAAACAAGCCTCCTGACACATCAACAGTGGAAAAGGGTCAACCCTGAAGCAAGCAGCAGATCACATGACACATCCACATCAATTGTCCTTTTGACACCTCAACAGTAGTAACTATATTCTACTGTGCAAAGAAAATATTTGTAACATCTCAATAAATGGCCACAGAACTTTGTGACATTGGCTTCTCCACTGCACAATATACAATCATAATATACAATTGTAATATACAATTATACATGCAGCTTAAAAGTGTAAACTGTGTTATCGGAAAAGATCCACTTTCAGTAATAGCCGGCTAATGCTACAGTAAGAAATATGTAAAAGAATATGCAAACGAAGAGGAAAGCAGCACGAACAGATTGCGTAAAAAGATACTCACCTACTCTTGCACGTCTCAAGTCCTTGTACCAAGACATACTAATGCGATCACCAAGCACGTCTGCGTTGTCAAAACTGAAATGCAAATTGCAGCAAATTGATCAGAAAAATAATTCAGCTTTTTACTGCACTGATAAGGTTGACAGCTACACGTGAAAGTACAAGCAGAAACTGTATTACCAGTTTCATACAACACTTCACTCAAGCACAATGCCAATTCACATAACAATACAATTGCACATTACCAAGCACTATATGCAGTGTGCACACTACCAACATAAAGGCAGAAAGCACTGCAAATGTTAAACAGCAATTCACAATCACATTTGCATAAAACCGTGCTCAATATCTGCATCAATATTGATAAAGAGGAAGAAGCATATACCTGCAAACTCGCAAAATCAATTAATGTATTCAGGGATAGACAGTCAGAAAAACCACGTGCTCTCCAGTGGTGGCTCAGTAGCAAAGTGTAGAAGCAGAATATTTAAAAGAATACTACATTCGTCATGATTTTATGTTTCTTGAACACAGTGCACAGTGACACCAATGAGTCATGCATGATTCAAACAATGCAAAATTTTGATTATTATGATGGATATGATACGGAAATTTTAAAAAGGATTCTCTGCTCCTACTCTTTTAGGAAAAATTTTTAAAAATCAGATTATCAAATAAACTTCAGTTTATAAAAACTTTGCGAATTTAATTAATGATAGCAACCAATCAAAAGAATAATTTTCTGAAAATAAATAATTGCACTTGAACACTGAAGATTTTATGCAGAATTGGTCATTTTAAAAGTAATTTTTCATTTCAAAGCTTACTATACATGCGTGGTAGCTATAGTTAACAATATCACTTTATCTGATTTTGAAGTTTATAAATTATTAATATGTGAGGCATATAGTACACAAATGGTTGCATTATATTTGTTTTCTGCTTCAGCAGTAAGCAAAGAGCTGTGATCAGTTAATCAATGAATAAAACATTTGCTTCATTTGTTTCATAATCAATACTTTGAAGAATTTTATTTCCTACTCACACGAAAAGGAAGACCTAGAACGGCATGGATAGACAATATCTTGAAATGGATTGGACTTTCGGGGAGGAGACTAATGAACATGGCAGGTGATAGACAACTGTGGAAGATGCTGATCCATTCGTGCAGCCAACCGTCGCAGAGCGACGATGGCGGAATGACATGACATGACTCACACGTCTATGTTCTGGTCTTATGATAATGATGCACAATATGATATTATAGTAATCTACTGCAAAACTACATAAACCCACTTGCAAAAATAAGCTTCCATTTTTATTCATCTATAATTTTTTTTAAATGAAAACGAATATTTTGCATTATAGTTTAGTCGAAAATTCTAAATACATGTATGTACAACAAGAGATGACAATTTATGTGATGTCAATGCACACAATCATCAAATTAAAAAACACACAAGGTTTGAAAGAAATTCATTACAAACAAATGATTTTGTTTCCAATTTTCCAATGATCAATATTTTTAAAAGAAGTTTGCAGTAGATTACTCCTCGAATAATAACATCACATTGTACAACCTATGCATAAAATTCCTGATTAAGGAAAATGTTCTGTAGTTGAACAATAAAAGTAACTTTTACAAATAGATGTGGTTAACTCCTACAAAGTTTAACTCTTGACTAAACCGTTAGTTTTGTCAACAGTTAAACTTTAATCCAGACAAGTAATTTCCCATTTAATTTAAACTGGTGACTTTCTACCAGTGTACATCAATAAAAAAATGGATACAAATCCCCTTTGAAAAATGCTTTACTTAACCCGTTTACCGTGTAATAAAAATTTTATTAGTAAAAATTGGACGAGTTAACTCGGGGATCACGGTAAAGGGGTTAAGAAGACCTGTATATATACAATCCGCTCCACACTCCTTTGCAAAATCAATCCAAGCTCAGTAGTAATTTTTGCTATACAGTTAATGTTTTGGAATTCTGCAAGAGCTGTTTTTTCTAGTAGGCTGGCGGATCGGCCACATCTTCCAAGCTTTCCCTTTCTAAGCCGACATATCTCATATTTGAGATATGCCTTCCTGTCAACTCACTGACCAGGAATTCAACTGGATTTTGGATTGATGTTCCACCAATCACTAGTTAATTACATTACATTATCGAAACATTATTCAAAACCAGCATCAACAGATGATAGCTTGCCATCACTGTTTTTTCTTCTAATTTTACCACCATTCGTGGGTTTTCCACACAAATCTGACTCTACAAGGGGGCCCGATAGCACAATGGATAACACGCTGGCGTAGAGTGCGAGAGGTAGTGAGTTTGAGCCTTCATTGGGCGGATTTGATTTGTAGGCTGCTATTAGTGCCATGTAATTGCAAAGCTGCCTGCTCAGTTGTTGGTTAAGTTTAATTAAGATTACTGCATAACTTGTAAATGTAAAGCGCAGTGTGTCTTGCAGGCGTTTCATTAAAGAAAATATTATTATTATTATTCATTATCATCAGTGATGGCGACGTCTGTGATAATGGAGGCCAAATATATTACACCCGATTTTATTCTCCCTTCTAATTGTGACTATATGACTATACACTTCTACCTGAACTAATGGAGACGTGATACAGCCAGTGATGTTTTTGACTGAAAATGTATCAGCTGATTCACTAGCGAAACCCAGCGCTCTGTCAGAGAAAAGTTTTAATATGTAGTTGGACCACCACTGTTGGTTTTCAGTTGAACTTTAGGAAGCTTCCGACAAGGATGCAGATTGCACGACAATTGCAAAATAAGATCTGGAATGCAAATATGACCATCCATTTTCTTTAAGAAAACCCATCCTCGCACCACTTTCATTTTGTATTTAAAACCTTTAGTACTTCGAACATAGTAGTAGATCTCCATCCAAGGTTTCAAGTCAAGTAGGCTTCTTCTGTACTTAAACTCGTTTCCTTTGTTCCAAATTTCGTTTCCTTTGTTCCACATTCGTCAACAGGCATCTTGGCATAGTAACATTTCAACTCTTATATTCAAGTCGTCAGTCCTCTTTGTTGTTATTAACTTGTTATTGTTAACATCATTTCTGATGTGTCCATTCAGTGAAAATGTGGACCACCTTTTCAAGCATAGTTCTGTGAATTCCTTCATTTGCTTTCTTGCATAAAACTATCGACTTCTCACACAGTCAAATTTTGCAACACTTTAATTTCTGACATCGCAACAGAATGGAACAAACATCAGTAAAGAAACATCGCCAAATAAGGCAATAATATCGGACATGTAAACAGTTGCGATTATAGTTACACATTTTTTGCAAAAATCCGTAAAAATTGAACGTTGTTTCAGAGCTAGTACTACAATGAGATCGCTCTTCACTCACCTGTCAGTGAAATGCAAATTAATTTTTCATGTAAACCGGTCATAAATTAACAGATAGCATTGGAATATGATGACAACAACCCGATAGAAGCAATACGGCTTCCTGTGTGTGACACATGTATTAAATGCAGGATGATGGACAACACTCATTGTCGCCAAAAACCTAGACAAATCACGAGCATGTTGAAGAAACGCTGACCAAAGCAGCAGCCACAGCACTCTGAAACATATAGGCTGGATGATAGTGGATACATAGCTTGATCCAGCTAATTTTTACATCGCCATGAAATCTATGGTCCAGGAATCATCATATATCCAAGCCAAGAAGAATAAGAGCCTAAAATTCTAAAAAATTTAAACATTTTAATTATCCAGCAGTTACTACATGTATGGCCATTATTTTAAAAAATAAACACATTTGCAATTCCATTACTTTATTGCAACACAACCAAAATAGTACACATATATTTTGCAAGTTTTACAGTTAGAAATAATAAACTTAAATAGCTCCATATAACAAGTTTTACCTGTAGAAAGATTACAAAAAAACATGCATAAGCTGAAAGCAAATCCTCAGAAGATTACTTAACAGATATTTATGAATAACTCCAGACATAAATCATCGTAAAAATCGCTTTTTCTGTTATGAAAGTCAACATTCTTGACCAACACTTCCTTCCACTGTAAGATTTGTCACTAGTTCTTAGGATATGTTATTGATTGCTCTTGTTTTTAAATATTGGCATAGATTGGAACACAATAGAAATTCATTAGCGGTTGGACAGATGAGGTGCCAATAATATGAAATTAGTCTTCATGGAATACAATCCCGTTTCCATGTATGAACTTGAGCTGACTATTGTTGTTTCAAAAAGAATAAATGGGTAAACCAAACTCTTCACACTGCTACACAGGCTTCGCAATGTAACAAAGATTTTGCTACAACAGGTTAATGCTGAATTAGCGGCATGTCGTATGGAGGGTAGTATACTACATAAGATTTTTAACAGAAATTCTTGATACTCAACATTCTTGAATGACGAAGCAAAATTCTACAACCTATGTTGAAATGGAAAAAATTCCAGAAATTAGTCTAATGGCTTCACTGGTGCTGGAATCTCATGATGCATCGGTTTTGATGTGTCTCAAAGACATATCAAAATTGTGGCGTAAATCAAACTTCCAACTTAGGTCAGACTACACCAAGACTAACAGTCACCCTTTGGTAGACAACACACCCAAAAAGAGGTTCATTCTTGAGCCTACCGGTACGTATAAAGGCTTTTGTCCTTGCATCCTTTAACGACAAATCCTCAAAAGTGGTAAACAGATCGCCTCAACAAGAGAAATATGGCTTGCGCAGAGTTATAAGTTATAGCACAATGTTCCGAGGAAGACAGTTCTGATCTGGTCTATTGACTTTCATCGTGCCATCGTCAAACTGCACACGGAAACAATCAATATTTTCTTCTTTGTGTGGCTGCATTGCACTGAGGGAGAGCTGTGCAGCAGAAGAAACAATTGACACTCCATTAAGAACAGTTAAATGTCATAAGTGGACTTTCATCCGTGGTTCAGATGGCATCATGCTCAGAGTATCTGGACTAAGTTGTGGCAGTAGCGTTCACAGCAAACTTGCTTTTCACCCAGCAGCACCTCATCGGTAATAGATGACAAATGTCCAGCTGTCCCTCAAACACCAGGTGCATAACACAGAACAGTCAGCATCTCATTGCCAGTAGGCAGATTGAAGAACCACCTTTGAATTACAGTCAAGGTCAATCCATGGACTCGTGTCGCTTTTTCACAACCAAGTCATCATGCCCATGCTCTGCTGCAGATGGTGCATACTGTTGTCTTTAGATCCTGTGTTCGATCATACAATGGGAAGCCCATCCTTTCTCATAGTCATGTAGGCCAAGACAATATGCAAAGAAAATCCCGCAAAAAATGCACAAAATCCTCGAACGAAGAACTTGTTTCGTATGTACACTTTGCAACACGTTAGAAATTACCGAGTAAAACCTACAATTAGACAAAATCATCTGCTAAAGTGACGCAAAGGTTGAACAATGACCCGTCTACGTATCTTGAGGCATGTCTGTGTCAGTGATACATTCTCTCCACTTGAGGTCATCCCAGTTTGCAAAAGTAGTCTCACACATGAAAAGAAAGAATGGCAGCAACCCAAAATTACAGTACAGGAGTCTGCAGTACAAACCTGCACAGCACGAAACAAGTTGGTGGTCTTTCTATACAAATCATCAAAAAGAAATGGTATTGACATCTGTGGCTATTCAACTGCATAACTTTTTAAAACGCTTGGAACCAACAAAAATGGATGTGAGAGGCATTATCTGAAACTGACCAGAAAGAATAGCAGAAGAACGGATACAGGTGCCGAAATTCAATTGCACATAAGCAAACAGGGTGCTTCGTATGATACAGTTCTAGGTATGGTCGACATAACATATGTCACACATAACTCAGTCATGGTTCGAGGATCATGGACCAATTGTTCAACTTCACTCTTCAGAACCACATCTTTACACTAGCAGAGGATGGGAAAGACCAGTGGTTCGTTACATAAGCAAAGAAGCAGTCTCTACGAATGAACTGATTAGTATTAGATGCAGCCTCCTGCATATCCTACAGTCTTAGAATCTAATTAACAGAACCTTGGCTGTCATCACGCATGAAAAATCAATATGAAAATCAATACGTGGCAAGGCTCACAACCAATGGTCCCTATAAGCTGTGCATGTGTGCGAGCACACAGGTAGTCAGATGAGCGAACGCAATAAAAACATAGAGCACACATCAAGAAATTTCCTACATTTTGCACATATTAGTTTTTTCCAAATAGAGATGGCAAAACATAATTCTTGATGAAAACACCACTATCATAAATAATACAATAGTTAAAAACCTGCAGTCGCAGAAAAATCGCCAGGAAATTGATTTTGAATTTTCAAGATGTGGTCAGTTCTGCACTAAAGAGTGAACAGTTTCAAAATCTTGCAAACCTGATGGCTAGCAAAGGAGCTTCTCTGGCATCCATTGTGGATTGTAAGTGTGGATTTTGTTTCATAGCTTCATGGAGGAGGTTTAATTGAGCTGAGTAGAGCAAGGACCTATGGTAAATGACAAGGGTCGAAGAGAGAAATTGAAAAGTTAGGACACTTTACAATATGTCTCTGAGACACTCCCATTTTACCAGTAAATCTATTTCGACGTGTAAGACTTGTTAAATTCATTCACCATTCCCTCATATACGCCAATGTTACATTTTAAACAAATGCTACAATTTTAAGCAAAGCCCAAAGTATATTGACTTGAAGACATGGTAGCGTTGATTATCCCGCCAACTCTACAATGTCCACAAATTTTACTATCAATGTAAAAAGGTTGCACGTGTACAAAAATTTATGGCCACACATACTTCAAGAAATCAGTGGGAACATTGCTCACAATCACCTTCAACAGTGAGTCGCAACATAACTTTAACACATTCAGTGCCACGTACGTATATATTCGTACTTCAGCCAGTCATTTAGCATGGCGTGTAGGCAGTGGATGTGTTAAACTATAGAATTTTATATAGAATTTTAGTCAACATTACCTTTAATAAATTCACCACTTTTAAATAGATGCAATCAGAATTAATAAATTTTGTATTGATCTGATCCAAGCTAATTTCTTGTTTTCATACCATCTACGTTAATTTTGGAAGCAGATATTAGGTTCCCTAATGTAGTTTCAACAAGAATAATTATGGACAAACTGTAGAACTTAAAGATAGATATAGATGGATAGACTTTCCACAATCATGTGTTGTTTTTCTGAATAAAGACAGTAAACAAATAATTTAAAATATTCAAATCTAAAAACTGTTTTAATTCTTCTTGCTGCTGCTACAAAAAACATTTTACTGTTCTTTTAGATGTCTGTATCAAATACTAAAATCCACTGATCAATCACAAATCTGATATTGTGCCGAAGTTGTGCTAAACGAAAGTTTTGATGAATGAATGAACGAATAGATAGATGGATGAGTGACTAACATTCCCGGGTTAAAAGGAATTAAAAACAATACTTAATTATTAAAACTTCATAAAAGTCCAACTGCCACCTTCTGTTACATAAATCAAATTAACACGAGAACAGATGTTTAAAAACAATTCAACACAACTTTGAAACAAGAGTAACAAGTAAATTTTAAATTTCTGCCAATTAAGCCCAATTTACCAAAAACATACCTAAGTTAAATTCTATAAATTCTCATAATTAAATTTTGTTTACCCAACACTATTAGATGCCATAATTTAATTTTATAGCATAGATTGTCCAGTGTTGTCCACAGTTTACAATCAGCTTAGAATTTGATTTGCATACAAAGTACCTCATATACCAAAACAAACAAAAACGTAAGTTAGTATAAGAAACAATGAAAATCGGTAAAAAGATCCTTGGTTGCATCATTATCAGTTAGCTAATGTCAGCTTTGGAACATAAAAATTTTGTTATGTAATGTGAACAATTGTACAACATTAACAAGGTTTTTTTGGTTACCGATTCAGGACTTCTTTCGCAATGTCCTTCGATTCAAATCTCAAAGCTATAAATAGCATGTCTTTTCCATCATCTTTGAAAAACTCCACTGTGTTTCGGCCAGCTTCTCTTGCAAAAAAATCTCTAAAAGTTTCAATCAAAACAGTAAATATACAGAACTAAAAACATATATAGCAGTAAAAACAAAACAATATTTATTTAGATGTTCCCATATTTGGCACATGTTACAATGATGAGGACATGAAACTGAATTTGTCTGTAGTTATTAACAGAAATCTGTGCCGAAAAAGTGAAAATTTGCGTAAAAAATCGAAAAAATGCATGTCAAAATAATAATTTTGCATACTTTTTGTACAAACTGACAAATTACGATTTTGCATGAATCAATGTACCAAAGTACAGTGCTGGTGTTTTTAAGTGTCTAGTTTTGGCCTCCCACAAATTAGACAAGTGACAAATGCAATTACAAGGTTTTCATAAATTTCAAATTCAAATAACTAGAAACAATATCAAATTCGTAAAAATCAACAACCACTTCGACCAATTTCGGTAAAAGTACTAGGTTGTTGACCGCGTCTGAACGCTACAATTTCAATATATTCGGGTGCCTAAGACCCTAAGTATCCAAACGCACTTATTCCCATTGCCCGGAGACGTTCCGAAGATTTTATATTAATTTTCTAAAATGTATAGGAAATCCCATGTTAAAATTAGCGGCATACGCTAATTCGCCATATTTACACACAATTTTAACGTCGTGTGTGCCCATGACGTCACGTCATTTTGTGTATAAATATGGCGGTCGGACGTGTGCCACTAAATTTAACATGGGATTTCCTATACATTTTAGAAAATTAATATAAAATCTTCGGAACGTCTCCGGACAATGGGAATAGGTGCGTTTGGATACTTAGGGTCTTAGACACCCGAATATATTGAAACTGTAGCGTTCAGACGCGGTCAACAACCTAGTACTTTTACCCCAATTTCACTTCCTCAAGTGCAAGCATAATATCAACTTTCACTTGCTCTTTCTCTTGTCCCCGATTTTGACCTTGCATAAAAATCCACCACAAAACCTGGTTCTTGCGGACTTGATCTGATAGAGCACCGCTGATTAAATAGCTCTCCTTGGCGTGGTTTTGTACGTCGCTGAGAAATTTTAAAGGCAAGCACTACACTTAGGCACGGATGTAGGGTTGCACGAAAATTTAAGCATCGTGTGCCCAGCAACATTTATTTTTCAATTTTCCCATGTAAATAATTATGGTCTCCAAAATTAGGTTGCATTGAAAAACTTCGGACATTAAAAAATAAATTCGCGCGTCCCTAGTTTCGCTTTTGCCGTACCCAGGCAAGCGCAGTACGGTAATACTGCTACGACATTATTTGCTTGGAACTTGAATAAAACACTAAGAAATCGCTTTTAAAACACACCTGATATCTTCAGTGTGATGCCTAGATGAGAATCCGCGCATAAAGAGCGTGTCTTTACTGGCTGGAATCACCATTGAAGCCATTTTATTGAAATATTCAGACATCTTGAATGGCGATTTCCGCTTGCGTCGACTTAAAAGTTAATTTGCTATTGACCATCGACGTATATTGAGGCTATTGCAGTCTTTTGCAGATATCATTCTTATGTAGCGCTTAACTTTTAATCGTGAGCTGCTAAACAAGAGACACTCAATAATAATTATCGTACCACATGTTTTATTTATACTGTGGCTGTACAGAGATAAATGCGAAAATGTGTGCTTGTATAAGTTGTATTACTATTGTGGTGGTCAATATAATCATATGTACAATTATCTCCCCCCACGCTGGTTAAGAAAGATGTGCCGCTTATATGCGTGTAGGTGTAGGGCCTACACCTTTGAAATTCTTCCAATTCCCGATCTACACCTTCAATTTACTAAATAAATTAGTAGGATCGACTCGAGACAAGATACTGTATATATATTGGGTGTCCAAGGACGTCGTCAGTTACGCTCTGCTGATAATATTAAGGGAGTCCTCTTGGTTCCTTTTGCTCGTAGGCCTACTGCTACCATGAAGAATCGAGCCTTTTTGTGGTTGGTCCGGGAGTCTGGAATAGCCTTCCTTTCGAGCTTCGCCTACAGCCCTACACCCTGGGTCTCTACCAGGATCGTTCCTTACTAAACTTAAAACTGTTCTTTTTGGGCGTGCTGGAGTCGGAAGCGCCTACTTAAAGGAGCGCTATATAAATGTCCGAATGAATATAATATATATATATACAATTATGCTATAGAATGCCCTGCACATTTATCGGCTGAAATTCACTCAGTCATGTCATATTATGTCTCTTTTTCCGACCTGCCTGCATTTAGCAGACTTTGTCTGGCGTAAGCCCATATGTCTGGTTTTTGTCTGTTTTGTAGGGGTATGTCTCAGCTACAGAGCCTGCGTAGGGCCGTAGGCTACACGTCTGCCCCACTGGTTAAATCGGATTTCTAGGAACATAGGTTTACGTAGTTAATGGAAGCTGCAGCCTTATAATTCTTATACACCTGTGTTGGGTACGCAAAGATGCTCGCTATACAGTGTAAGAATTGTGGAAATATAACTGGGGTTGGACTATGACCCACTTGGAATTGGGGTGTGAAAAACAGATTTTACTATGGGTTCTACAAAACACTGGGAATTGAAAGCCTGAAGTTCCTCCACCCCAGCAATTCTTATCATGGCGCTATATAAATTCCTATATGAACGAAAAATGCATCAATGATTGACACTCCCTGTGATACAGTACTGAGGTGAGAATGCTGTGGTAGAGTGCGGTGGTGAGGGTCTATAGGTCTTGGTGGTGGATGTGGTGACGCTCCTGTGATGGAGTACAAAGGTGAAGGCCTAGGTCTTGGTGGTGGATGTGGCGACACTCCTGTGAAGGAATACGGAGGTACTGGCACTTATTTTCAAATCTCTATGCCGTCCTGCCACTTATTTGGCCAGCACACCTGAAAATGTATGGGGCGTCCTGGCACTTCTTTTTTTTACACTTTTAGCACTGGAGGTGAGGGTTAACATAAAACAGGATAATTCATCTGCAATGTAACTGAAACTTACAGCTTTGCTAATGAACACATTCTGAAATTTTACTGTACTTTTATTGACATAGCATTGATTACATGCCTTTCTAAACCTTGAACAGCAACACAAAATTCAAATCCTAGACAAAGTGTGTCTTTTCCCGAGTGTTGTTCTCATCCTGAATCTAAAAATTTACTTAAGATTAGTTGCCTAAAGCAAAAGAAATAGTAAAGTAGATGACAGTGTAACAGGTGACGTATGCGTAGCGTGTGTGAAGCATGTCTGTTCGAAATCAAATTACACCGATGTTCGGAAGGAACAACCACCTCAGAAATGCAGTCAAACTTGTTACTTAATATGGATGTTACAACTGCAAAAAATCTCAAGTCCAAACGACGTCTCTACCACACTTGACAGCGACGACAGCATCTCCTTCTTCCATAAGGATGCCATCTTTGCTACTAAGATGTCCTACATCACATGGCATATCGGCGAGTCCACTGTCGGGCTAAAAAAGCACAGACAAAAAAATGGTGGTGATCAAATGTTATCATATCACAAAACAATAAAAATGCTTCATGTGGCTAAATACTAAATACCTATTGACGCAGGAATCATCTAGAGTTCACTTCTTTCCAGTGCTAAAAGTGTAAAAAAAGAAGTGCCTGGATGCCCCCTTACCTTTCCAAAAGAAATGCCTGGATGCCCCTTACATTTTCAGGTGTGCTGGCCAAATAAGTGGCAGGACGGCATAGAGATTTGACAGTAAGTGCCAGGACGCTGTCCATGACCATCCTGCCACACTTTAAGCCCTGCTTCTTTCTGGATGTTCATTCAACCATAACATGTTTTTAACAGCCCCAGTGGATTTTGACTATCATTTATCACAAAAAATAGTCCAATGTGACTATGACCATTAGTATCAAAAGGAAGAACAGTAACTGAAATTTGGAACAAAGCACACACTAACTCACAGAAACATACTAAATACTCACCAGTCCTTTAATTATTGTTTCACCGTATTTACTTTCAGTAACTTTCTATCATTCAAATTTCACATTATCCTTTAAGCAACAGTAAAGTGCACAACAACCAGAAACATATGTTCTGAAGGCATGTCTTTTCAGCTGCAAATAATGCAGAAGCATTGCTGATCCATGCACTTACACAAACCTGATTGCAGCTAACTGCATGCACATATGTACAAGCCAGATTACGATAGGCTGCTAACAAGAATTAATATTTGTTAAGTTAATTCCACTTTAAAACGGCTACTATGGAGTTCTAAATAGAATTAACTAAGTTGCAATTTTCTATACTTCAACGTTTGCTTTTATGATTTCTCCAAGTTTCCTTTGAGTACATAAAACTTTTTAAAGGCGATACTGAATTTGACGAGTTTCAACCTTTTTGTCCATTTTATAAGCATGTAGGTTTAAGCTATGTCATTAAGCAAATGGAGATATTTATCAAAACTCGAAGATGCCAATCAACAGTAAGGCAATTCCATGAGAAATGAGACATAAGAACCAAATTGTAAAAGAAGTTAATATAATGGTATAATTTTAAATTTAAAGGTAAGAGACCATAGTGTTCAAAATACTCCTGGGCAATTCCACCGTCACTGATGTAACATTCAGACAACCAAAATGCTACCAAAATAACAGAATACAAGGGACCCCAGAGATCGACACCATTTGGGAAGTGCATTATCCAACCTGTTTCAATGGCCTGTGCCTCATTTGTTTTCCACTGATCGGCCACATCATTGGCCAACGGATCATCCGGATTTGGAGCGCTGAGCAAAGCCTGGATGGACAACAGGACAGTGCGAATCTGCAGAGCTGGACTCCATTTGTCTATAAAACATAAACATACACAAATCGATGACAGTGTTTAGAAGGCAAAGCCTGTCAGCTTACTTAGTCCTTAGTGTTTTGAAAAACACAATATTAAACCAATAACAGCTAACAGCAGTAAGTGGTATTTAGAATCAGAAGCTGGGACTTCTAAATAAAGCTGAACAAGAAAATTTCAGAACTTTTTATGAGCCTTCAAAAGAAGCAGAACTTTGTGACAATCTCCCAAGGGAGCTTGGAGGTCGAAGGCATAGTATGACAGAAAACAACCAACTAGGCAAGTTCTGTCAATTGCCTGATTAGCACAGTGGCGATTCTCTAAAGAAATTACTCAGCTTTTTGTAGACAAGAGGATACCAGAAGCCACAATTCTCAACATGTCACGTTGCAAATTCTGAAACTAGTAAGTTAGCACACTTATGCTTTATTTCAATTTTCAAACATGAAAACTTCACAAGAGGCAGACCTGTGCTCCATTTTCCCATATGGATATTCTACAAATTGCAATTTCATATTAGAAAAGTAATATTCACAGCAAAATTTCCCAAAAGTCCACACTTCGGTACTGACCATCTTCTCACCAGGGTTCAAAGTTAATATACATGTACATACATATGACGATGGAAGAACAGTGACCTTAATGCAACAGAAACCTCTTAGAAGCAGTGTCACCTTACGATAATGTTCAACAGTCAGATATGTCACAACATATCATCTGGTGTCAAGCAATATGCTAAGTTTGTCAGATTTTTAAAATCTATTTTCAATGACGTTTTTAAGCAGTGATACACATGACTGTCTTAGTGCAGTATACAAGCACGATGCAGCACATTGTACATTATAACTTCTTCAAGACTCTGTATAACTGACACAAGGCCGTAGCCAGGATTTTATTTCGGGGGGTGTTTCTTCAAGGGAGAATTTCTGACGACCATTTTTTATACGTCAAAATTTCTGACGACCTTTTTTTAGTCGTCGGAAAAGGCTTTCCTACCACTTTCCGCCTAATTTCGTGTTTGTTTTCATTATGTGCTAGTGAATGCATTTTATTATTTTTTACATTTTTTATTTGGGGGGGGGTTTTCATGGTTTTATTTCATTGTTTTAACATCATGTGCTAGTAAATGCGTTATATTATTTTTTACATTTTCAATTTCGGGGGGTGTTCAAACACCCAAAACACCCCCCTAGATACGGCCTTGAACTAACACACATTGCACTGCAATGTAAAGCCTGCTCAGCGCCTGTAGAAGTCTTTAAGCCTTGAAGGAGTCTGAATGAATGAATGAATGAATGAATGACTATAGAACTTTGTAAGCAGCCAGTGGTTTTCATATTAATTATCTTTAATAATAGGCACACTACAGAAACCCTGTACAAACAAGTGCTGTGAAAATAAAGAAACAGGGGAACTGGCCATTAAAACAAAACCCAGATTACTAGATACTGACTCTTGCACCATTACCAGATCTACAAACATAAATTCTGCACAGCTATTCAAATAAAAAATACAATAAATCATAATATTTTAAGTAACTACATGAATGAACAAGAAAAGATCGTTCCCTAAACCATCATCACCAGCTTTGAGAGATGCAAACATCCATTTATCAGATTCCTTTGCCCTTTATACCATTGTACTATAATTGCCCTACCATGCGAATTGGACCATGGCAATTCAATTTCATATGAATTCTTCTCTTTATCCTCTGCAGATTGAACTGCATGTATAGTTGTGCACTTTGTTCTTTGCAGACGTCATCAAAGCATCCTCATACATACAGTGAAGGTATCTACTGGTTATCCCTTCCAGCACACGAAAGATGTGAACATACTCTAATAATCATCATCATCCTATTACCCACGACGATGCACTTAACTTGCGCAACCCGCTATTAGATCGCAACATGCAAAAAACCTTACACTAATACAAAATTGTCTTATAAGATGAAACTTGCAATCATCATCCACCTGCAAGCCATCTATCCTGCCAGAAAAAAATCATCTGCACCAAATTTGTAGAACTTTGCACTCTTTCACACATCTGTTCATTTCTATCTGATACATCATAGAATTATTCATTATATTCCAGCTTCACATGACCTTCTCTTTCTCTGATCTCACGGTCCTGCAAGCCAATATTTTTCTGAAATAATTATAATATCACTTTCCAGCTGGTCTGCTAGGTCAAGCTAATGGAGCAGAAAAGTAGCATATCTTCTGAACAACCACAGAACACCTAGTCCAACATGCTATGGGTCCTTCCAAGTCGACTCAGAAAGCTTTGAGAAACATCCAGCCTTATTCTCGGTTTGTGATAATTTTTTGCAGTTTGCAGATAAACACGCATTATGAGGGCTGTAAAGTTTAAGACCGTAAATAATCCATAGTTCCTTGGATACAAGGCTAACAAACACACACAGAGTACTCCGTGATTTAATGCTGTCGCAAATTGCAGACTTTCATGCATATTAATCTGCATACTGGCAATCAACAATTACATGATTCTGAAATGGTGAGTTCAGGAGTGCTGTCTATACTGACATAGAATTACTACACTACCACACCACTTACATGACTGTACAAGAAAACATACCGGTACCCGTAATGACTGCATTTGTTAGTAAAGGTACTTACAATTTGCTGGAGCTTCATCAATGAAGACATTTAAAACAAACTGGACATGTTAACCAGACATTAGGAGCATCAGACATCAGGTGCTTTATTTCATCTCCACAAGGCTTACGAAATGGATGCTCGATGCGTGCAATTACTTAAGTTCTAAAGGAAACAATAGTGTAGCACCTGAGAACATTCACATCACGAAAAAAGAAACCGTATGTACACACCTTTCAGAATATCCAGACAAATTCTTCCAAGTTTGTCAATATTAGGATGGTATATTTTAGTCATAAATCGTACTTTCGGGGCTGACATCGGGTATTCTTCGGGCAAAAACAGTTCTAACTTGAAAACACCTCCCTCATACGGTGACTGCAGCAACAAAAAACAGAACACAATTTCTTCTAAATACCGATCATTAGTTCATCAATAACTTCACATACGAGTAGTACAGAGCTACAATTTAAAAATTTCAGACTGTGAAACTTACAGAAATGCTTGAGTTGAAATAAATTCTGTGAATTTTGAGACACCATCGTCCACTGACAATTCCTCTGACATGCAGTAGTGTGTGTGTGTGTGTGTGTGTGTGTGTGTGTGTGCGTGTGAATAACCTTGAGCCCTGCACTTTAGCCTTTCAGCAGTGCTTTAATAATTCAACGTTTATAACCATGATCACAGTTTGATGGAATACAACGTCCACACAAATCTTTGTTCTCTTGAGAGGTGCTATATAAATTGACATATATACATTGCAATGCAAGCCTTTTTCTCAACAAACTCCAGTAGTTATGCACAGAGCATAACTGATAAGCTTCAGTTAATGGTGACTCTATAATTGTCCTTTTGACTAAGAATGGACGCAAATTACATAATCAGAATAATGAATGACATATAATATCATGTGCAAATCTACATGTATAGTATACATCTTAATATTTTTACAAACACTTCAAAGGTACAAAATTAGAACTAATTAAAAGATCTCAGAGTATGATTAAAAAGTAGCAATATTTAAACTGCTTATTATAAGAGTAACCCCACCCCGCAAGTTAAAGTCCAGGGAAGTGAGATTACATAAGATATTGTAACCTTACATACCTGACCAACAAGTACAGTAAGGTTAGATGGTAACAAACTTTTAGGAGAACATGGATATGAGTTAGCAGATTAGCTTAATTAATATTCCTGTCTGGTTCTTTGATTGACAGTAGCCCTGTGTGTATGTACCTATAATGGGAGCAGAACAGGTCGCTTGGCTGAGCAGATGATGAGTGTTAAGCCCTGCATATTTAATTGGACAGCAGTACAGGTGCCTGTAGGCAGGTAGTTGTGCAAGAGGCATACCAAATAAGTTGATACAAGGACAGTTGATTTGTATAATTGGTTTTATTTGCCCTGAACTGAAAAACCGTTCATCTAATGTAAATTGACAGACATGCACTGTCACAGTTAAGTTTCTCAAAAACTGTAGCTCAAGATTTTCAGTTTCTCCCTTCCACAGTTTCGAGTCTAGGAGATTTCATCTCTCCAGGACTTTTGCCCTGAGTGTATTCCCTTGTCATCTTATAGGGATGATCTTCATTTAATTTGAACTTTGCTTTACACTCACTTAAATTTGTCCCTGAACCTCTTCAACATTCGCACCCATATTAACTAGATACTTCTCCCCCTTGATTTCTCCCCAGCTGTCTTAATGATTTTTTAAACCTGGACTTTACTTTACCCCCTGGTCACATAGCAACCACTTGAGCACATAGTTTTCTAGAATTTTTTTTAATGCACTGATGTTTGTTAATATAGCAACAGATTGGGTAAAGATCCCCATTTTATTGGACATTTACTTTAATTGTTGAAATTTAATTATTATACAACGAAACTTTCAATGCTTTGAGTCTTAATTAAATGTTTAATAAGAAATTATATTGATTCCAATTGTTGCCATATAATCTTCAATCAGGTTTTTAGTGCTTTGAGTCTTAATTAATTATTGTTCACTCACCTTGAGATGATGGGGGGGGGGGGGAGGGGATGGCTGGAAGGGATTATGCCTAGGGGATTTGTCTGAATCCCACAGTTTAAACAAGAGGTTTTCTCTTAAAGTGGCACTTTATAAATGTCACATTACAATTACCAACAGCCGTAGAGCAAGACAGGTTAATGGAGGCAATTCAGACTTAGGGAAGATTATAATATTTATTGTGTGTGTGTTGTTAATTATACAGAGCTACTTCATTCCTTCATTGAATCAACGTGGACAGGACATTACTACAGTAATGAACAAATCCCACAGACACAACAGGCAATGCATTCACATTAAGTCCACAGCTCAAAAACAAACTTCAATCACATATCATACATTTTAGTTCAAATGATTGATCCACCAGTGAAAAACCTAAATATTTTCCCATCTATGCACCAGCATAAAGCGCTAAATCCAATAATTCTCTAATAAAACATCCATCCAAGTTTAAATTATTGATGCCCAGTGAGTTTTTACTTGCAAAAATTCCAGAACTAGAATTTTGACCAGTAAAAATCCGCATCGTATTCTGCTGGTGCAAAAATGGCAAAATGCTAAATCCTTCAAGCTGTCTTTCTTTGCAGACTTTACTATATCTGGAATGAATACTGTTGCTGTCAGTAACAATGGTTTTTATCATATAGTCAATGAATTTACAAGTGGGAAGCAAGTCAAGCAACTCATTGGACACTTGATCTTGCACAGTTGTGCCTTGCTAAATCTAGTAGCTAACATTTAAATTCATACTGCTGCTCTATTTACCATTGCCCTGTAGGGAATGGAAGGATAAGTAAACCGTATAGGGTTATCGGGTATCGAACCTGCGTCCTTCCGTTCTTTGTGCCTGTGTATTACCGATCGAACCACCACCCTACTTGACAATCTAGGAGTCAAAGAGGTGAGTCATATGATGACTAACAACTGTTCATGAGCTGTGATAGTTCGTTACATAACAATAGGCTCACAACACTGTGAAAGCCATATATGAATTTTTACTGCTGACGTCAATAGCCTTTTGATGCCATAAGACGTCACTAAGCTCTTGAATCTCCAAGCAAACATATTGTATTATAATAGTAGACAGCTACGCTGGAGCCTGTCTGTCTACCGTACTTCTATCTAAATACTACACGTACAAAAACTGTAGTTATACTCTCTCACCTCTCAAGTTAACGAGAACTGAAGTAAACAAATTATCAGAAAAGCCTTCACCTGAGCTAAGCTGTTTACTCGATGATACATCATTTGTTGCAATAACTTTATGACAGTGAACAAATTTGGCTATAATTGATAAAACTATCTAGTTAGCAATTCAATACTAGAGTGACTGTACTGTCAAATTGAGTACATGACTGCAACTTACAAATAGTTAACCACACAAGCTCCATGAGATGCAACAAAGGTCTATACTAATTACATCACTTAAATAATTTTTCAGTAATTCTTACTACTTTTTACCAGTGTTTCAATCTGTAAAAATTCTGACTTTTACTGATCAACAAAATATATTGTACCAGAAAAAACCTACATTATTTTATTTATTTGCTTACTTACTGCACTTATCAAGTTTCAATGGTTAGTCTGAATCTGAACCATACATTGCAAGAACAACTTGTCCAGAATCATTACATGAAGTCTGACTATCTGCTGAGTACTCAGTGAGTAGTTCACACCAACAAACATCGAACATACCAGACCCAGCAGGCTGCAAATAAAACCCACGTGCCACACTAATGCACAACTGCGACACAGTATACTACCAGTAGGAGGCATCGAGCGAAAACAAAAGGAGGAAGAATTTTACATGAAAAAGGGACGTATCCAATTCCCAAAAAAACTGCATAACTTGGACCCGATTTATAGACAGCAGCTGCCACCATTTAAGCAGGGCATGCATCCTAAAATGCAGCAATGCCCACACAAATTCTGATCATCTAAGCTGTCTGTCTTGCCTACTGACACCCAAACAAGGCTAGCAGGAATCTGGGATGGCACAGTTACTATGTCCATTGTCCAACATTTTACCACATATTTTAATCATAATAAATTCCCACAAGAGCTACGTCTGCTTCCTGAAACTCTTACTCTTGAAAGCTTTTTTTATACTAAACTCAAAACAGTTCTTTTTTGCAGTGCTAGAGCCGTGAGCGCTTCTGAGTAGCGCTCCCGTTCCAAAGAAGCACTATATAAATTCTGGAATGATTGAATTAACTTAATATCCATCATCACCCAAATTTTGAACAATTTTCAGACTTCATCTCAATTTTAAGAGTGCCAAATATTTTATGACACAAATTTCAGCCATGTTCACTGTAAAAATTTAATTCTCAACAACTACACAAATTTCCAGTGATTCCTATCTTATTACAAATTTCTTATAGTTGGTCTATATATTGTATTTTAAAGTAATTTTTTATTGCGAAGCATTTTACTATTTCACCAACAATCATCACAGCAGACAATAACAGCACATGCTGCAAATATACGCTTGGTGGCATCAATAAGGCACTTAACCCTTTAACGCCGAGATATTACTAAATGGTATGGGAAATCCTATACCCTCTGGCATTAAAGGGTTAAAGAAAATAATGTTTTATAATTATTGGGAAGATAAATATGAGAGTTCAAAAAAATCGAGAAAAAGAGCATACCCATAAACTAGACCACAGCATTATATTGGAAATTGCTGTACAATAGCATTCATGAGTTATGATGAGATTTATGACTGCCAAGTATAGTTCTACATTTCATTAATGCTGTGCACTTCACTTGGACAGCACTGTCTAGTAATAATGTTCAGCATGTACAGTTTTGTGATCAGACATCTATCTAACTGACAATCTGACATACTGTCTAGTAATAGAAAGGAGCATCAAAAAATCCAAAAGTTGGCAGTTTAAAACTTGCAGTTTAAAACTTGCTATCCCACATTACACTAAAAGAGCATTATAAGTCTGGTCAGTGGTCACATCTGATGCAGTGTTTACCATTACCATACTAAGAGCCTAAGAGTGTGGTAGCAAAGGAAAGTATATATGCTATGGATCAAATACTTTGTTATTTCCAGATAGAAGCACTCACTGTCATGAAATCACCTGAATTACAGCCACATATAAGTATGGAAAAAGTACACTGTAGTACAGTGTATTGTATCTATATTGTATCTGTAAAGCATCTTTCACAGTGCACTCCAGTCAGAGATGCTACCAGGGCGAAAGATCAGAGAAAAGAAAGTAGTTTTGAGAAAGCGAAGAATGTGCTTTAGATACCAGCTAATAACGAAGCACGTGTCAATGGAGATTCCTAGGTGCATGACCAACGAAGACAAAAGCCCAAGTAAAGTTTTGGTCAAAGCGGACCTTGCTTGCAGGGGACAAGGAGATCATGTCTAGACTCTCATGTGAGCGTAATGAACAAAGAGGTGGATGAGATCAAGAAGATACTTCTAAAGGTGCTAAGCCAGAATTAGAACTTAGCACTTCCCGTGCAGGTCTGCACATCAGGCAATGCATCTCTTCCACTAGTCATTGTCAAAATAAGACCGGTAAATCAAAGTAAGAACCTTGATCAGGATTCAAGCAGTGAGGGGGGAGAGTCAATGAAGGTGATCAAACATCAAAGATATGTGGGACGAGTGTGAGGAAGTCGGGAGATTGTATAGGTAAGTTGCAATAAAAAAAAAACCTGGATCTAGAAAACTAGAAAATACCCTAAATCAAGGACAAGTTTTTGAGTGGCCTTCACTGTTCAGAGTTGAAGTTCTATTGATAGAAAAATATGTTGTGTGCATTAAGATGCAAGTCACTAGACAAGTCCTGCCTATAATTATATTAACTGTCTGGACATAACAATTCATACATCAAAACTTTTACAACTGTAAATTATTAAGTTTGCCAATTGCCATGTAGACAAGAATTTTTTCATTCTGTTCTGTTCTCAGCCATCCTTGTTCCGAGGGTCGGCCACATTTTTTTATATGCAATTATTTAACAAAATGTTAATCTCTGACTAGACCACATAAAACGTAATCTGTGAGATTAGATCGCTTCAGTAGAATACCTAAAGGCAATTCATATTACCAGACATATTTATATGATTTGATCAGATTGATGTATTAGTCAATAAATGTCCACAGCGAGATTTATGATCAGATACTGCACAAACATGCCAGCAATATATACCACAAGGTGGGTTAACAATGCGTCCGATAAATTCCTTTCAGTCCTTTACCAAAGTAAACGTTTCAATACAGCATGGTCAGTCACGGTATGGATTTCAATTTTTTTCACCGTCAGGACATTATTATGCAACCTCATAAAACAATGATTTTTCAATTACTTATTTCAGATCATGTTCCAATATCGGATATCAAACACAATTATTTTATGGATGTTAAATGAAAACCAGAAATTTAGTTTTGGTTGTGAAAACAAAAATCGATTTTTGATGTTTACAAACTGGAAATCAAATTAATTAAAAACATTATTTTTCAAAATTATAAGGGACGATTCATGCATACTGATTATTAGCTTGAAGATTGCAGAGAAAACAAACTACGGTAATAGCAAGAAATAAATTGACTCTGTGGCGATTCCATTCCGTGAGGCAGCAACATGGTCTGTATGAGAGTCTATATATGACAGTGTTATATTGAGGAGAAACATTGAAAAGACATCCAAAGACCGAAGACTGTGAGGATGGATGCGTGAAGACAATAGTGGTTGGAAGTAGATAGTGCTCATTGTCAAGGTTTTACAGGTCAAACAGGACAGAACTTTTTAATCTTATTCTGAATCCAACATAAAGCCATTACAGTTAACCGAGCAAGAGCAGACAAGAGCATGAACAGGTCTTTGTAATGTCCTTAATAAGAGCAGATCTTATGAAAAGCAAAAAGATAGATAAGATAAGAATATTCTTTAATATACCAATTGCTATCCGCATTTTGGTGTACAGACATGGTATAATAAACAAACGTACATAATTTCTATATCCAATCAATGTCAAAATGTTTTCAAATAGCACAAAATCCTAGGTCCAAAATCCAATATAAATTTTTCTTTAAAATAAAAATTGTGTTCTTTTAATGACTAACAATTTATGCTGCACTTTGGTTTATATGGTATTACAATCAAATATGATAAAGCATATAAAGATTTGCAAAGGTTTTGTTACGAGGATCAAAGTTTATGATTACTATCCACAGTCACCACAAGTGCTTTTCTACAGTTCCTTATAACAGAACAACAATGTCAGCAAAGTCAACGCTGGAATAAGAAGGCAAAAAGCAACGTTGTTGGCATGAGACACAGATGATTGCCTGAAACGTCTGGGTTTATAGCAGCACTCATTAAGCAATAAGCAGAACCATGCATGAACTGATCAGATGCACTCTTCACGTTTTACTCTTCATTTCTAGAGTCCTGCATAATAGTCAAATTTAGTAATCCCTGCTTTCTTCAACAGCAGCAGCTCTACTATTAATAAATGAATATAATAAATAATAGACTGATCTGTAGGTGACAGAGCAAATTAAAGCGGAGTATCATCAGCACACTGCTGCAACTGAGCTCCAACGTGATTGACTACACGACAAATGATCGGTGAAGATTGTAAATAATAGGGGAACGAGAACAGATACCTTTGGGACATGATCACTACAGAGAGGATGATCAGATAGAGTGGTACAAATATCCACTCCCTGAGACCAACAGCAGAGGTAAGAAGCCAGTCATTCTATGGCATTACCAGAGAGGAAGACAATTAGATGAGACTTACATCTTTCGGTCCAACAACAATGACATGAAAGTAGCGAGCATTGCTCTCGTCTGGAGTCGCCTCGATTCCAGGAACCGGTTCGGCTTTCAGTCTTTGTGTTTCCTGCAGAAGAACAACAGAATGAAATTTTTAAAAAGACAATAGAACATCCAGATCTGAGTTACTGCTGTTGCAATTGTCGAAAGATGGATCAAAACCTGTATCTTTCCTACTCTGTCACACAAACACAGGGTTAAATAATTCTCCACTCTTTAATATTCCCAGGAGAGAATCCGAGCAATCCAGTAAATACATTGGATGGAAATTTTCCTAAACTTGCTTAGGTTCATCAAGTTAAATAGGTGATGATACCTTTTTTCTCTATCCACAATAAATCACATTTGGCCATTATTTTTACATGAAGTCAAATAAAAAAAAACACTTGATGCATCATGGCATATATAATCCAGCATCAGTTTTAAGAGAAGCAAGCATGTCGATTGGTCAATTTCAGTCCTTTGCAGTTTAATACACTATATGTCCTGACAGAATATGTACAGATGCACAACTTTCACTAGAGTCGAACCACAATGGACTGCAGTAACAGCTTGCCTGCCAAGAGTGCTGGCACATTAAGTTGGCCAGAATTTATATTACAATGCACTAGTAATTGGGCAACTATTTGACATATGAATAAAAGCCAAATGCAATCAGAAGGCATGTTTGCCTATTGGTCTGAACATGGCTCTGCCTTGAATCGTAAGATTTCTTGTGGGAACATGGAGTAAGATATTGACTTCTGCAGTGCAGTCATCACAGTATGAAAATGCATCACTCAAAGGCTGTTTGGAGTTTTCAATTCAATTTATTGCACCAAAAACAAAGCAGTTGTGAAGAACAACATTAGAAGAATAATTACATGCACGTTATATATGTGATAGAAGTTGTAGATGTGCATGTGCAAGGGAAAACATTTATTGCCAATAATTCCTCATGGATGCCTCTTGCTGTGTGTTGATATTTAAGCACCAACTTACATTAAAAAACCACACATTCCCAAACTGTGCAATGTACTGATCATTAATTTATTACGACAATATTTCGATAATAAAAAAATGAAAGTACCAAATGGAGGATCACCTAGAAGCTCATATTTTAACAACCTAGCAGAAAATATAACAGATTTGGCAGCACAGAAGCATTGCATAAGACAGGAGACCCCGAAGATGAATGCCGAATTGAAGTGAAAATAGATGAAAACAGGCCTATAATATAAATAGTTTCCTTTATTCAACACTCCGGATGACAGATCAAAACTGATTACATTGTACAGTTATCTAAATTAATATCAATATTAAAGTTTATTAACAGAATAGACAGCCCGCAATACAGTAAACATTAAGTCTCTCCACTGGACTGGGTAAATAATATCCTAACCTCTGACTTTGATCACAACCAAAACATTACATAATGCAGTTCTCTCAGTAATTAATTAGCACGCAAATTATTTAACATTTACAGATATGAATATAGTTGACAAGTAAACAAATGAGCTTATTTTGTCTTTTTAATGTACTTGCAATGTATTAAGTTTAAACAAAACTTTTATATGGTCAACCATGGTCGTGGCAAATCACTTGCTAACAACATATATGTACAAAGTTAATTGCATTATGGGTCGTGGGTAGCAGTTCTCTAAATTTGATTGAAATAAGATGAGGCAATATTTGTTTACCTGGTGACCAGCTGACCAATGATAAGACACTGCTGAAAAATTGGGTCATATGGAGTGTAAAACTGCCTGGATCTATGGCAAGGTCTAATGGAGAGGCAGACATTTGGAACCTGGAAAATTCTCTTCTCAAGACAATGTTTGAAGAAAGAATAGAACGTGTAATGAAAAGTCACAAAAAGACTAGGGAATGGGCTGCTGAGACTGGATGGATAAGGGCGGCAAACGGTACTACACAAAATTTAAACAGGTGTCGTTGGATTTCTGGACCACCCTGGGTAAAAGTATCAAACAAGGCTGGTACACGACAGGATCAATGCTACTTCCCAGGGCGTTGTCTATAAGCCACGAACATAATTACACAAATCAAACCAGGTTTTCACTTCTCTGTAATCTCAAGAATTAAATAACCGCCTTACAGACATCACCAACGTAAATAAATAGATTCGATCGGCACATGGGCATTCCGGACTAAACCGGACCATGGCTGACTCAGTAACGACAATCATAGTTACGTGCCTTTATAATTCGTCGAGGAAGGCCACCGACACTCATTCTAGAAAGCGACGAGAAATTTGGTATTAGTCCAAAATAACCTAGAAAATAATTAGATTAGTTTGCTTTTCTAAGTAAATCGACTCCTTTCACAATTTTTTTGATAGGTTTACCACAATACGTCAACCCCAGATTCGTCGATAGTCAGTGTTGCCACTGAGGTTTCAAAAAAAAACATAGATTTCCTAAAAAAAAAAACACAGAAAAACACAGACGTCGCCCGGCCGAAAAGTAAAGAAAATTTTATATTTTCGCCGGCAAAAAAATTGATGACCTTTTTTTTTTTTTTTTTTTTTTAGTCATCCGGTCCGAAAAGTCAAAAAAATTTCTATTTTCGCCGACAAAAAAGTTGATGACCTTTTTTTTTTTTTTTTTTTTTTTTTTTTTTTTTTTAGTCATCCGGTCCGAAAAGTCAAAAAAAACCCAGAAACCCAGACGAAAACCGAAAAAAACACAGATTTTTCCAAAAAAACCCAGAAACCCAGACGAAAACGGGAAAAAACACAGATTTTCCCCAAAAAACACAGAAATCCAGACGAAAACGGAAAAAAACACAGATTTTCCCAAAAAAAACCCAGAAACACAGACGAAAGCAAAAAAACATAGATCTATGTGGAAAAACACAGCTGTGGCATCACTGTCGATAGTGCTTCAACTATGATGCCACTGAAAAGCGCACAATTGAAGCCCAAATCGTGCATCGTAATCGTGCTTAGAAAAATTATAATTGTTGATAAAGAAATCGAGGCCACGAAATTAAACTAATGCAGAGCAATTGGATTCAACTGATCAGATTCATTGCGTCAAGTTTAATTACTATTTAAAATATCGAGACTTGATAAATAAAAGTGAAGAATCTGCTGAATATTTATGCAGCCTTAAAACATTAGGCCTAAGTTTAGGTTTCGGCATGGAAACGAAGGCTGCAGCGTAGCTTACGGTAGCCTACGTTCGCCTACAGAAAAATATGATTGTCCCAAGTCCGGTTTGTCGATCGTATAAAATTATAGCCACAAGAAGCATTAAGCCTAGCACTACACTGTCGATCCTGAATTGCAAGCATGTAGGCTATAGGGCCTATGTAGACGGAGACAATAATTATTAACTGACCAGTTTATTTTTACAGAGACGCTATTTCGGTGAAGTGGTTCATTCATTCATTCATTCATTTCAAGAATTTATATAGCGCCTCTTCAAGAAATCCACTCAGAAGCGCTCCCAGTCCAACCACGGTGAAGCAAAAAAGTTTTAAGGAGCTTGTAGAACACTGACGAGTCGACCCTAGGCAGCAAGCGCATCTGCAACGGGAGACTATTCCAGACAGAAGGACCTACAACTGAGAAAGCACGACGCTGACAGGTTGATGATTCAACACGCGGGACCAAAAGCTTACCGCTAGAGGCAGAGCGAAGGGCTCTGCGAGAAAGGACAACAGATAATGGACAGCAGAGTTCACACAGATAAGTCGGGGCACAGCCAAGAAGACAACGCCAAACCAGTGAAGCAATTCTGTATTCGATGCGCTGTGAGATAGGGAGCCAGTGTAGAGTATCACGAATGTAAGATGAAACGGATGCATATTTGGGGATTCGACCAATTAGCCGGGCTGCCGACCGAAGAACACGGTCAAGTCGGGATATCAATAATAGAGGCAAACCAACCAGAATAGAGCAACAGTAGTCCAATTAAGCGGCTGGTAACAAAAGCATGAACAAGGGTAGCAGCAGAGTTCTCTGATAAGGAGCGAGAGATGACCCGTAGCTGACGAATTTGGTAGTAACAGCCACGAGTCAGCTGGTTGACATGTTTTGAGAAACTAAGTTCTTCATCAAGCATAACACCCAAGTCCCGGACAGAATCAAAAAAGGTAACATGGGGAAATGCTTTAGCCACGGCACAACGATCAACATTTGCCAGTCGTCTACGTCCACCCAACCAGATGAATTGAGTTTTGGAAGCATTAAGTAGGAGGCGGTTAGAGGCTAACCAGCTAGCCAGCTTATCCATAGCATGACACATTTGCTTAACTACTTCCAGACTATTGTCAGGGTGGCAGTGGGTGTACGCTTGAACATCATCAGCATAAAGCTGGTGAAAAAGACCACAAGATGTCAGCAGTGATTCTATGCCAGACGTATAAATAATAGGCCTATACAGCAATGGTCCCAAAACAGAACCCTGAGGGACTCCGAATGGGGCAGGAACCCAGACAGAAGTGGTGTTTAGTGAAGCCAGATATAGCTAGAATGGTGCACGTGTGGTTGAGCCTAATAGGCCAAGATCGAGGAGATAGGCCTAGGCCTATAGGTGATTTAATTCATATTCGTTTCGTCGGTCAAGAAAAATTAGGACCTTGCCTATATTGGTCATTCAGTTAAATCAAAGATGCTAAAGTCTTCAAGGACTTTAACATCTTTCAAATCTTTAATTTGGAGACGAAATGAAAAATTTTCCCGAGATTTCGACCGAATGACTAAAAAACAGAAATTTTTGGGCGAATGAAAATGGAAAATTTTCTTCGTGAGTTCAGCCCCCAAAACTGAAATCCTGGCGCCGCCACTGATTCTGTCGCCTTAGCAGAATTTGTTTAGGCTATTATTCCCATTTTCCCGATCACAGTTGATAACGTATATAGGCCTAGGCTATAGCCTACCTTTTCTCATAATTTATCACAGCTGATATAGGCCTAAGTCCATAGGCCTATCCTATAGCTGGGACATCATATATAGGCCTATTAGCCTACAGATTATTATCCGGTAGGCCTACGTTTCACGATTGAAAACGATCGCTCGCACTCGGCATTATAATGGGTTATTTTAGGTCCTAGGGCCTATATATAGCAGGGTGAAAATTGGCAATTGCCGTAGGATTGTGGGGTTCAAAGCCCTTTGAATCCCATCTATAGGTCTAGGCCTGTATAGCAGAGTCTTAATTGCACAATCGATCGATGCAACTCCACATAAATCAATTTTGTCATTTTTATACAATTCTCGTAGGCATACTGAGGCTACAATAGGCCTAAGCTTAGCCTGTATAGCAATCTGAGGTAGGCTAGCTATAATTATAATGCGTGTGTGTGTGCAGTGTCAGAATTGTGGAAAAATAACTGGGGGATTGATCCACTTGGAATGGGGTGTGAAAGCAGTCATTATACTATGGCGCTCTAAGAAAGTTGGGGAGAGGGGCTGAAACCCCACCCCCGGCAATTCTGCACCTTGTACAATGGATGGTCAAGATGATGATGACAGTGTGTCTGCGCGCGCGTGTGTGGGCCTATGCGTGCGTGTGTGCGTCTTTGATGGTGTCGGTGTGTGGGGCAGTCATGGGCCCTTCTGCAGCCAAATTACAAATTATAACTTCAATATGTGACCTCTTCAGACCTACCGCATCGAAACTTTTACTTCAATGCTTAGAATTAGAACCGTCTAAAAGACTCTAAATGGACCGCGTACGTATAGGAAGTTGACAAACTCGATCCAGATTGAACGAAGTTTATCATACAGCGCCCTAGACTTATTTAAGCTTTGGCCTATATCTATGAGTCACAAAACTGACAATCATCTTCCGAAATCCTCTTCTGATTCCTTTCAAGATTAGTTCGCAGTTCACACTCATTATAACAACTCTACTGGAATACGTACGTTAGGTGACTTAGGCCAGGGTGAGAATTGCCGGGGGGGGTTGGGGGGGGTTCAACCCCCCCAGTCATTTTTAGAGCCCCATGTTAAAGTATGTTTTTCATACCCCAATTTCAAGTTTATCATAGGCCAACCCCCCCCGTTATTTTTCCACAATTCTCATACTGACTTAATTAGGCTACGTCTACAACTCTACCCTAATATAAGGCGTCCAGATAGAAGACTCAAATTATCGATCGATAGGCCTATAGGCCTACTGAAATGGAGGTAGGTTATCCATAGGCTAACCGATTTCAAGTAGTTCTTCAAAAGCAGTAGTACGCTTTTGCAGATTACCTTGGAAACCGGCAATAGGCACTCAGCAAGGATTCTATACAAGGATTCTATATTAGAGGATAGGTTACTTGTGAGTATGCTGTGGTCATGATTTCACTTCCAGCAATAGATGGCGCTCCACTTATAATTCCGTTTCTATCGCTAAGGATCATGTTTTGAATCTTCAAAGACATTTGTTTATTTAGCAAACATGATTATTCGTCAATCTGCTTTCATAGATGTAACTAATTGAATGCTTTTATTCTGTAAATAACATTTGAAATTTTCCGGAACTCCGATTATCGCCCAAAAACTTGTACAAGGCGGCTAAAGAAGAACATGCCAGTCCTGTGTATAAAGAGTCCTTGGGCACTCAGTACAATAAAATTTACGATGATAATTATGCGCTATGGTAACTGCTTAACCTAGTTACTTTTTAGAAGTAGGCCTACTCCAAAGCGTTCTTGCTACTTACTTACTAATCCTTGGTGCGCGCTCGGAGTAAACACGGAACAGACTTTGACGATGGCTGCAGTTACGGCTGGTTCCAATGTATGTGAACATCTGGTACGATTTAGCTAGCACCTGAGGGCTAGCACTGCCTAGCAGTCCACTTATCGACCGGGTGGGCACCTGTGAGCGATATAAGATATAGTTTTTGAACAGCTCACTGTTGCTAAAACAATTGTCGCTGTGAAGGTGCTATGATACTGGTCTGGCAGTGTTGACTAAAGTTTATGCGAAACGTTGCCAGGTTATTCTTGAACTTTATATGCATAGTTATTCTGCAGTAATTTTGGTTGACAGCAATTGTTTTGACATGCTCTTAATGGACTGAACCGAATGAATTTCGAGGGAGAGAGTTGGGAAAGAGAGGAGTTACAGAAAATAAGATGCAGCAGATAAAGCCAGTTAACTCGAAATAGATATTGCTTGTAGAATTTAAAAGTGTTGTTATTTAAGTGCTCAGTGGAAAATGTGGTGCTTCAGGTGTTATTTTAATTCAGGAGTTATTACTTTAGGCTTTAGCCTTGGTATATTTAGCCATCATATGCATTAGGTGATTCAGGTCACAATGGGAAAAGTTATTTTTACTGCTTGGCTGACATAGATAATTTTGTTCCTTTGGTCTTACTGAACATTGCAGCAAAATTTTACTGTAATCTGTTAACGTTTACTGATTGCTCAATGCCCCTGAGACCTGAGATAGGGTTTGCATGAAGAAGCAATGCGACTACCGTTGGTAACACAATGGAATACAGCAATTGAAGAAGGCTGTCAGATGACTTGAATGACAATCGAGTTGAGCTGAATTTGAAATAAAGCAAGAATTCCTGCAGTGCTCAGCTCAGTCTAATAAAGTGTAAAAGCAAAGGGTTTAGTGGAGGAGTATAAGTTGGTAAAGAAAACGGAAGCAGGAACTCTGGGTCACGGAAAATTTAGAAGCATTTGCGGAAAGTGCATCTTATTTTTAATATTGACAATAAGAAAACTGAGCTTGTTCTTAAAATTGATGAGTTCAAGCGATTTGTGTTAGATCAGTGAGAATCACAAAAGATGAGAATTATGGCTGGTGTCGACAAGGATCTACGTATGATGGAGTCAAGAGTTTCAGAACAAGATGAGACAAGAGGACTTAGAGGAGCCAGGTAGTTCTAAGCAACAAATGCTATGGAAATCAACTGAAGGGTCTGGTTCAAGTAACCAGACAGCTAAAGATTACAGCAGCAGCCACCTGAATGATTATGGAGAGGAGTGAGGATGACAATGACGATGGAAAAGATGAACGTGAATACAAAAGCTGAATACTCTTCTTGAAGGTTTGCAGGAAGGTACAGCAGAGAAAAAGTAGAATCTGAATTGGATGACATGAACTTGTCAGACAGGAAGTTGACTATCCTGGTGATGGAGTATATTGTTTCAGACAACCAGGTGGCTAAATGAATGACAAAGGTTACCTAGGCCAGTCTCTTAGAGATAAATATTTAGTTGACATTCTATAGAGATCAATTTTTAATTGATAGCTTCTGAGAGAAGAAATGTCACAGAATTGTATTTCTTTCCAAGTCGTATAAAGTACGTGAGAGCATGGGTCCAGTGGTGGGATTTGATACACAAGTCAATAAATTGCAACTATACAAGCAGACCAGGCAGTAGATGCTGGGGAATAATATTGAAAACTCTTTTGATTTATAGATGTTGTGAATGAATATCTGTTTTCTTAGAACTGATTTGAACTAGGTCTATGATTTGTGTTTTCCAACTTTACTTGGTGTGCATTATATCATATGGCTATTATCTTTGGTTTTGTATTGTATTGTATTGAAAACATTTATAAATTATCTGAATTTGTTACTTCAATACGAATGTATAGAAACTTTTTATTCGCTGAGCAACGTCTAAAATGAGATTTCTTATATGCAGAATTTACATGATTCTATTTGTTTCTTTATTGAAGGCATTCCAACTCTGAGGCATGACGATGATGGCAGTGGGACAGCGGTTGGTTTGTGCCGTTGTGTGGTTCGTGTTTGTCTCGATGGACAAGTCTGCCACGAACGGCAAAGATGTTTGGAATGACTTGGCATTGCCTGCGGAACACTTGCCTTACTATTTTTTCTCGCACAGTGAAACGAAGCGGATGTGCTTAGATGATTCCTCGTGTCCCTACAAGGTAAAGCAAACTCTTTATAAATAGGAGTTGTGTAAAACTGATGAGCGAGTGGTTAGATATATGTATCGTATACAATTACATGTAGTACATAAGTACGTATGTATAATTGTATATAATATGTATTTATGTAATTGTGTATGTATGTTTTCATGTGATGTAGGTATTGCATGCATTTGGATTTATAGACTACTAGCTGTACCCGGCCACGCGTTGCTGTGGCAGAAAAGACCGTCATCTGCCTCCTCCCCCGTCCCCCTCCCACTCCCCGTCTCCCTTCCCCTCCCCGTCCCCGTCCCCTCCCCGTTCCTCTTCCCCCTCCCTCCCTGTCCCCTCCCCGTTCCCCTTCCCCCTCCCCTCCCCCTCGCGTCCCCGTCCACTCCCCCTCCCCCTCCCCCTTCCCCTCACCCTCACTCTTCCTTCTTTCCTCCCGGACAGCGACATATGCGCTATCGCGATTTTTGGGCGACTTTTGGGCAACCCTGATCGAAGTTGGTCATCTCGCGACTTTTGGGCGACTTTACAACGTAATGTCACGATAAAAACGTTTCCGAAATCTGGCAACCCTCATGGACGTTGGGAAGTGTATAATTTGCAAATGGCGGCCGAACGGATTTCAAAGTTCTCTTTTGTGGAAAATGCTGGGTTTTTTCGAGTAAAAAGCATAATACAACACGGTTCTATTGGAATGGAAGGTGTCGTAAAATTTTCAAAACAATCGGTCCGTCAGTTATCGAGAACACTCATAACGAACTATTGGAAAGTTTCATTTTTATATATATAGATGGATAGGAAGTAGGTATGACAATTATGGTAGGTAGGTGTGTAGGTAGATAGTGTGCTTCTCTCCATTTTTATAGTACCTTTTCAAGATCTCACGAAGCACCATCTAAGCAGTGTGCTTTAAAAAGTGAAAGTTGTCATTTGTTTTCTGTGTTAAACAGATCCTAAATGGTAAAAGTTCTCTTAGTGCTGCGATAATTTGTGGAATTAATATTAAGAGTCTTTATTGTTGGGTCATTATTGTTTTTATACAACTTTGTTTTGCATTTTAACTAGTGCTATCTGTGAGAGCCTGTTTCTGCTTCAATTCTCAAATAGAATGTGACAGACACCGTCAAGTGTTGGGGTTATGAAACAAGCTGTGAAGAATCGTACTGCATGTCTAGACCACGCTGTCCAGAAAATGCTCCATACGGGTGGTAGGTATAATTATAATAGCAGTGATATGAAGTGATTCTAGGTTTTCGTGTACTTCTTATATGACTAGCCGTTCCATAGATGTAGTGCAGTTGTAGCAATTGTTGTATGAAATTGGTTGGTAGGTAAAATTGCAGTGTGCAGCCATTGCAGTATCAAGTGCCCCAATGAATTGATGATGATTTAACTTCTTGTGTTTTGTGGTAAAACTGCAAGTATTATGGACAGGTTGTGAAATCTGTATTTTTACAGAGGCATACACATAATTTTTTAATTCATTCGTGATACTTAGTAAAATATGTTCATGCTACTTCAACTCTTTTCCGCCGGACCGGGTCACCCATAACCTGATTAACAGGATAGGTATCAAAACAATTCCGGCTGGAAAGGGTTAAATCATACTGAGCTGGTACTCGACTACCCATCACTCCCTCATCTGAAAATGTTTATACCTGATAATGTTTATACTTCATTTTGACACTTCAGAGATGCAAAGTTTGGCTGGGAATGTTAATAAGTGTGTTTTTAGCTTTGAAGGCAATTCAATTACGTGTGGTATGTGGATGTATCTGACAGTTGAATTTGCCATAGCTGCAGTACATGATGAAAGGACCAAACCTACTTTCAGCAGTTGTATCCCTATTAGTTTACATGTACTTAATCGCCTATCTGTCACAACTAGCATAGCCAGGCACTTAGTCAGTGTGAACTTAATATTGAGTTCATCAACTGTAGGCGTGGCCATAGAGAAAAGCAGCTGTCTGTTGGTATCCAATTCCATCTGGCCCTTCACACAAAATGTTTTTGTCTATAATCACTAACGATTACTGCATTTATTGGCCCAGGCACAACCCTTCAGTTTGGCCTTGCACAGGTCTCTGAGTTTTTTTGTATGATCTTTCCATCTACAGATTTTTTCAAGCTATCAATATCTATTCTTTCAAATTTCTCATTGCAAGTCTGGTTACAGCCATGTTATTTAACAATGGTTGCTCTCAGGGCAAAGACGATAGAAGAGCAAATTGACAAGTTTTGGACCGGTGCTGACTTCGGTTATGTAAAGCAGCGACTGGATGAGTTAACCGTCTTCTGTAAACCAGAAAATCCTGTGAGTTTTTTTAAACATTTTATCCATCTCTTAATTGTAATTGAACATTTATATAGCGCTGCTCACAGATTAAGTAGCGCTCCCGACCCTAGTTAGCACTGCCGCTAACGAATAGCATAGTCTTCAGGCGTTTCCTAAACAAAGGGAGAGAAAGACTAAGAAGCTCAAGACGAAGTTTGTGAGGAAGACGGTTCCAGCAGGAGGGGCCAACACGGTTGACACGGTCCGAGAAAGAAAGAACTGGGTCCAGAGTGAAGCCCAAGTCACGAACTGTGGGAGAGAAATGGACATCAGGAAACAAAGTGCGGAGGAGCTCCATGTCGATCTTAGCAAGCTGGGCTCTGCCTCCAAGCCAGATGTATTGGAAACGTGGGTTTAACCCTTAACAGCCGAGTAGCATAGTCTTGTCACCTACCCCCTGACGCCTAGCTATTTTACCATAAAACAGCCTATAAACAATTTTTTTGAAAACTTGTGCTATCTCAGTTATTTCTTGGACTAGACACATAATGTAACCACTGTTCTTTAGCATTTTATTTCCTCTTCCCATCTATCCGTCCAGTTTTAGCCCCAAAAATTTTGGGGGTACCCTAAGTTGCCCAAAATTAGACCCCTCCTCATTTTTTAAAACCTTTTCATGTTCAAGCACCTATATAAAAATATTTTCAGTGACAACATATTTAGTTTGAGCATGAAAGATGTGCAGAAATGAATGCCAGTGAAAACACACAAACAATTTTGAATATATCTTTATAATTGAGGAAGTTATAATTTTTTTCAGTATTTAGACCCAAGTCGTAAAAGTGAGGAAAATAATAAGGAAATTGAAAAATTGTGAATTTGTGATATCTCAGTTATTTCTAGGCCTATAGACATAATGTAACCACTATTCTTTAGCATTTTATCTCTTCTTCCTTTCTATCCATCCAGTTTTATCAGAAAAAAATTGGGGTACCCTAAGTTGCCCAAAATTAGACCCCTCCCCAATTTTTTTACTTTTTCATGTTCAAGCACAAATATGAAAATATTCTCATTGACAATATATTTAGTTTGAGCATGCAGGATGTGCAGAAATTAATGCCGGTCAAAATACAAAAACAATTTTGAATATATCTTTATAAATGATGGAGTTATAATTTTTGTTAGTATTTAGACCCAAGTCGTAAAATTGATCATCTAAGAAAATAGAGGGAAAAAATCCAAAAATGGTGCATCATAGGTTGGACCACCACAGATGCCGGTAAATGGTATAGTTAGGGAAGAAACATGAAATTCCGATACCTGTTCAGTCCGCTCTATTGCCCCGAAGTCATAATCATCCGATAAAAGCGACCCACTTTCACCCTCACAGCGTGTGTACCGGATTATATTGGTAAAGTCGGTGTCAATGTCGGAATTTTCCTCAGCCAAGGCCACTTTACAGTCGTCACTTGAACCGTGTGACAAGTTTTCATTCTCATATTTGTCAAAATACTGCCAGGAATCGAATCTAATTCATCGAGAATTCGCCTTATTTCAGCGTCGAACAGACCACGCGCTCGCTTCGTCGCCATTTTTTCGCAAGTAAATATCCGAGATAAATGTCCGATTTGATTCGTCGATTTACGTAATAAAATGCAAATTGTAAGGGGATCCTCCACTTATTTATATGCCTAAATATAGTATCTAGGCCAACATAACGTAAAGTCATGAAAATATAATACATTTCATTGGTCAAAATACGTCATTATGTATGGAGTGCCGTTGTACACTTTACTGCACTCTCGGCGTCAGGCCCTAGGCAAAATCAACTACCTTTTACTACACCGACGGTGTTTAAGGGTTAATGTTTCCAAAACATCTGTTTAGCAAATGACAATCGTAGATTTCATTGGTGTACCAAATTTAGAATTATTTAATCAGACTGTTCTGTGTAAATCTGAGGCATATAATCTTAGGACGTAGTAAGACCCAATGATATTCAGGTCTGAATTCTCTGTTAATGGTTGTTTCTGTCTTACATCCGCAGAATAGCATGATAGCTGTCGGTTTATTTTCTAACCCAAACCACGATAACTTTGAGTTTTTGCTAGACAATTTGTATCAATTAACTGTCTGGCTTTTGACAGTTTTGACAGCAGACACATGAGTTTGTTTGATGTTCAATTTGCTTTTGTCTGTGTTCATTGTATTATATCATTTTAACTATTTTTTTAGCTGTTGTGTACCATACTTCTGTGATTTTTAGAGGTACTTGAAAAGGAACTATATAAATATTCAGGTACAATGGTACATAATGCATACATGCATTCATACGCATGTACGTACACTTTACATACATGAATAAATATGCATTTGCATAAATACGTACATATAAGTCATATGTACATATGGTGTGTCAAATATGATCCAGTATATAGTTGTATCCATCTGTACATTTTGACCTTGCAATGTGCTTGACCTCTACACCAACTGGATGTTGTTGGTCCTGTATCGCTTTGCTGTTGCCAGTCTTTTGACTCGTCATTTTGTCACTCTGAATGGATGACATCTTCGGTCTTTGATGATTCTTTGATGATCCTTTGATGATTCTTTGATGAGTTCTTTGATGAGTTCTTTGATGAGTTCTTTTGATTCCTTTTTCGACTGTTATCCATCATCATCAGTTATCATTGGTGAATGACGTTGCCTTTCTCTGTGTGAGGCGTTTACCGGTTCGCCGCCACATGTGGTCGGCGTTTTACTAATTGTGAGTTATGTTTCGCTTGTGAATAGCTTTGGAAATAAAAGCATGTCTTTGCGAACCCCTGAACCTGAAATTCATTGGGGAACAATTCGTTTTACATGGCCGATAATCTGGACTGCATATGAAATGGACTAAGGCGGAAATGAGCTATTTGACTATTTAAAATCTGTCCGTCCTTCCGTCCGTTCGTCCGTCCATCCAATTGTCCATCTGACCATTCGTCCATCTACCCAGCCATCCTTTCTACTGACCACCAGTCTATCCAGCTGACCACCAGCATGTCCATCTGTTCATCAGTCTTACCAACGGAGAATTATCTAGAAGCATATTGACAATTGTCCATATGTATACTGTTAGTCTGTAACTGTAACTGATAGGTCCCGTAATATTCAATTAGCTAAATACTTCACTGTAAGTAGATAAGCTAATGAATTTGTATTTGATTGGTTAATTATTGACCCTATTCTTAATATATTTGCAGAATCTACAAATGCCTGGTTTCTTGATGTTTGTAGTGCTCAGAACATTTGATGTAATGCAAACTCAGTTCCCGATACATGCAGAACCCTGTTAATAAAAAGTTTCATTCTGTCAGAATAGGCTAGCGTAAGAAGTCATATTTCTACCAGATGGCGCCACAAAAGTCGGTGTCTCATCTAACTCGGGGTCTTGTCTGCCTCGTTTGTTTTAGACAACATCAAACAAACATTCTTTTGCCCATTCTTCTGCTCAGTTTTACAAGTATTTTACGGATTTTACGACTGTGATGATTTTCAGACAGACTCCTATCTCGCATGCTCAAGGTACGCACGGTACTGTCGAGCGAAGAAGATCTACCTAGACTTCACGAAAGCCGACCTAAACACAGGACACAACAGGTGAGGCTGAATGGAGACCTATTAGGATACAATGCCATCTGGCATCTGTGCCTAATTAGGTGCCTCTAATCTACTTACATTTAAATCTGTTAGTCGAGTTTTATGTAATCTAGTGTAGGTGAATCTTGCCACTAATTTATATTGTATACACTATACAGATGTTGATTTGATAATGGATGTTTGGGTGAGCAATCTCTTTTTGTGACACAGTGAGCAGTTTCAAGATTCTTGGAGGTGCACACTCTAAGCCTTCTAAGGTTTTATGATGTACAGTAAGATCATTGTGCTACGTTCTTTGCTTATGCACATCAGGTTATTGCTATTATTGAAGTCTGATATAATGCATGTGACTTAGAAAGGGTCGATTGATAACATGGTATATAAATTAGCTATCATTAGACATGCCACGTGAAAGCACATGGTTCAAATCGCTGTGTATGGCGATGAACCAGACAAGGTATATCTGTTCTTGACTTTCATCCTGACGCATACGTCTGCCCGCTGATTTTGATGAGAATTGTACGATCAGAAAATGATCCAGAAATTTCAAAGCATAATTTACGTTGATTTGCTGTATGAACTGAAGGTATCGCGAAGATTTATTCAAACCGGGTCAGATCGGAGGTCACTGTGCGATGGACCGAGACCGTCTGCTCGCAGAAGGAGAACACAAAAGCCCTCTGCAATCGTGGTATGGTCATCAACGTGATTACGATATTAAACTATGTCTGTTGCTCTCAATAATGAGTATCATTCCTTTTAGTGACACAAATTCTACAAAAAGTTTTTTAAAAATAGTTATTGACCTATGTCTGGACTCTTTTTAACTTTAAAACACTTTTTGACATTGTGTGTGTGGCAAATCTGGAGCAGGTTCACAGCACACAGGTTGGGAAACAATCGTCTGATTAGTTGATTAATTAATTAGAGTTTGATTGACTCACACATTCTGATCAGTTGATTAATTTATTAGAGTTTGATTGACTCACACATTTGCTAAGTATGCCTTCCCAAATGATATTTTAAAATGTTTTGAAGAATAGTTTACTAAGATACCAGACCTGTGTTTTGTGGTTTAGGTTTGCCGAGATGCAGGAATACAATTCGCTTGACTTCCGACCGATAGAGGATAAGAAATGTGATGTGATTCTAAACAAGCCGACCATTCTCATCAAACTAGATGCAGGTAATTTCATTCTCATCAAACTAGACGCAGGTAATTTTATTCTCATCAAACTAGACGCAGGTAATTTCATTTTCATCAAACTATATGCAGGTAATTTCATTCTCATCAAACTAAATGCAGGTAATTTCATTCTCATCAAACTAGACGCAGGCAATTTTATTCTCATCAAACCCGATGGAGATAATTTGTTCTCTGCAGTTGTTTTCATTGGTTCATTGCATAATGTTTAAAGAACTGCTTGTAGTGAACCTCTGAATCTTTGCAAGACGCTGTATTGTTATGATTCAAATAGTGTGGTATAAAGTTGACTAATCAGCACGTTTCCTTGTAACACTTTGTTCCTCTTAACATTAAACAGCGTTATGTCGGATGGACGATCTTGTACATGCAGTCCAATGTATACACCATGTCTGATGGCTGTCAGTTTATTATTGATTAGCATGTTTGCAGGGCTATTGTTTTATTTCCTAATCTGGAAATGTGTCAATAGCATACTGCTTCTTATGTTGTTGGGCATTAACAGTGTCTTTTTTGATATGTTGACATGGCATTAGCAAGCAATATTTTCGTGTAGAGATTTATCATTTTCTTTTAGTTTGTTTGTATGTGCACTTGTTATAGCGCCCCTTCAAGCTCTCTCACTACTCAGAGGCACTCCCGAATGCAGAGCGGACACTGCATCGGAGTTTCACACAGAAGCGCTGAGCAATTGCGAGTGAAGGACTTGCCCAAGGTTCCTATGCGGTGACTTGAGGGTGGATTCGAACCTCGAACCTTCCGGCTCCAAGCTGTTAGCCTATGACATCTGTTTCTTTGAATGATATCTTTATACTTTAAAGCTTTATGTTTCTCGTGTTAGGAGTGAACATGTTTCATCATTTCTGTGACTTCATCAATCTGTATGCGTCGCAGCATCTGAATGGATCATTCAGCCGTGATATCTTCATTGTGATGTGGGATACGGTCAGTCATTCTTCTTCGACAGTCTCTCTGAGTTCAGTTGATGAAGAAAAGCATCTGTCTGGTTGATTTCAGTTGTCATTTGGTTAACCCATTCCAGCCGGAATTGTTTTGATACCTATCCTGTTAATCGGGTCATGGGTGACCCGGTCCGGCTGGAAAGGGTTAATCAAGTGCTTTTCTTACGAGTTGCTTATAGACAATCCTAGAATAAGATTTCTGAAGAAGATTATACTGTTTTTAGATATTTATTTTGTCTTACTTCACTTGTGCATGCAGATTGGCAGACTATGATTTAAGCGGTAATCAATTGATTGTTATTGTTAATTAATTACGAATCTGTGAGGCTTTGTTTATCGTATTACAGCAATGCATTGCACATGCGTGAATTGTTCTTCCACAGAGTCCGATGTCGTATGGTGATTTCTTTCATGACACTTGGAAGGCTTTCACTGATCATCCAATCATACATCTCAACACATGGGATAACAAAAAAGTGCGTTTACCAGTTATATTATGTATTTTTGTTTCAAATATATTTAATATAAGAAATGCAGCATACACATACATAGTCAATTAATGTATATGATCAATGATTTGATCATCTTTTATTATTTTTATTACAAACATTTTTAATGCACCTTGGTCGCTCAGACATGTGAATTGGATCCTTTCAAAGGTACCAATGCAAGACTGGATGATGTTGACTTTTTGTGTCTCTGACTGGCCAGTTGACTGACTGACTGTGCTCAAGTCGTTGATTGATTCTTTGTTTAATAAATTAAAAATTGGTTTTATGGTGTTGTAGGTCTGCATAGAAGATGCCGTCTTTTCTCTCCTGGCAAGAATGAGATACGGGCTCTATTACAACATGCCGCTGGTAATTATTCAAAAATGAGTGAATGTCAGAAAGTTAAGAGGTATAGAATCGTAAACACTTCATGTGCATAAGTTTGGATAGACGACATTATTCCTTTTTCAACTTGTTTCCTCATTTTCAATCAGTGTGGTTGGCAATCAATGCATTGCATCTAGACTTCTAGATTCAGGACAAAAACTTGCATTGTGTGAACCTTCTTGTGAGACAGTTTTCAACTGAAGAAGCATTTTCATTTGAATTCGAAGTTGCAGCTCTTTTTAGATCTGTTAGATTTTTATCTCTATCATTTTCAATGTTTCTGAAGTTTAATTGTCTGAATACATATAATTCAAATTTAAGCCTAAATGTAGCAGCTGGTATGAAGTTGTCTAAACACGAATGAAATGTCATGGGTTTCCTTCTGCGACATCAATCAGTTCTGTAGTGAAATCCTTGTCAAATGAATTTCTTACTGGTCTGCTTCAAAGGTTAATTGGCACGATGTAATTACTTTGCTGTAACATCGAGAAACTGTTTGTTCTATGTCTTTTCAAATGTTTTCTTCCATCCTTGGTAGATGACTTTGACTGACTTTTTGTCATTGATTAAATCAGATTCCTGGTTGCTATGGAAGTGGGATGTTCAGAGCGTTTTCACAGCACATTCTTCACCGGTTGAACATCGCACAGAATGGACCTCTGGTAACGCGACCATTCACCACCCAACATAATCTCATCTAAGCTAATCGAATTTGATCTAATATAATCAATTTTGGATCTGTGAAACCTGTTTGATTTTAGAAAAGTATGCTAGAACAGATTAGCTGGTTAGTGGTCTGTCCTTATACAACATGTGAAATTATCTTACCTATCCAATATTTTCCGATACAATCCAACAACTTCTAGAGTGACTGCAAATAATATCCAGCAAAGTAGTGAGGCAGAATGATTGACAAAGACGTTAACAGAAAGCTCAGAGGGGAAAAAAGAAAACAGACGGAGAAGTGAGAAGCACAAATGCATTGCCAGGTTAGGCTACCATTGTTTGGTAGTGGTCCATTTAAGGTCTTTGTATCTGGATTAGATTAGATTTGCAGATATGATTCACAATTCTCTGATCAACTCCTTGCAGCCATGATGTTCTGATGTTCAGTTTGTTTTGTTGACCAGGAATCGAAAATTCGTGTGACGTTACTTGCACGAAGTACCAAATATCGAAGAATACTAAACCAGGAAGAGGTTTGCTTTCTCTGATATTTTAATATATAATTGCATGTAAAATATTTCTGCTTAACTTTCATGTGATGTACTCGGCTGTTAATTATGAGTGCAGTGTACCTCTGTTGAAAAGACATGTGATAAACAAATGTTTACTATAAATGAACTGGATGCAGTTTTAATACTATGTCATTTTTGGTATTTGGAATAAAGTTTGCAGCTGCATTCCATTTCTGTGACGAAATTCTTTAGGCTTGTGCTCATTATTATTATTACCGGATATTATTATTATTATTATTATTATTATTATTATTATTATTATTATTATTATTATTATTATTATTATTATTAATATTATTAATAATATGATTATAAATATTATTAATTAAACTTATAAATATTATTAATTAAACTTGTAACAAGTGTAAACGAGACCGAAATGTGAATCTGAGGCCAAGAGGCTCTGCGGCTTATAGAGTTGCATATGAAATAGAAGAGATTCTTTATGCTTAATGGATGGGACAGCATTTCGTGTGATCGATGAGTAATATATTGTTTGTCTTTTTGATGATTTTCTGAGTAATGTTTATGTATGTTTATTTTTATAATAAAGTTCTTTTTTGCATTAAAAATTAACTGTTATTCTCTAGTATCTGACAGCTATGTGTTAATGATTTCTTGTTTAGGTTGTTGCAGCTTTGAAATCTGTTGGTCAATTGGAAGTGAATGTGGTCGACTATACACAGTAAGTATTTAGTGCTAGGTTTTCTCTAATTATCTGCAGTTAGTCCTTAGTTATCTAGGGAGTGCTTATGAAGTAGCTATGAAATAACAGCATTGCCAACACTAGGTTCACATAAACTATGAAAAGCAAGAAACAAGAATGGTTGCCAATGAGCAAATGTGGATAGAGGAGGAGACAAAATCTCTGACTATGATGATGACAGTAATGATGATGACAGTAATAAAGATGACTGATGAATGTGATGATGATGGTATGACTTTGATGGAAATGAAAGAAAGTAATGTGAATGTTGTGTTTGTTTCTGTTTTTGCTTTTGAAGCAAGTTTCCATTCCTTGACCAGCTTCAGGTGAGATAATTCTCAAGCATTTTTAAATGTAAAATCGGATCACTGATTTATTATTAAAAAATTCTTTTCAAGTTTACATGGATATTGAGAATGAATTTTCAGTTTCACGCTATGCTTCCTTCTGTTCAGTTTAACTTTATTCATGGAATTTGATGAACCAGTACATGCAATTATTCTACATACTGTGGTATTCACAGAAAAGATTGAATAGATGAATGATGCAATCAGTGTTATTTTACTTCACAAAATAATTTCTATTTCAGTTTCAGTTCAGTTCGGGTGGAAGTAATTTCAGTTTCAGTTCAGTTTCAGTTCTCAAATAATTTCAGTTCAACTTCAACTTTGAGTTCTTAAATAATTTCAGTTCAAGTTACCGTTCTTAAATAATTTCAGTTCAAGTTACCGTTCTTAAATAATTTCAGTTCAGGTTACCATTCTTAAGTCAGTAAGTAAATTACTTCATTTCTATAACATAGTCCAACGAAAGACTGGTTCACCGCTAATTTAAGTCAGTAAGTAAATTACTTCATTTCTATAACATAGTCCAACAAAAGACTGGTTCACCGCTAATTTAAGTCAGTAAGTAAATTACTTCATTTCTATAACATAGTCCAACGAAAGACTGGTTCACCGCTAATTTAAGTCAGTAAGTAAATTACTTCATTTCTATTTTTAGTCATAAATGTGTATAATTTCCGTTCGGATTTTAATTATCGTTACAGTTTTTATTCAGTTCGGCATCATTTATTTCCGTTTCCGTTCAGTTTTCGTTCTTAGAATATTTTCAGTTATCATTATACTTATCGTTAACGGAATGGATTATTTTCAGTTCGACTTATCGTTTCCGTTAACGAATATAACACTGGATGCAATGCTAGATTTTTTATGTATCTTATATGACCATGCTAAACTTGTAGGATCACTTTGTTGCTGAGTTGAATAATTGTAGATCAGTTTGTGTAACAAAGTTGCTTAAATCCATCACTATACAACTTGTTATTTATAACATTTGCTTCTTTGTCACTGATCTTGTCACTGTTATGTTCATCAGTTGCTTCTGAAAAATGCATCCAGGTCCATTCTGAGTGGATACCCGACTGCCCATTAGTCTGTTACTGGATAAAATTTACACTTGAATGAAACCTGTATGTTATTATGCACTGCATCAATTGGAATTTGTCTGTGAATAGGTGACTCACAATAGCGACATATTTATCGGAATGCATGGAGCTGGCTTGACACACATGCTCTTCCAACCGGATTGGGGAGTTGTATTTGAGCTGTAAGTATTTTCTGGTCCACCTGTTTCATTTTAGTCTAATTTATTTCAATCTTAATTTGTTTTTGTAAATTTATGTTAAGGGTTAAATAGCCCCAAATTAGCAATTCATAAATCTCTGCCATTATCCAACCTTGGACGGTCCGGACCTTTTCACTGGTTGCAACCCGTGGTCAGTTTAGTGAAGTGTGTGCCATTTCATACAACCATTTGCAAGTATAAGTCTGCTGCTGATCTGACAGTATATAATGACCCTAAACAACTGTTTCTATTCATTTGCTAAATATGTGGTACTTGTGTCTGTTGGCAAACGAATGGTAAGTGCCTATGGCAAATAAATCAAACAAGAAAGGTAAACAGACTGTTTGAGAAAAGCTTCAGAACTTAATTTATGTTTTTAATTTATTAAGCATTGTTCTATTACTGATTTAACTGATTCTTATAGTGGTGTAAATGTTTATAATAATTAATGCTCATGGTTGGTAAAGTGTATGTGGTCTTGAGAACTGGATTGCATATATCATGTGATTGTAAGTGCTCATTCGTGGCACAATTTTGGAAACTGTTTCACCTGTTTTATTTTGTTGTTGGACAGGTACAATTGTGATGACAAGCATTGTTATTACGACTTATCGCGACTTCGTGGTCTACGTTACATGACATGGCAGAACATGAACAAGCTTACCCAGGAAGATGAGGCAAGTTACACAGACACTGATTATTATTTTCATGTTAACAGTCTGCATTCTGTGATTTAAAATCAACTATTTTACTCCTTTCACAGATGTTTTTATTGCAAAAATTATACACATATTGCTGTGACTGCATTTAGTTTTGTTTTTAAATTTATCTGAATTTTTCATTTTTATCTGATTGATAAATTTTCTGAATTTTTCCATTTTAATCTGATTTATAAATTTGAGACTGATTTAAGTTATTTTAATATGATCACAGCTTAAGTGTATATGAGCTGAGCACGTTCTAACCTCGACACCATTTGTAACTCTAGACACTGTACTTTACTGTATCATAGCCCAACATTCTAGCTCCAAATGCCAAATTCAAGGCAAATAAACTTGTTCTAACCGTAGAATCACTTTTTAACACCTCTACCACATTTTAGGTAAAGGTGCTATAATATCAGCCCAACCACAAATTCAACTCCAGTATTTTATGCCAAAGTGCATTTGTGTTGACTGAATGCAGTTATTTTTGGCAGGGTCATCATCCAACACTCGGAGCTCACCAGAAATTCACCAACTATGCCTTTGATATAAACGAGTTAATGGAAATGGTCATGTCAGCTGTTGATTACGTCAAGGCTCATCCACGCTACCAGGCTGAGCGGAAGCAAAGGCACAGCAGGGAACCAGCTCCGGAAAAAGAACTCTAATATCCAGAAGAGTTGACCTAGACATGATTTTGCCAACTTGCCAGCTCATTCTGTGTAGGAGATTGAAAATTCTCTTTTGTTTAGGTTAATTGAGGCAATAATATAATTTATGTACAAGCCATAATAATTATTGTTTGATTGTTAATTAATCATTGATTATGGTGGTCAATTATTGCTGATGTTATTGTTACTGTAGAGCTGTATTGTTGACGATCATGGATGTAGTTAAGATTATTGACGAGTGTAGTAGTATTGTTTTTATTGGCATTCTTATGATTTCATTTGAAGCTTCAGAACTTAATTTATGTTTTTTTCATTTATTGACCATTGTTCTGTTATTGATTCTTGTTGCGTTGTAAATGTTTGTTTTAATTAATGCTCATCGTTGGTACAGTGTATGAGAATGGGATTGTAATTGCGATTGTAAGTGCTCATTTGTACAGTGCTTCTTCATGAAAACTATCAGGTGCTGCTGTCCTGATGACACAAGACCATGGTGCAATGGTCTTCAATCGCTTGCAAATACAGGAGTGGGAAGTAGAAGCAGCTTATTGCAGATTGAATGGGAGCCTGTTCCAGAATGGGAGGCCGACTACTGCAAAGTTTTCATGTTGCATTGTGTAGGTATGCGACAGATTACAATGTGCGTTGCAGAACAAAGAGATGTACTACCAGGCAATGGTGACAGTGGAATACATTGCACGCTAACATAGGACGGAGCACAAGTGGCTTGGCAGTTACATATATGAGCATAGGGATCAATAGGACTTTGTTTAGACTTGTATTCCTTATTTATTTTAATTTAATTTTTAGTGTCTAAAATATTAATACGTGAATGTGCCTGAAAATGCTACTAATGAAAAATTGAGTAAATTCGAAAGCTACATAGACATGAACATGACAAGTGTTATTAGTCGAATTGCATGAAATTTAATGTGAGTTGTTTAAACGTGTGTACTGTTGTGCAGCACATCATACTGAAAGTTATGCATAGAACTATATGAAATCTATTACATTACTAATCACTTTCTATCAATATGTGACTGTGTTTTATCAGGTAAAGTCGCTTTATTCATGTATGCCTTGCTACTACATGCTCAATATTTAACATATTGTGTTTTAGAGAGGTGTCATAGAGATAGCCAACGGTTATCTTAATAGTAGATGTAATTAGCTAAACCCCACAGGGTAATTAATGAAAAACGAACGGTCTTTTAAACAACTCTTAACGATTGTTGAAAGACCATGATTGTCGGATAGTCTTGTATGATGCATGCTTGCTTGTTTATCACTATTATCACGAGAGCTGCATTGATCTATCAATTACTTTTAGTATGCTCTCATCGGTAAAGCCTGCCGCGCAGCAGCAGAATTTAGCAGAACTATCTGAAAAGTCATTGGCAAAATCGTACAATATGCTGTGTGGCCCCATATTCGATATTTTGCGATTCAACCGTTCCCAGCTTGAGACTTAGGAATAATGATCTCATCATTCTTTCCTCTTACAGACTCTCATTTTGTAAAATTTTGCGATGTTCTTACGTTGCGGCTGCAATCCACGGATGTGATGGATATTGGTTGCATCGTTGTAGCATGCAGTGGCAACTGTTGTTGACGTGGCAACTGTTGTTGACGTGGCAACTGTTGTTGAGTTGCACTTCGAGTTGCTATGGTGAAATTTTCCTCCCGCTTCAGTTCCCAGTACGTGTGATGAAATTGTTAAATTTTTTGTTGAACCTTTCAGCTGGTGAGTAGATGTCTGGTAGACTTTGCATTGCTATTTTGCTTAATGCCTGGAAAATGGTCACGCCCAGGACCACATCTTAGGACAGTTACCGTAGTCGACTATGGTAATGCTATCGTATGCCACATTTGAATTTCATTGTATGTGTATGAACAAGTTTAAAGTACATTTCAATGTTTTTAACGTGAAACGGAGGTAAAAAAAACATCAGCATGAAGATTGCGAGTCAAGACCTTCAAATGCAATTTTTATGCGTTGCTTCTGTAACAGCAAGAGTGATGCGTCACATTTGGCAGCGTTTATCATTTCTAAGCAAGAAATGTTCCATCCTCTGTGAGATTATGGACATACATCTTTTTAAGAGCACAAGTTTGTGCCCCAACTATTTTTTGAGTTGGTTTTATCAGAACTTTTATGATAAATCTTTGACTTCAATTACTTGTTGCTACATTTTAGGATAATGTATAATCGGAAGAATGTTGACTTCATTTTAATTTGTGCTATTTATAATATAATATTATGCTGTTCTGAATGCCACATTTTGTAAATGTGTTAGGTGTGAATACTCTCACACACAAGCATGGAAACCGGTTTTATTTATACTTTTAATGATTGGTTTGTTATTGTCCAATGCAATGAAACCTGAAGAACAGTTTGTATTGTGTGAAGGGTTTGTTTAATCCCTCTAAGATTATGTACGCAGAGACTGGAACACGGAATTTAGGCGCTTTGCGTGCGGGTGCGTACAGTGGGCAGAGGGTCGCAACACAATGTACGCACGCAAAATAAAACTTGCAGATGTCACAAAAGAGCCAGGAGCTTTTTGAAAAAACTTTTTTTAAATCGACAGGGGAGTTTCAAGCATTCAAGGGTCCCACCACCAAAGACTCCCCAAAAAACCTTGGTATGCCACTGCCACATGCGTTTAATTTTCACGCAGATCTGAATCCAGGATACCAGCAAGAACACCGTGGACAATGATTTATTTGCTCTAGATCACCACCATCACCTTATTGTGATGCGCCTGTAACAAGATTACTTTTCAAACAACGCACTTCTGGATACAGTTTTTGTTCATTTCTAAAGTTCCGCAAAGTCAGAAAGATGAAAACGAAAACTATCAGACTAAAAAACTTCATTACCTCTACACTGTATATACATGTGTTAAAAATACAATTCAAATTGAACAGAATGCCAAATATCAATGTAGGATACTGGACCATCATCATCTATATGATCCCACTGCTGCATACCTATACAAAACCTAATCTGTTTCACTTTAATATTTGGACAATAATGTTAACGACTTTTCATATGCAAACAACTGATGGATGTAAAGAATTCAAAAATGAATCATTGATAGCACACAACAGATTTCATCGTAAGCCACATTAGACGTATTTTCATAACGGACCAAATGTAGCAGAGGACGATTGCTAACTGAACAAGTCAACAACAGCTATAGCTCAAAACCAGGTCGTGGTTCGATACACAACGACTCCATTAGTAGGATCTTTCAACTGAAAGTGCAAGACTAGCAATTAAAAACCACAACGGTCAATTTCCCTTACAACAAAAAAATGCTATTGTCACTGGAAGCACCGGGATACAGACTCCAGATTGTTGTGGTGAGGGGGCCATCATGTACCCACATTATCTCTCCCTCAGCCGACTGAAACCTACTGCTCTATTTGATGCAAACTGTCTTCTACCCTATAAAAACGACAGCTGGCTCTATAATATCGACTCTTCTCGGCTTAAAAGTGAGCAACTCATTCTGCAAACTCCAGCATCTTAGTCCATCAGCAGAGTCCTAGATGGACTGGCTATTCACTGTCTTGTTTTTGCAGTCAAGCAAACAACTTGTTGAAAAAAATAAAACGTTGAGTTAGTCTAAAACCCAAGCAAAGTGTGTATAAACAGCTGCTAAAAATAAAACTTAGGCAGCAATTTTGATCAACAATGCACAAGAGAAAATCAGTCAAAACAAAAAAACTGCCCCACAATTAAAAAAACAACTCAACTTTTCAAGCCTGCTGAAACAACAAATTGAGAACAAAAGAAATGCTTTTATCGTCGTCACTCGTGCACCGCAGACAACACAGATCTTCTTTTCTCACCAACGTATCAACTAATATCAGCCAAGGTTTCACTGCTCAACAACATACCGCCGCCGCTTCTAAGGCAACAATTTAACCCTCTAAAGACCAGGTGTACTAAAATGCGTTGAAAACATATGTAGCTGGTTGTTAAAGGGTTAAAAATCAAAGATCTTGTATCTCCAAGGCAATAATAAATTTCCCGACACAAGAATTTCGAGACGACATCACGGCATAGGCACCGAGCAGCACAGACTCCTCTCATGTTGTCAGTATCGGCCCATTCCTCCAGTCCTCTGAGATTACGCGACAAAACTAGCGGCTTTACACGAAAATTTATGTTTCATATAACAACAGCTACAGATCTGTTAGTCTTCTTCTCGCTACGTGTCAACCCCATCGAAGTCTGAGTCGTCACTCATGTGTTCGATCGGTTTAATCGTTGTGAGGTTACTGCTTGAGTTCTTGTTCTTGTTCTGCATAGAACCAACTTCGGCCGTTTCAAATCGTCGATGGATTCCGCGCAGCAAGGTTTCGACCTCACCCGTCAGAGGTCGCTTGACTGGTTCTTGATCCCAGCATCGCTGCATCAGTTCCCAGCATTCGGGATCGCATAGGTACGGCTTCTCAGGACGCAGGCCTGCAATTCAAATGAACAAGCGAGTCAGTTACCTAGCCATACAAATGTGTCGTATAAGATAATCTCACTAAAATCCCTTAATAACAGGCCTCCAGGGCTGCCCAAGATGCGTGTTCCATAAAAATCATGAATTCAAACCATCCTGTTTCAATGTTACCTACAGCAGTTTGTCAGTTGACTATGTCAATAAACTTCAACATTATTATTATTATTATTAAGTAGCTTCACAGCAACCACCTGTTGAATCAGAGTACAAAAACACAAGACACTTTTAAGCATCTAATTTAACCAGATGATGACAGTGCTGGCATGCCTGTCTATGTACATGCGTTATGCAAGCAGGAGTGACCTTACCTCCTTTGACATTCATCCAAAGCATTTCTTTACTGGAGCAGCGGTTGAAGTGCGACGGAAGACGGACGCTTCCAGCGCAGACGTACCAGAAGAGAATTCCAAATGCATAGACATCGACGCTGTGGTCGTAGCGTCCGGAGAACAGTTCGGGAGCCATGTGGATTGGAGTTCCCACGATACTGCCTGACATCATCGCCTCCGGCTTGCAGAAGCCAAGATCTGTTAGCTTGCCACGGTTTTTGTCATCCAGCTGTGACAAACGACAAATTATATTGTATTCAGCATCTATAGTTCATTATGAAATCTGCTCTGAATCCTCTGCATCTAGAATTCACCACCGCATGCTGCATCACAGATAAGTTTAGACCAAACAAAGACAATGCATTGTTTGTCTAATTTGTGCTCAGATAAAGAAAAAATCTTTTAGCACCATAGATGTCCTACTGGGGATGTAAAACTTTATTTGTTGATATGAGCAATTGAATGTGATTATTACAGTATATCTTACATTACCATTTATTACGGTACATTCTAACAATCAAGTATCTTCAGATGTGAGAGTTTTTTTATAAAGAAAATTGCAACAGCGAACATAGATTTGTTGCAAGGCAGAATTATTATGCTAACTCCAAGAGAATGCCACAGGCAATAGGTAGCAAGACTTTCAGTTTTAAATGAATTTAACATATGAGGAGATATGATCACTTCATCCCTCACTACCTGGTTTGTCCCACCAACATTCACACCATCATTTCGTACCTGAATTCATCAGGGAAAATCAGCGCATCAGAAATCTTGCAACATTATCCCGTCCATCCTGATATTTGACCCCGACTTCTACATTGACTATTAGGCTGTATGGTTAGGAACAATGACTGCAAATCACCAATTCAAATGACATGACTTAGGCCATTATTAACTCAGGATACAGATGTGAAACACTGATAAGCCCTTGTGTAACTTCCGTAGGTTAGAAATTCCTGCCACAATTTTAAAGTCATAAGTACTTTGCCAAGGATCTGATAATTGCGTGATCAAATTACATGCATATCTGACCGTAAAATGTCAGGGATAAGTATGCATATAATTAGATCACACAAGTAATGCAGTTAACATGATTGATTGATTGATTGCATGTGTCTGGCCACTTACCAATACGTTTTTTAACTTGACGTCTCTATGTACGAGACCTTGACTGTGCAAGAACCGAATGCCTTCAACGACATCAATAGCAACCACAAGTCTACAAAACAACAACAACAATGCAACTGATATGGTAGTAACTCATGTCAAAGCAGCCAAAATTGAACTCACGACAACAAAATAAAATAGAATTATTCTATGTTATGAATAAAGTTATGAAAGACACTACAAGTTGTACCATCGTAATATATCATTCTTTTAATTTAGTATAGTGTTTGAGGGATGTAATTTCGTTATCATTATTTAACAACAAGAAAGGCAAAATCAAGTCTTGTCTAAATGTTGATCTTTAGCAACAACTGCTCTGGATCACCTAGACTAATGCTGAATGTCCCTCGGATCAGAATCTTTATGTATACAATAATTATTTTCTAAACTAGAACATGTAACAAATTTTCTGCTTCTGCATCTGGAAGAAATTTCTTACATTCTAAATGGCTTTTCAAAGTCATTAAAGCAACATAAGTGTCTACCAAAAACAGCTAGTATTTCTAAACAGGTGCTAGCACAAGCTACCCAGTCAGTATTTACAACTTGAAGCTTGCAGCCTAAATCATACAGCACCTAAAACTTTCACAGATCATTATCCACAGCAGCCGCACGTTACCTGCCAAGCCACGAGAGTTTGCGTTCAATCGCTGCGTATAGATCCCACTTGAGTCGATCCATGATGAGCAGGACGGACGCTCCAGATCCACCGTTGTACGTGTAATCTATCACGGATCCCCTCAGCGCTACAATCCTGTCATGCTCTGGCACATGCCTACAGTGCAACAATCCATCAAACAGTCCAATGATTGACCCGTTGGCGTCTTGCTTTGATCGAATTATTCATTTAATTACTGACATATGCACTCAATTCATTCATTCGTTTGCTCATTCATTCATTCATTCTATGGATCTGCCTAGCACCACTTCAAGAAATCTACCCAGGGGCGCTTGCAGCAAATTCAATTCGTTGATTGTTCCAAGCACAAAAAAAAAATTGGCATTTGGCATACATAACATACTTCATGTAAATGAATAATACATAATATTTTGTATTGCATAGTAGGCTGTCTGTTCTGTTAATACTTAAGATTGATTCATGTAATCGTATACTGCGTTTGTCAGAATTGAATTCAATAAAGAAAAGATTACTATGAAAACAAACGAGCGCCTACTTCGTGTAGTGGAACTCAGTGGCTAAGTCGTTCCAGTGTTTGTCGTCTGGTGGAACGACGGATTTGATGGCGCATGGACCGTGATTGCCCCAGCTCTCACACGAGAAGACTACGCCGTACTGACCTCGACCTATCTCCAAACCCATCTTCGGTTTGCCTAAGGAATAAAACACAGCCAGTAATGGAAGAGGAAAGCGACTTTAAAATCAGAAATAGTCTTTTTCATTAGAAGATGCTACATGTTCACATAGTGATATTCCTGAGCAACAAGAAATGACCTTCAGATGTAACTGTGAAGCAAAACGTAACACAGAGGACAAATGCTATCGAGCACTTGAGAGAAAGACTGATTGAAAGGGTGATTATGTAAGGGTGAATTGCCAGTTCTGATTTTGCCATCTGATCCACCTATCAACAAAGAACTCCTACCAGTGTAAATTATGATCAATGACGGCAACGGTAGTATGACAAGAAATCACCATGATTAGTTAAGCTTTTGCTGGTCCCTAGAAATGAATAAATCACGTTAAGAAAGTGATTGATGGATTGAGAATTAAGAAATGAGTGAAAGCAAATCATAATGTATACAGTGACGAATAGGAAAAACAACAATAAGAATAATAACAATCAGCTACGTACGTCATGCAAGAAAGAGAACAACGAAGAAATAGATGAGAAATCGACGAACCATAGAGAATGAAGTCCTTGAGGGATCGGCTTTCAAGGCTGAGCCGTGCGACGCGTGGTGCGTAGTCCCTGCGCACCTTCAGACGCTGCGCCTCCGTCTTCTGCAGCCGAGCGTCCGTCCTCATTTCCAGCTGCTTCAGTAACATCTCGAACCGGTTGTGTGAACCTCGCAGGCGGTCTCTGATCTGCGTGCAGATGCTTTTCGCCAACCTGTAACCATTTCACAGATGATCTATTCAACCTGTGTCAGATTAACATACTGACCAAACATGAACTGACACATAAGTAAGTAATTGTAGATGATGATGGCTCTCTGCCCGAAGGCAGGTTCATTGGCTTTTATGCCCCTGGGGATGAGATGAGTGAGGTGGTTTCCCATTGCCTTCCCCACAGACAATGATGGGTAAGCAACTTGCCCAAGGTCGCTCCGCAGCAGCTTGCGCCACCGTGTCCCACACGTGCTAGCCCGAGATATCCAAATCTCTGAATGTCAACTCACAGCCCGGAACTTGAACCGCAGTCCATTGCAACCAACAGACGTATGTCGCTCTCGCTTACCGATGTAGCTAACTAGGCTAGAAGCAATTGTAATTGTAGAAAAGATAAATAAATAAATTTAAATATAAAGCATGGGAGCAATAATTTTTCATTGAAACAGCACAAGACAACAGATCAAATGAAGCACCTCATGGCAGCTCAGTTCATCCTTCAATCTTTCAACAACAATCTGCATTTTAGTACACGCTCAACTCGTCATTAAAGGGTTAATGCAAGGTACGTGCGTGCTACTTCATTATCATGCCATCCACCAAAACTTTCAATCTCTTTCCAGTTGCTGGGGTTGGAACTTGGAAGCATATCCTCAACAGATCACGTGTATAAATGCCACTAATAATCGAATAACTTTAACCTTGAATAACGCTGACATTTCAGGCAATTAAACTGACAGTTAAATCAATGCTCACCTCTGACACCTTGCATCGCTGACAGTGGCAAGCATGTTCATCGCAATCTTTCTCTTCCACTCTCCATTGACACAGGGCGGCGGCCGCCAGAGCACGACATGCATTAGCTGAAACAACACCAGATCATTTTCACACTACCTTTTATCCACGTACCTGCCTTCTTAGAACCGATTTAAGTCATTCAAGTCGACACAATGCTATCGTTCTAAATCTCCATTGTTGCTGTCATTCCCATAAAAATCTCCATAGTCGCCGGCATCCTCTACAACCGCTAAGCTATTGCCTGCTAAAGACATTGTCCACTTATAATTTTTGCCTGTTTTAAATGCAGCCTCCGAGTTTCAATTTTTATGAGGACGTCAACAGCAGGACACGAACAAAACTTGTTTACAAGGTGTGAGTCACAGCGCAATAGACTAACAATCTAACAATCAATCAATCAACGTCAGATTGCCAGTTCTTTGCTTACCACCTGCTGAGCAGTTGCTGCCATGTTCATGTTGCATGACATCACACAATGTTGACAGTAATACATTATTACATCTTTAGCAACATGTCATATCCCAAGATTTATATAGCACCTCTTGTAGAATATCTATTCAGAGGTGCAAAACCAATGTACCCAATAGCAAGTGATTGCAGCATACATGTCAAACTCTCTTGACCCTCTGAAAATGAATTTGTCATGGCTGAATGACAAATCAGAATGAGTCAGAAATGTGAAAAGCCTCTGCATATTACTGCTGATGTAGACCTATTAAAGCCTAACTCAATATTAAACTTAAACTTTAAAAACTTAACATAAATTGTTTTACTGAATTTGCTAAAATGAGAAACTGAACTACAAAGAACAGACAACGAAAACACTCCAGCTTGTTAATTGATAGTACCCCTGAACAATCGTGGTCAAAATAAAGAAACAGAAAAGATAGTGCAGGATACCTGTTTCATTTTTTCAATCAGGGTCTTCATGAAAGACGCACTGGCACCCAGTGGGATTTCGACGTGGTAAGCTGCATTCAAGATCTGAAATACATTCACACAGACTTATTAAGACTGATGGCATTTCCGCAACAACATAGACAACTCAAGGAACTTTAAAGCATCACAATGCTCAAGTTACTAGCCGTCAGTCGCTCTAAAGCAAAGTTGTAGTGCAACACCAATTTGTGAAGAAAAGTTATGTCCTTGGTCAACATTGTAGATTGCATCTTCATACTTAAATCAATATTTTTTAACATTTAACTACAATGTTCGATCTAAGCCATAGCAAATAACTTCATTTCTTGCCCCTGTATTAGGCAAAAATCTGATTACGATGAGACAATGTCGTCTCATGTAATAAGTGGCAGTATGCCAACTTAGTTTCTTTCAATAAATGAAAAATATAACAATTGTAAAATGACTGTTGTTATAATCAACAGAAACCTAATCTGTCTGGTGGATGTGTAATTAATCCGTAAGATGATGAACAGACAAGTGACCATTGATTGACTGTGACAACGAGAACCGATAGCAGTCACAAGCATCCAGCATATGCATTACATGTTTTATCATCATAAACAATATTATTAATCTGTAGGCATCATCATAAATATCAGTATTATATCCTTAACATAATCATTATACTTAGGTATCATCTTAGTATATCAGGCAGCAACATGATTTCTCTGTTGCTGGTCCTTTGGTTTGGAATGGGCTTCCTCCATACCTGCGAATGCTACCAACAAGCCCCCTTAGACACATTCTATCACAATCTTAAAACTGTTCCTCCTTAGCGGAGGCTGGGTCTGCATTAGCACTCCTGAGCCGTACACCTTTAAGGGACGTTGTATAAATCCTCATAATGAATGAATGCATAGTAATGTACTACTAGAAATAAATCTGACATCTCTTAGTGCTAATGACGTTTTTGTTGGTGGCTGTTCAGCACCGTCATCCATTTGCTCAAGTGAAGCCAGACACCGCGTGAGAACACCTACGCAGAAAAACATGACACAGTATTTCAGTCCACAGCCAAATGCAGTCCTATAATAAGAAATAAAGCAGTGCCATCTTCATGTGCGTGTGCCTCACAACTAAACAATCATGGATAGAACTCTTTATTTCCACTACAAGCATCTTAGTCTTTTACAAGAGCTCTCAAAGTGCTCTGCGACCATGTAACACAACCATTCTTTACGAACTTCTTGTGTCTTCTTGTGTAATTGTAAGTGCGACACAATTCCACTAAAGATATTCCTGCGTGGATAATGTACCTTCTGCTAAACATGTATGTTCAGCCAACCTGCTATATGATAACCTAATAAAAATGTCTCAAGCTTAATAACAAGTCTCTTATCTGTACATAGATTAAGCACATGCCAATTTCTAAGAAACGCAAAGTACTGCCATTTCTAAGGCAATGTACCGGTAAAGTAACTTGGAATTCTCAAGAATTGAAAGGCAATTCGGCTGGTAGTGTAAGAAACTAGACATATCCAGCCATATGCTGAACTTAGCACCCAGTGCACAGACAAGCCACTACTTCAATTAACCAATATACCAATTGATGGGCATTGTCATACCAGTTATAAATGGTTTTATACAATATAAATGGTTTTATACAATACAATACAATACAATACAATACAATACAATACCTGTGTAGCTTTCACGCAAGACATCCACCGAACCAACGAGTCGACCAGCGATTGCCTTATTTAGATTTAGAAGCACAAGATCTTGAATCTGCGCCGTACACATCTTGAGATCTTTGATAGACGTGATTTCACCTGACTCTGGTACCGTAACTTCTGAAACAGAACACTGAGAATCACCTAACTGCATCCTTTAACTGGTTGTGCAGAGGTAATTATGGATTCCACTTTGACGCCAATCCATGCTCCAAAGCAAGTATATGAGATGTAGGTCATGCATTAGTACTTATGCAAGTATATGAGAAGTAAGTCATGAATGCATTTTATTTATTTATTTATTTATTTTATTTACTGAGAATTTGATATAGCGCTCCTTCAAGGTTACTACTCAGGAGCGCTCCCAGTCCAACCCGGGTCGAATAAGACAGTCTTGAGAAGAGAAAGAAATGAAGTATTAGTACTTATGCAAGTATATGAGAAGTAGGTCAAACTATAGTATGCTGATTAGGCCATTGCAAAAATTTTTTTTTAGAATGTTACTTGTGCTCCCCTGCCATATTGTTTCTATTACTGAAACATAATTGCCTGCAAATTTTCAGGTCTGTAGGCCATGTTTTGACCCCCGCCCACCTCAACAGTAGTTTTATGTTGAAAACGGACATTGACAACATGGTAGCAAATTGTAAACTTTTTGCATTACCTTTATTAGGTTGTAATCAACTAATCATGGCAGCAAGGAGTGAAAATATGGAAAAAGTACTACCTCAGGAAGTAGTTCTTCCAATTTCATCTACACCAAACAGCCCGGTTCTTAGAAAATATGATAGAAAAGTGCCTATTGTACGTTGGAAACTGCCTCTCTTCATCCATTGGGGCCAATGCAGCGTATAATGATCTCAAGCTATGGCAAGACTTGAACAAGTACTGCAAGCATGATCCACAAGTTGCAAATGCAGAAATAAAAGCCATGGAAAAGCACTTATGATACCTATTAACTGAGGAATGTGCTGTGTTCTCTCTACTTTGAAACAGACTTTTCAATTCAGAACGACAGCAGATTGCTCGAACATTGCCCCGAATTCCTAGAGTAGCCTACCTAGACCAAGAGAGTTTGAAAGGTGCCATCCAACTTTTCCTCTGCTGAGTCACAATTAAAAAAGCTATCATCCCTCATTGGGCCTAAATCCTGGTTCTTGCTTCACAGCATGGGAATTGGCGCCGACTGGTTAGGAAAATCTGTTAGTGAATGGCATAATGATCCAATTACCAAGAAACTGAGACATATGTGCAGCCAGGGGCGGATCCAGGGCCAATCCGGCCATGCCCCCATCAGAATTCAGAAATGTCCATATCCCCCCATCAGGTGTCAAGAAGGTTTTGATCAATGGAGCGGACAAAGGCGAAAGTCGACCGAAAGACGTAAAAGATCAAAGAAACTTTTTCAGACCTAAGGTCAAAAATGTTGGCCCCCTCACAAATTTCTGTATCCACCCCCTGTGTGCGGCATGTCAAAGTGGTGAAAGATCTGTCGGAATGGGCTGTGAAACTTATCCAAGACTTCTGAACTAGTGTTACCAATGATGAAACACAAAAACAGTTTTATTGAAAATGGTCGATTATCAACGCAACGAAATTCCCAACTTTCAAACAGAGACATTAAAGAAATTAACAGGTCTTCTCCTTCATAAAACCTTTAATCCAGTAAAGTGATATGACATAAAAAGTGTACACTATTACCAAACTACTATAATTATATGTAGTTTGTCTTCTCTGTATAATAAACTGTCTTTATAGCCTATTGCAAACACTTTCGTCATGATTATAGTGTAGGAAAACAATGATTTATCAACTAAATCAGTTGATCGTGGTGGGCGGGGGTCAAAACACCACGAAATGACCTAAAATTTGGTATGCACTCATAGTTTGTCATTAGAAACAACATAGAAGGGGGGCACCGTGCAATTTTTAAAAATATTTTTCTCCCATACATTTTTGCAATGGCCTAATGCTGATTGAAGGCTTGTCAACATTAATCTAAACAAGTCATAATTATTTCTCGCAACCTTTGAATTGATACTCTGCCGCCTTTTCCACGAGATTGTCATGGCAACTAGTAATCGTATCCGCAATCAGCAGCTTTATCTCGTCTTGCTTCTTCACCGTCATATCCATCAACGATTTGTACAATTCATCCTAAATAAAACCAAAAAAATAATTAAATAAACTGCTTCAAATATCATAAATTATTCATCGCAATGTATTCCACTTTGATCAATTTATATTTTATTGATTTATCTTTCGCATTTTGCTACAGCAAACATTCAAGCTCAATTGAGAGGCGCTCCTGACTACAGAGCGAACACTGCATCAGATTTTCACGCAGAAGTGCACGACTTGCTCAAAGTCGCTAAACAGCAACTTGAGGTGGATTTGGTTATTTAGTAAAACAGTGCAATATGCAGCTTCAAAGTTCTTCAACTTTTGGTCACAACAACCAGCTGAAATCAATACATGTAGAAATTGCAATTTAATCGAGGGCAAGTTGCGAAGAAACAGAGAAGGAAAATACACTGAGACAGCGAACAACAACATGTGGTTGAAATTTGAAATCTGATCTTAAGCGCACAAGACTTTAGTTCTGATCTAAAAGGCCAACACATGATGTCTGGTTATTACAGCACTGATAAATAATAAGGCCATTTATATGGTTAATAGCTAGTTGGGTCAGCAGAAATGCACCGTGATTCAAGACAAAGGCATGAGGGAATAATGCCAAATGCACAGTATCTGGTAAAAACATAGAAGATGGGTAGACTGCAGTATTTTACCATATAAGTGAGAGGCTAGCAGCGCAAATGTGTGTATGTATGTAAGTGTGACATGTGTGGTGTCATTATTTTATTAAATAATTCTTCAATGTTATTACTAATATTGCATTATAATATGTATCAATGTGTTTATCAATGTATCAATTTGTCATATACTAGGCATGCATAATGTTGCATGTGAGTATAATGTATAATTGTATATGTGTGTATGCATGCACGTATGTATCTAGCTATTCAGCTACCTGTTTTCTGACCTGATTTTCTAAATATACCGACCCATTGTGGCTTGCATTGGCATGCCTGTGCTGTGCATCATATACAATGCACAAAAGGTGCCACTAATTAATTAAGAAATAATAATTAATAATGTTCGACAATCTATTCGTCAATCTAATTGTCTGTCTGTCCATCTACTTAGCTAGTAATCCATAATCACCTAGCAGGTAATCCATATGCCTCATATGCTTTTGTCAATACCTGTTTCTTTTCTCATGTGCACTGGGAGCACCTCTGAACGACTCATCCTATTAGAGGTGCTTTATAAATGCTATAATACAACATCACGCTTAAATATATTCATTAATCTATAATGACATCTAGGAAAATAGCCAGTAATAGGAAGAGCCACTTGACTTAGTTATCAATAAATCAATCAAAAAATCAATCAATAAATCAATCAATCAAGGAAACGAGCAGACGTCGTAGATCAGTTTTCAAAAATCCACCCATCAGCGGAATAACGCAGGCTGTCTGATATATCGATAATATTATTTCCTTAAAGTGAGGAAGGAAGCCCATTCCAGGGGAAGGAGAGGAGAGGGACCAACCACAGTAAACTTTCGCAACATGATATTGTGACACAGCCAAGCCATCACAAAGGCACCTCACAGTCAACTAACAGCAAGGCAGGCTTTGAAGAACAAATAAATCTTGAGCCCATTTATCTCCATTAAGTGTCAGTGAACTAACAAGAACTAGAGAATCAACCAAAAGATCAAACTCCATGTTTCTTTCAGAAGTTGTACTACATCTGTACCCGTGTACCCTTGTGTGTTTAATTCAGTCACCTGAAGGCAAGATGATTGAGTGAAAGACATTCTAAGCAAATGCAGACATTGCAGAATAACAACTTTCAAATCGTCAATTGTGACACGTTTACATAATAAAAAGTGGTACTTGATAAGTTCAAAAACCACATTTCAACAACCTCAAGGTAATCTATTACTTTATTAATTGTGTGAAGAAGTTGCCTGACATTTGACAAGATCTGTGAAGTGCAATTTTGAATGTTTTTGCGTACAAAGTTTTCTGGGTCAACAGCCACTTGAAAGACATAACATGCAAGCAAAGTGTGCAGCTAAACATTTTCTCAGATCAATTTCACGTTTAAAAGCATGCCTGAAATAACAAACTTGATCATATTCATTTTCAGTTTTGGTAGAAAGAGAATTATCTGTCAGGCCTCAAAGTAGTAAAACCGTAAAAACAGACATCGGCTAAATGAAAAACACAAGGAATATCATATCCCAGCATCTCACAACAAGAAGACCACACCCTTCAAGAGAGCAAGGCCATAGACAAATGAATGACTGACACAATCACACTACTATAATAATTTTTTAGATCAGTGTCCTAAAGTAACCAGGGTCACAGATTCCTCTCTTCAACTTAGCAACTCCACCCATGCTGGTCTTTCTTCAATAAACCTCTCTAAACTTTAGTCAATACAAACATTGCTGCCAAACATGCATACAAAACATTGCTGCCTGTCTCATTGCTGTCTACCAAACTTTGTTCTCCTAGCCGCCCTTGTAGCAGTATGGCCGCGTCACGGCGCCATATAAATTGTCTTTATTATCATTATTATTATATTATTATTATCTACCTTCATTCTGAAAAATCTCCACTTGTGCCCCAGCGCATGAAGTTTAAAATAACTCTGACACTCATGCACAACGCTCTGGTCAGGGTACCTCCTTCATATCTTCAAACTACATGTATTTCAGTCTCGAGTGAAGAGGTTGACCAATACCCTCACCATGGAGGCGAAAACTCAAATTTTACCAACAAAACCACCCCATTTCCACACCCCAGCCATACTTTTGCAACTATTCATCTGAAACCTTGCACATAGCCAGAGGGTAACTGGGACCACCTCGCCCTCCCACCCTGCCACACACCTCTGACTCTGGGGCAAAAAATTGAAAATTCCCGGTCAACGCTGGTTATGGTCCCAGTTTCATGCCTATTGACCTGAAATCCTCTGGACAGCTAGACAGAGGCCCACCAGGACCATCCCACCTTCGCCTCAACCCTGGGCAGGGTGAGGTCGAAAACCAAAATTTCCAACGCAATGCCGAGTACCCCAGCTAGTCACTTCATAAAGAAGTTTCATGCCTATTGACCTAAAATCCTCTGGACAGCTAGACAGAGGCCCACCAGGACCATCCCACCTTCACCTCAACCCTGGGCAGGGTGAGGTCGAAAACCAAAATTTCCAACGCAATGCCGAGTACCCCAGCTAGTCACTTCATAAAGATAATTTGACCAAGAATTCCACTGAGTATGAATGCAGTAGAACTTCATAAAAATTATATTTTCTTAGTACACTGGAGCCAAGCTGCAATACCACCCATTGGAACCACATGACATGACAAGCTAATGAGAGATCATGCTATAGGGTGTCTCGATAGGTCATGAACGATTTTGAATGCAGAAAAATATATGTTATACACAATATAATGTGGAAAGTTTTATACTGGCGGATAGGTTATTCAAATGAAAATGTTAATATAAAAAAATTAGATCACTAGCTCACTTAATAAAATTGTAGCGCCAATATCCGTGACGTCATCAAATTCGTGCCAAATAAATGTCAAGTTAAGCCGCAAACGATACTGTACGACCATCATTGTTAATCCACACATAATTAATTAATACAAATTAGCATTTAGTATTTAATAATGTTTCCTTTACTCTTTATTACAGCCTCAAGTCGATTAGTCACCGAGCAAATAGATTTTTCAGAGTTGTCATAGGTAGGCCTATAAATTGATGTCCATGCCTTACAAAGCCGACGTTTTAAGGTCGTTTGGGGTTCGGTATCGGCATAAACAGTTGCTGCCATAATACTCCAAACATTTTCCAGTTTTGACAAATCCGGCGAATTAGGCGGCCAGTCCCTCGGTGAGATGTAGGCTATCCATTGATATTCTTGTTCAACCATTCGACTGAGGCCTTTGATGTGTGTGCACGTGCACCGTCTTGTTGAAATAATCCTTCGCCGTTATTATGAAACATTTTTTGGCTGTTAAATGAGCGCAGACTACACTTCGCTGGAATGCGAGTTTGACCTCTTTCTCCAGTATCTCATTGATGTAATAAGTCGAAGTGACTGAAGTTTTATTTGGAATGATATGAGGTTTTGTTAATCCAACTGTTTATGCCGTACCCGAATCCCAGACACTGGACACCTTAAAACGTCGGCTTTGTAAGGCATGGACATCGTTAGGCATTCCTCTCACAACTCTGAAAAATCTAATTGGCTCGATGCCTAATCGACTTGAGGCTGTAATAAAGAGTAAAGGAAACATTATTAAATACTAAATGCTAATTTGCATTAATTAATTATGTGTGGATTAACAATGATGGTCGTACAGTATTGTTTGCGGCTTAACTTGACGTTTATTTGGCACGAATTGGATGACGTCACGGATATTGGCGCTACATTTTGAATAAGTGAGCTAGTGATCTAATTTTTTTATATTAACATTTTCATTTGAATAACCTATCCACCAGTATAAAACTTTCCACATTACATTGTGTATAACATATATTTTTCTGCATTCAAAATCGTTCACGACCTATCGAGACACCCTATATAATAAGACTATGTTCTAAAATTCATTTCAGACTTCACATCCCAAACTGCACTTAAAACTTTGTGTTATTGTAGCCTACATTAAAAGTAACCTCGTGTGTATATATGTGTGTATGCGTGTGTATAGCAGCTGTAAGGTCTCAGTTGATCAGCTACAGATTGTGGTTCTTATTAGACTGTGTGTCTGTTAGAGCTGAGAATAACTTCAGCCTACAAGAAAGGTCTGTCAAAGAGTCTTCTGTGTCAAAGTCCAAAGAGAACAGAATGCTCAGACTCAAATCACACACACGCCCTCAGAGTGCCAAAATCCAGCAACGCCAATTGGCAACATAATGCATTTCTTATGTCCAAAACAAACATGCATTTGTTGTACTTACTTCTGAGTTCTGACCCACAGCCAGACCCAGTTTCTCACTGGAAACCATTTCCCACAAGTCAACAGACACGTTGGAAGTACAGATACTTGGCACGGCATAAATAAGGTCATCTGCTGTCTAAAGGTCACTTGTGACCACCCTCGCAGGGCAGTCTGTCACCAAAAACCCACACAGCATCTCCAGATGTAGAATTGGATAAAACGACAAAAATTCCCTCTAATCAGTCAAGCAAGATGGTCCTAACATTTTTGGGGCAAACCAGCTCTTTTGTAGCATTTAGTGAGTAGAGAAAATGGCCGTCTGGCTGAGTTCTGCTGCATGATAAACAACACATGTTGCAGTTTTGACCGCAAAAACAACCCCTCTGAAAACTGGTCAATGAAAAGCCGTAACCCACTATCTGGAAACAACATTCAATGCATATTGACAAGGAATGCTTTTAAGAGCAGCAGTACAATAGGAGACAAGCTCCCAGTCAGCCAACCGTTGAAGGTCACCAAGCTATTATATTCACCACATACAAAGACCACACTGTATACATGCATACATATTCAAACATACCCAGCAACCTCCACTCTCACACACACCCACACGCTCATTCATAGTCCCTATATAAAAAGTTCTTGCATGTCATTAAATACAGGCAATACTATATGGCATTTCGTTGTGGCCTCAATACTGGTCGTACATGTACAGTATGTACAATATGCAAAATGACAAAATAAATATATATATATTATGTATATATATTTACGATATATATTTACGCACACATTGCGTCACACAAGCTATTTCACAAAGGCATACTTACATAAACACTGTAAAAAGTCAGAGGACTCTGCCACCCACACAGAAACCACCAAAACATGCTATGACACAGGGGTTGGCACAGCAGCAATATAATGCCTTTACAAAGCTACCACCCATGGTCACTACATACTATGAACTGGCAATTGGTCCTGAGAGACTCTGAACATGATGCAGAGCTTCGGCTTTGTAAATATTGCTACTGACTTTCTGAGAAACAGAACTTTCTAGATGGTCAGCTATGCAAGCAGTCAGTTGCATCATACGCTTCGGGGACATATTTATATAAAACTTGGCACATTTAACAAAGACAAAGCCTGGGGCAAATTCTGCACAGAATCAACAGATCTGGCTTCTTTTTTCGCAGCGAGTCACACACACACATTATACATCCACGCTGAACATATAGGTATAATTATACATGTACAACATATAGGCATAATTATAACACATACAACATATAGGTATATTTATACATATACAACACATAGGCATAATTATACACATACAACACATAGGCAAACTTATACGCATGCAACACATATTTAAGCATACTTATACGCATACAACACATAGGTATACTTATACACATACAACATATGAGCATACTTATACTCATACAACCTATATAGGTATACTTATACACATACAACATATACGCCAAAAACACATAGGTACAATTATACATATACAACATACCTGCATACTTATACGCATACAACACATAGGCATACTTATACGCATACATGATGATTGATGAAGTTTAACTGTGATGCTGGCAAGGGGACGGCAATGGGAGAGAAACTGCACTAGCCCCATTAAATTTCATGTAATTAAGAGCTTATTTGTTGCAAGGGACACAGAGTGTCTCTCTTCATCCTATTCGACCTATTGCATTAACTGGCCTTGATACTACCATGTTCCAACTTCAGTACTCTCAGTGGCAGGCCTGTTTGAATAAATTAGGACTGACTCATCTGGACTTTTAATACTCCTACAACAAAAGATGCTCTAACAATCAATAGTCAGCTGGCCAGCAGACATGATGACTTGGCAAATACAACAGTAAACAAGATCAAGAAAGGGACGAGGCCTAATTAAACACACAGGCACACACAAACTCTGGTACAACACTGCTATCATAAAGAGGCCCACACTAAAATATACTTACACACCCCAAGCATAACCTAATTACCAGTAGATATCCTATAATATATGAGGATACAAGTCATTGTCCAAATATACCGCATATGCATGTATATTTATAAACAATAGGCATATACACAAGGTTATATATATGTATATGTGCACCCAAACACACTAAGTATATATTGTAGTAAGAGGGTAGGGTTAAAGTTTTACCAGGACTTTGCATTCCAACATTATTAGTTTGACCTCAGTTGATATTTGATCTGAGAAATTCAAGTTTGCTAATGGGAGGTCTTTTCTCTGCCAGAAGCATGTTCAGGATATGACACCTGGCATAGTAAAACCCATATTTCAGAAACATCCAGTTTCTCGGTTTTTATTTTCCATCACATTTTTCGCTTAAAAAAATTATGTAACTTTATTTATTTATTTATTTCCTGTCTGTAATAATTTTCTTTAATTTAATTTCTGTCTGATGTTCTCATAAGGATCCAGCCGTAAAAATGATTTTATATTAAGTTCTTGTAGAAGAAAAACAGTATGTGCAATGTTTAATTAGGTACACTCTATAGACTTATACTTACAAAGCTTAGTTTTTAATTGTTAATTAATATTAATGTCAAATTTCCAGAAAGATTCAATGAATGAATTAAAGCATTACATGACTGTTGAAATTCCATCTCCAACGCCAACATAGCATAACTGATACATAAAAATCTACGACGTAAATGCAACTCATCTAAGAAAGGGTCATGGAGGTAGAAAAAGGTCAGTAAAAAAGCTGAGCAAAGACAAACAGCAAATCTCCATAGCCAAAATCTGAGTACCATCACACTTGGAATGTCACAACAAAAATAATCATAAGAAAAGCCGCTCACCTCTTTCTCACGAGCAAACTTAAGCCTAGTCGGAGTGCAGAGGACGTCGCGCGCCATGCTGTACGCGGTCGTGATCATCATGTCGACGCATCGCACGTGAATGACGTTCATCAGCGAAACGGCCGACACCAGATGGCGCTGCAGGATGCTGCGCGCGAACGTCGCAAATGACCAGAAACTGTCAAAGTTTTCGAGCAGCTCACTATCGACGCAGTACGAGTCGCTGTCCGTGTCGAGGTCTGACCCGGTCGTCGTCTGATCCTCGAAGTTGTTCGGCATGGCACAGAGAAAGCCGAGATTTGCAAGCTGTTCTGACAGTCGAATGACCCCTCGCTCGACGACGACCGTGCCGTTATCTCCCGAAGGGGACGACGAGTCAGGCTGGATTATGCCTGGAATGTTCTGGAAGGTGGATTGTGGTTTGATTTCGGCGGATGATTCGGTCGTTGGCTCGGTGGATGCGACGAGGTCTTGTTGTGCGACGCGGATAAAAAAGATGGAGATGTTTGGCTGTTTTGATTTGATGAATTGTAGCTGTTCTAACTCCTTGAATTTAAACAGAAATTAATATATATTTAGGCAAATCAATTATCATGCAGGATATATCAGATGTAAGATATCCTCTATGTTGAGGGTAAATTGTTTAACAGGGCCTAATCACAGGCAAACAACAGCATGAGAAATATTTGAAATAGATATGGAATGCTGTCCAAATACTGACATACTAACTGGACTTCGCTTGATTATCTACCCTACAGTACATATCTCGTTTATTTTTCAAGATATGTGTCCTTCAGAGAGCAGTTTTGCAGCTGGTTTAATAAAGAATAAGAAACAAGGAAAAGAAACTTACTTAGTTACTTACTCACTTGTCATAATTCACAGAAAATTTACTCCAACCATCTATGCAAGACATTTATGTACTTTAACTTAAGTAACTAAGTGCAACTTACCTAACTTAGACATTTCATCAAATACTTCTTTACCTAACTTGTCCAGCCATTCTTCTTTAACACAAAGATCTTCATTTTTCTCGGTTCTCATTCCACAACAAACCTCATCTCCTAACCTTTTATGCCTCTGCATATACATGTGCCAAATCGTTTGGCACAGCTAAGCTTAACTAACTAATCTAACCACTAGAAAAAGTCAGCCTACCTTGTCACTGAGTGTGTTTTCTGAGATGACGTAGATGAAGACGGCCGTTACATTTCGTGTCACCGACTCGTACAGGTCTTCAAACGATTTGCCTTCCTCCCACGTGCATGCGACCGTGACTCTCGCTCCGGCCTGCAGCAGATCGTGTTTGAGGAGAACCTCAACAGCTGAACTCTCGTCCTCATCCGACTTCTCCATCTCCAGATCCGCCGCAGGAACGACTCGCCACGTCTTCCGACGCTTCGACTCACGTTCCACGCGATCGACGACAACGTAATCGGAATGAACCGGTTCAACACGGTTCTTTGTTCCGTATCTGAAGAACACCGTCTTCCAGCGCGCGCCGTTTGATGCGGCAACCGGAAGAACCTCGCGACCGAATAACTCGTTGACGACCGTTGTCTTGGCGATGGTTGTCTGGCCGAATATGACGTACGCCGGTGGATGGCACGCCACCTTCTGAATCTCCTCTTCTTCAGTTGACGTCATCTCTGCTATTACGGGCTGTTCGGAAACTGAAATAGTAAAAAGTGACAACGTTCTGACAACTGTGCAAAACTTTAGGTGAGTCGTCACATTGCGTTAGTGTGTAGTAAGGAAATGGAAATCAGTAGATGAATTTGACAGACGCAATTATAGTGGCAAATGGTTTTAAATTCTTAGTAGATAGTTGTATTTTTCAGATTGTATAATTAATCAGCATGAAAAGAAGAGGTAAATTAGAAGCTCATACCACTTTCCTTTCAAACTGTAAGTTACCACTCCCTATATAAGTCTACATACCTTTTTGTCTTAATATGTCTGGCTGCATGCCAGAATCTTAGTCTAGCTTTCGATTTCTTCCTAGGGAATAGCCAGGTAGACAATTTACACCAAGTACCAAGTACTTAGATGGCAAGGAAAGGTCTAAGTAAAAGAGCTGAGCAAACACAAACAGCAAATCACCAACTGTTCATTCCAAATGGCACTTTGGCAACAGACTATATTCTGCACCAAGCACAAGGATTCAAACCTCAGACACAGTGCAGGATTTGTCAGTGCACAGCAACAGCAAGATTTGTAAACCGGATTGAATATTAACAGAGGCTCAACATAAGGACAGAAACTGACACTCCTTCAGGCAAGCATACCAGACTGTCAATGTTTTTGAGCTTTCAGGCAAGCATACCAGACGGCAGAGATCACAGGCAGGACAGCAATACCAAGTCACCAAAGTCCTCCTGTATCAACCTCTGTAAGCAATTTCCCCAAGGGTAGATTTCCAGCCAATACATCATTCTGGCTGATGCCTCATTTGATGAATGTAACAAGTTAGCTGGAAAACTTTCAAGATCAAACATCTCCATAGCCAAAGTCATATTAAACCATAAACCAAATTATAATTGAATCGATAATTATAGCAGATTATTATAATTGAATTGATTTCATTTTACCAATATCTGTGATGCACACAACCATAAAACTGCTGCATGGCTAAACAGCCTCAAGTGGACACTGACTACACAGACTTTGCTAGTTGCAGTCACCTAAACAACTTCAACTTGCACCAATGACACCCTTTTCAGAAAGTTCCCCACACACTCGATTTCAATCATGACAGAATAGAGTAAACAATCAAAGGAACAACAGCTACATATTATATTGTCATTCAGCTTCAATGTTTGTTTACAAAGATACAGCACAATACTTACCTGTATGACATAACGTGGAGGACTGGAGGTATGATAAGAGTAAGGCCTGCATAATGTGAACAGGACCGCAGATAAGAGGGTGAAAATATGAGCATAAACATCACTGGGCTGCAGGACATCTAAGCAGACCAGAAACCACTGCCGAATCACTGTCAGGAACCAGACAAAAGGTGCAGTGTCGTATGCTAACTCTTGAGAGTTAATGTGCACGTTCATAACAGCACTTTATATTTTTTTCCTCATAGTAACATCATATAACAGCAAGACAAGTTAATGGCCTTATAATATAGCTGTGCATTGCTCAAGTAAGGTTCTCAACAGATAAACCACCAAAGGTTTCAATCATAACAATCACACTACTGGTAGTTAGCATACGGTGACTGAGGTGGTCTTCTCAAACTAACCATTATAATCTAACCACTGATAAACTTTTTGTTTTAGCAGCATTAAAAATCATTCAAGTTAGCACAGAGAGTTGCAGTTATCAGTCGGTTTGTAGAATGGTTCCATACTAATTTACCTTGAGAATTACACTTCCTACAATGCAGGTCAATCGCTAGTATAAATACACCGCATGACCCCCTGTGCAGTTGGTAGTCTGTAGAGTTAAGTGATGGCACTGGTATGGACTCCATGAACCCGTTTGCAGCCCTACATCTGACTCTCTCATTAGGATCAACCCCATGAGACTCTGTTAAACACTGATTTACACAAGTTTGTCTGGTGCCCCAGGTTCTGAGACTTCAGACGGTAGTGTCTAAACATTTACACATGTGTTCACTGTTCAGTTGTTTTAATTCGTCCCTGTGCTGTTCATGGGCACGGCAACTGGGCCAAAGAAACTTTAAATGTCATGAAAATCAGATGGCAAGCGCCACGAGACCTGTGAGACAGAAACATAATTCTGTCAGAAGTTCTAAAACGTCTGTGCAGGTCACATACTTGTAAATCTGAAGAACTTGTGCTCCTAAACTTAAGTCAGATGCATACGCAACTGCACACAATAATCAACAGCAATGTCTGCTAACAGCTGAAATGAAGGTCAGTCAGCCACTGCAGACAGTGAAGAGGGTGTGCGATTGGATTTGCATTATACAACCTAGAGTCTATACCATAATGAAGAAGGCATGTCTGTTTGGACAGGATACTTGTGTTCTTCTACTGGAATCTGTGACCTATTTAAATCCTCTTTCTGACCAATTGGAACCTCGTCTAGGATCCAAGAAGGTTAACAAGAGGATTCAGTCAAGCCACTGAAGAGGATAATGCTTGAAATTTGCAACACATAATAGCGAAGTCAATAATCTCTAAGTTAAAAAAGTACAGCTCTACAGTACACACTGAATAATTATAATATGAAAGTGCATAGTCAGTTAAACAATTAAACATCATTATACAACTATTATGCATAATCGTTAGGCGTAAAAAAAAATGTTGTGTTTCCGGTAACCCGACCGACCCATTTTTACGGCCGCGACCCAAAAATTTTTTAAAAAATTTTTATAAAAAAAAATTTTTTTTTCAAAAAAAAATTTTTTTCCCCAAAAAAATTTAAAAAAATTTCAAAAAAATATTTTTTTTACATTTGTATTGACATAACATAAGAGACGTCAACAAAATGAAATTAATAGGACTGTTTCTAGAGCAGTTTTAGGTGCAGACAGTCGGGAAATAGGCAGTTTATACTTGCTTAGAACACGTACTTTGTTTCAGCGTGCAAAAAAGACTAGTGGGGTATACTTTTTCGGATAGTCACTGCATAAAAATATTTTACAAAATAAAAATATTTTCCGACCTACCTACCCAATTTTTTTTAGCTCTGTTACCGGAAACACAACACTTTTTTTTTTAGGCCTTACATGATTCCCATGACCAAACCACTGAAGAGCTTAGGGCTTGCTGATGCAATGTATCTAGACGTCTATGGGTTGGCATACAGCATCAATCTAGCATACTTCATAGATTCCTCAGAGAGTATTATGTGTACCGACCCTTGGCACATGAACTCTGAACCTGTGTTGACCTCCCCACTGCCTTTGACCCAAACACAATTGCCAATGTTCCTTAACTGCAGAACTCAACCATAGTAAACTGACTAAAATAGACTCTGATGTGTTAAGAATATCCATAGCAACTAAGAATGTTGATGTCCTAGATTCTTTGTTGATTTCTGAAACACAAACGTTCTTGTATGCTTATTTTCCACGTTTTCTCTGTATTCCTAAGTACTCTTCTTTCAATTGTCTACAATCTGGTAGACTTTTCCTTTTCTTCATCATCAAATCATTCTTTAGTTTTCATCACAATTTTCCAATGGTTGCTTTCTCATTTTAAAACTAATATAATATTCTAAGAAATTTACAGAAGTTCTCTACCTGTCATTTTCTGGGTGCCCTAATACACCTCCAGTAGTAGAAAACTGTACTGACGACCTTTCAGAAGCTTCCGTAAATTCTTTAAAAACTTTATCGTGTAAAGTGTGCAGCTAACCAGCGTAAGAATTGTGAAAAAATAACTGGGGGGGGGGGTTTGGACCATTACCCACATGGAATCGGGGTGTGAAGAACAGACTTTAACATGGGGCTATAAGAAAGACTGGGGGGGTTGAAACCCCCCCCCCCCACCCCTCGCCCGGCAATTCTCACCCTGCAGCTAACGCCCACCTTGATGCAGTCCATGAGTATAGGCTGGATTGTTTTGGGTTTCTTGCCATCTTCACAGTGTAAATCAGGATGCTTCCTCATTTTAATTGACCAACTGTTCAAGGTCACTCTTCCTAAGTGAGGTCTCACAACCTGTATTTCGTGGGGGTAGCCATAAATAGAGTGATCTCTAGATCCGTGTAGAAGGTTCCTTTCAAACTGTCTGTACATTCATTAAATTGCCATTTGTTTTTAAGATGTATAATGTGGAGTTGGCTATACAATTTCCATTTCTCTCTACTGTTTGGAAGGAGTTGACTCGATGACAGCCAGTATTTTAAAACCTTTTTCTTATTTTTATTACCCTCATCATTACTGCCGATTTCCAAAAGGATTTGGAATACAGATTACTACAACGCTTTTCTAACAACACGGAGAGAATCTGTGAAGACTGCAAAGCTCTAAATGAGCTGACTAGTGAGTTTATTCCAATCCAGCCAAATGTCTCATTAATTTTTCTATAGCATACACAATGAAAGAGTTGTTGGAAGAATAATGGTGAACATTGCAATTGCAACCATACCCTTCTACGCCTTTGACTCCCTCAGCATATATATATATATATATATATATATACACTGTGTCCCAATAAATCGGGCACCCTTTTTATAATGTGAATAAAACTGGTAAATATTCATCGATTGTCAAAATTTCAAAACTGTTCTTATGCTGAGATAATTATCTACAAATTGGTAATTTATGAACGGCCCTCACTAAAAAATGACGTCATAATGACGTCGTTAATTTACATATCGAAACCAAATGTCAACAAAAATCGTTGTGTTCGCTACTTAACATTTGAATTCTCTTATGCAAATGACGTAATTGTGACGTCAAAATTCATGCCAGAAACTTCATATTTGAATCAGTGTAAGATAATTATCTCAGGATATAAACAGTTTTGAAATTTTGAAAATCGATTAAGATTTACCTGTTTCATTCACATTATAAAAAGGGTGCCCGATTTATTGGGACACGGTGTATATATATACAATTATACAATGTCATGTATATATATATATGCGGATATGACCTTTGCAGCCGTTACCTCGCTTGAGGGCTAATTATGCAATCTGAACTTCTGGTTAGAGGCCTTTTTTCTTTGATATCCTGATGAGAGAGTTGGATTGTCTAATGGTTAGCATGTTAAACCATCAAGAGATATGCCATGCCACAGGTTCAAATACTTGCCATGGCAGAAACATAAAAGCAAAAGAGAATGAAGTCCCTGAAACTTCCTACACAAGCTTAAGGGACTGCTCTTCTTGCTTGAAAAAGATATGTCGACAACAGGGTTGCAGAAATATTATCAATTAATAGATTAATCTTTAATTAACATTAAAAATAAGATTTATTTTTAACGATTAACTGAAGACCACTTATATAGCGCCTTACAATAATCTCACGAAGGCACTTAACGTGACTATACCGACTGTTGGTTCAAACTTGTCCCTCTCAGTCACCATAAGCTGTTTTCCACTATTCTTCTGCTCAGTAAGTCAAACGCCTGAAGCTGTTCACACCATCAGATTCTGGCATGTATCAAACACATGCCTACAAAAAATCTGAAGCCTCAGACCATTTTTTGGAAGATAATCAGCAATCCTGCAGCTACACCAAGTCACCCAACATATTTAGCTCTAATCAATTGCCTACATCGTGCTCTTCTAATTAGTGGATCAGACATGTCACATTGTCACATCCTAATCTGCCTACACACTCTCAGTTCACACCCACACTTGCACCTAAATTCGTTCTATGAGTCAGTCACAATGTTCCTAATTTGTAATTAACGATCATAGTGCTCTTAATTTGATTTTGTAACAATATACACAACAGAGATTCCATGAATTGCGTTTGATCTACAACCAACTTTTAAAAGTGCTGCAGTTTGTTGAAACAAGAATGCATCAACTCTTCATCTTTGATTTATATGGTATGGTATATGAACATTTATAAAGCGCCTCTTACAGACTAGCTATTCAGAGGTGCTCTCAGCGTGACAGCCCCGAGGAAATGAAAGAGACTTCAAGTAGGGAAGGGCTGAAGATGACACCACTAATAAGATCTTACTACGGATAGTGGGAGGGAGGCAACATGTACGAGACCTTTCAATGCATCCACAATTTTCTACGAATAGGTGGACTATTATTAAACTATAAGGCTTGCTTACGTTTGTCTAAGTAAGGACCTCCTTCTTTGATCTGCCTAAGTTACTTGTTATATTGGTCCAGTGACCTAACACGATGTCGATGTTGTTGTTACGAATCTGCATAAAAACATTCTTGGATGCTGATTATTGGCTACCGGCCTCCATTTCCCATTTATTGAACCTTGGTTGAATCATCGATTAAGATTGCCCCCTTAATCTTCAATCACGTCAACATTTTTGTTCAATCACATCAACATTTTCGTTCAATCACGTCAACATTTTTGTTCAATCGCATCAACATCTTTGTTTAATCACGTCAACATTCTCAATGGCATCTTTCTCCACTCTGACTTCATCATCTTCTCATCCACCTCTGATCCTTTTCTTATGGCTGATTTTTTCGATTTCTTTGAATCCTCATTTTCTGATTCCTGACGCCAGAGGGCTACGATCTATTTCTTTTTCCGTGGCCATCTTCAAGTTTTCGTTATCACTCGATGTTGTATCGTTGAATCAGCCCAAGGTGATTGTACAAAGTTCATTATGATGCTGTTCATCAACTAGAGTTTATCTTTTATTTCACCGTTAAATAATTATTACTGCAAAACAAATTTTTTTAATCAAATGTTACTACACAACTCTCTCCAGCTGCTTCGAATTGAACACTCCAGTCTTCCATTGCCATGACCCATGAAAGATCAAGTTCAAACTCAACTCATTCTCTAGTCTAAAGTGGACCAAAACTATGAAATTACAGATTTGCATGGACTGCTTGCTATGTCATGGACTGTTGGCCCTTTCATGTTTCAGTCATGCCATGTGTCACACTTCTCATGTCTGCTGAGAGTAACTTCCCCTGTAATGTAAGCAACTGGAGGGTCACCTCCACCCCTGTAACATTCTATGGTAATGATGGGAGGTTCGACCCATTGTAAGAATTGCCGCCAAAGACCTCCAATCCTCCATGTAGTAACTTCTGGCTCAAAGACCTCCAATCCTCCATAGTAACTTCTGGCTCAAAGACGTCCATAGTAACTTCTGGCTCAAAGACCTACATAGTAACTTCTGGCTATAAACTAGTCAACTATACATCAGTACATGTAGAAAACACAGCTCACTACATGACTATAAACTTCTATATATGTATGCAAAGTAAATCAGTTCCAATATCATAGACACATAATTCAGTATATATCAACGTCAACACAATGTCCACACAACATTAAGTCTTGCAAATGCAGAAGACCTCAGAAGACCTGACAGACCCAATTAAGCTAAATCGAATGAATAACTTAAATGTCTTAACACATTAACAATGAGCGGCATCGGTTTATGAGTACACTGTTGGTGCACCTATACTCCTATTAAAGTCCACACTACTCTTCAGCTACATGAGAAAACTGCAGAAAAAACAAGATGCCTGTACTACAAAGTTTTCTATGCTTGATAAATAAAAACTCTATGCAAAGAATTTGTGCCAGATAATGCAAATTTGATGATAGCAAACAGATCTGGTCTCTACAAATGTCTTTTGTGATCTGTTCAAGCAAGTACAATAGGTGGGCAACTTCTGTTTAGCACCAAACTCCATCCTCCTTTATCCTGGCTTTGCAACATTTTGCATCACCTGAAAATGGTAGTTTTCGTTGTCAGCATTATTTTGTCTGGCTCTAATCCGCTCTGTTTGCATGATCCACAACAAAGCATTGCCACCAATGATGCATGTGCAATTGTGCATGTATGATATGCAATGCATTATGCATAAATCATATACATAGTTACATACATGTATATATATATGCATCTATGACCTATAGTGTCCTATACATATATGATATATATATATATGTGACCTGCTCCTCCAAAAGGAGGCTGTTGGGGAAAATATGAGTTTTGTATATTTTTGTCTAAAAATGATAAACAATCACTTCTATTTGAAATGCAGAAAAAATTATTATTTTATCTCAATTGGTTCCAAAGATATGAATTTTTTAATGTTTTGACAGTCAAAAGTACAATTTCGAGAAAAATGCATTCAAAGTTTATCATCTTAATACAAACTAAATTCCTTAGCAATGCTTGTTTACTGACAACGTTTATGACTTTAATTGGTAATCTTACAATGGCTATGGGTGAAGTCATGTGTGCAATAGAATCATAATTTTAGGGCCTAAATCAACAATTCGAGGTCAAGAAATATGACGCAACCAAGGCCACATGTCTATCACTGCACTAAAAACAAAATGGCGGACAAAACGGCGGCCAGAATCTTAAATGGCCACAAGTGGAGTTATGTATGCAGTAGAAATATGATTTCAGAGTCTAAATCAACATTTTCGAGGTAAATAAATGCGATGGAAGCAAGGCCACATGTCTTGTCTAGCACTGCACTAAAAACAAAATGGCGGAAAAAATGGCGGCCATAATCTTAAATGGCCACAAGTGGAGTTATGTATGCAGTAGAAATATGATTTCAGATTCTAAATCAACATTTTCGAGATAAAGGAATGCGATGGAAGCAAGGCCACATGTCTAGCACTGCACTAAAAACAAAATGGCGGACAAAATCGCGGCCAGAATCTTAAATGACCACAAGTGGAGTTATGTATGCAGTAGAAATATGATTTCAGAGTCTAAATCAACATTTTCGAGGTAAATGAATGCGATGGAAGCAAAGCCACATGTCTAGCACTGCACTAAAAACAAAATGGCGGACAAAATGGCGGCCATAATCTTAAATGGTCACAAATGGAATTATGTATGTAGTAGAAATATGATTTCAGAGTGTAAATCAACATTTTTGAGGTAAATGAATGCGATGGAAGCAAGGCCACATGTCTAGCACTGCACTAAAAACAAAATGGCGGACAAAATGTCGGCCAGAATCTTACAATGGCTATGGGTGAAGTCATGTGTACAATGCAATCATAACTTTATGGTCTAAGTCAACAATTTCGAGGTCAAAGAATGTGGTGGAATTAATGTCACATATGTAGTGTCACATATGTAGCACTGCACTGGCCTAGTTAGCTACACCGGTAAGCGATAGCGGCATACGTCTGTTGGTTGCAACGTACTGCGGTTCAAGCCCCGGGCTGTGAGTTGACATTCAGAGATTTAGATATCTCGGGCTAGCACGTCTGGGACGCAGGGGCGGAAGCTCCTGCGGAGCAACCTTTGGCAAGTTGCTTACCCATCATTGTCTGTGAGGAAGGCAACGGGAAACCACCTCACTCATCTCATCCCCAGGGGCGTAAAGCCAATGAACCTGCCTTCGGGCAGAGAACCACCACCATCATCATCATCATCATCATCATCATCATCATCATCATCATCATCATCATCATCATCATCATCATCATCATCATCATCATCATCATCATCATCATCATCATCATCATCATCATCATCATCATCATCATCATCATCATCATCATCATCATCATCATCATCATCATCATCATCATCATCATCATCATCATCATCATCATCATCATCATCATCATCATCATCATCATCATCATCATCATCATCATCATCATCATCATCATGTATCACTGCAAGGAAACCAAAGTGGTGGACAAAATGGCGGTCAGGTCCTTGAATTGGCTATAAGTAAAGTTATGTATATCTAATGGAAATAGGAATCCAAAGTGTGAATGAAAAATGTTTGAGTCAATGATTGTGATATAATTAAACGTCGCATGATGTGCAGTTGACAAACTCTATAATTTTATGACTGTGACGCAGGACCAATGCCTGGCCACACTGATGAAGATGACTTTCTTTCACCGCACTCCGTCTTGATGAGGATGGTGTGACCTTGGTTTCATCATATTCCTTGATCTCGAAAATGTTGACTTAGACCCTGAAATCATGATTCCATTACATACATGACTTCACCTACAGCCATTGTAAGATTCTGGTCGCCAATTTGTCCGCCATTTTGTTTTTAGTGCAGTGCTAGACATGTAGCTTTGCTTCCACTGCATTCCTTGACCTCGAAAATGTTGATTTAGACTCTGAAATCATATTTCTACTGCATATATAATTCCATTTGTGACCATTTAAGATTCTGGCCGCCATTTTGTCCGCCATTTTGGTTTTAAATGCAGTGTTACATATGTGACCTTGGTTCCATCATATTCCTTGATCTCGAAAATGTTGACTTAGACCCTGAAATCATGATTCCATTACATACATTACTTCACCTACAGCCATTGTAAGATTCTGGTCGCCATTTTGTCCGCCATTTTGGTTTTTAATGCAGTGTTACATATGTGACCTTGCTTTCTTCGCATTTCTTGACATCGAATATGTTGATTTAGACTCTGAAATCATATTTCTACTGCATTCGTAACTCCATTTGTGAACATTCTAGATTCTGGCCGCCATTTTGTCCGCCATTTTGGTTTTCGTGCAGTACAACATATATGCCTTTGATTCCATTGCATTCCTTGAACCCAATAGTCTTAATTTAGAGTCTAAAACCGTGTTTCTATTCCATACAATACATTACTTTTAGTCATTTGAAGCAATTGGCAACCATTTTGTCCGCCATCTTGTTTTCCCATTGAACCGCTAAAAATCCAGCTTGCTAACCACGATTTTCGTTTTCAGGAGGGTCAAATTAGTCTGAAAATACCGGTTAACAAATTGTAATTTTCAGATCCCAAGCCTAGACTAGGCCTATAGAGCGAGGCCAGATTCTGGCGCGTGACCTCATTGCTATTGTCTGACATTTAATGACCTACATAATATCGCAGAGTTTTAGATACAAAAATTATGAATATCACTATAGGAAACCGCCCAAACGATACTATTTTTTTAGCAAATTGAATCCTACTTTTCAATAACGCATTAAACATGGGAACTAGCCGATTAAGACCAAAAAATTTTCCTTAAACGTGTCGTAAAGATGAGTTGAAATATTCACCGATAATTTCTACCGGTCCCACAGAGTTGTCATTTTTATTATGAAATGGGTGAAATAATTTTAAGTAAATCTATTTTTTGTGTAGTATAGGATCTTATTTACAAATTTATGCCAAAAACCGAAAATTGAAAATTTTACATATGATTGGTGTTTTAGCAAATTTCTCATGTTTTATCATTTGCGACTTCCGCCTCCTTTTGCCGGAGCAGGTCAGATATAATCTATTATTGTTTTTACAATATCAGGGCTGCTAATATTTATAGGCAAAATGATTATTATCAGTTGAAGAAATAAAAATTTAAACTGATTATCAGTTTTGAATTGGTCCTAGAGAAAATGATCAGTTCTCAGTCCTTGGCAGCAATAAACAAAGATGGCAACCACTAGAATTCATTGCATTCGACAACTTTTTGATGTTATAAAAGTGCTTACGAGGTATTGTACTTAACTCGTCTCAATTGTTGATGGCAAATTTTATATTGGTTTTCATTTATGCCAGAATAAAATGCAATATAAACTTTATGAAATGAGTGACAGTATTGCATAAGAAGTGAGGCATCACAACGCCAAACAGTGATATCTATTGCATTGGTATCTAAATTGCATTGATATCTATTGCATTGGTATCTAAATTGCATTGATATCTATTGCATTGATATCTATTGCACCATCGGTCAATGACCTCTTCTATATATAGGACCATAGGTAACACGGTGTTGCAGTCACCATCTGTTTGTTGCAGTTAGTTTGTTCTCAGGGTAATCTTCAAGCTTATAAATGCATGAATCAACTCTTAGAATTTTCTAACACAGTTTTAAAATGAATCCTATTTTTTTATGAATACATCACTTTGTAAGCAGTAAAGCTGATAATCTTACGCACTGTTTTACACTGAAAACATCATCAAACGCAATGAATCCCTGCGTCCGCCATCTTTTGTTTATCACTGACATGCTGGGAACAGACGATTTTTTCTATCAGAACACACTGAAAATTGGTTTAAAAATCGGATTTCTACAATCAATAATAATCGGTTTGCTAAAAAAAACGATATCAACAACCTAATACATACAGCACACAAACATCATCAACACCTCTTAGGTGCATAATTCCCATATGTGGGGTCAGACCACCTTAACACAATGCAAATGTAGCCTACATACAGGAACGTACAAACTCTATCATAAACATTCTGTATAGTGGTGTACCAATACATTTCGCCAATTTATGCGATTATTAGCTGTGTTGACTGTATATACACACATAGCTCTAATGAGAAAGAGAACATGCATGGAAGTGACATGGTTGACATAAAAAAGTGCAAACATAAAAACATATATATTACATATACGTATACATATGCAAGTTGTATATCACATGTGCATGCATGTATGCAGCTTAGGTCCATATAATATATGGAGCTAATATACCTATATTATACAGGTATAAACAAATACTTGCATACACAAAAAATTCACGAGAACACTAATAATTTAATAAAGAAGTTGTATGAATGTATACATGTACGCACATGTATACATACACATGCATTGCATACGTTTCAAACAAGCACTACATTATGATATCAGCAACAAAGTGAAAGACCCTGCTCAGAACCAAACCAGTGCTCAGTTGATTTTCATTTAAAGCTGTTTTTTGAAGGCAAAAGAGAAAACAAAGTACCAATTTAAGCAAACATCCAAATATCAGCCAAAAAATCACGAGAGACCCGCTCAAGTTCTGCCAAAAATGAAATTGGAAACTTGTCAAAAAACCCAACCTAATTTCACGCACATCATTAACTAACGTCATTTTCTGCCTGTCTCCAACCACTTGGCAATGCTCAATATGTGTGCAATTGTGCATGCATGTATGTATTTATGTATGTAATATGTATGTATGCAAGCATGTGTGCGTGCATATGTACATGACCAACTCCATTGTTTCCACAATTCATATCCTCAACTCGAAAGGCAGCAGTGTTGAAGGGTAAATATAAAGTCTGTATGAACTCATGATTTCCATTCCCTATACACTTTCTTATTTTTGGAGCATCATTTCTCTGATGAATGCTCAGTCTGTGTCTAATAACATCTTCATTCACTTTTATATTTCTAGTCTTCTCTTTGCTTTGAACTCCTTCATACAAATCTGGCATGCAATATGTCTTAATTGTGAAAAACTTAGAAAGTTCTGTGAAATAGGTTAGTAATGAGATGCGATACAGCACAGTGCACAACAAGTTTTATTGGTCCATAAAATAATTCATATACAACCAAAACAAAAATATGTAGTATACACATAAATCAGAATCTGTCTATTTACATAAAAAAAGATTCTACATCAGATTCAATGTGTATGTGTAATATTGTGTATTTCTATGCGTATGTGTTGTGTGTGAGTGTGTGTACTACTTGTGTAAAATGTGTAGGCATTTTTCTGTATGCTTAATTGTTCATGTGCACTGTAGTTAGGTGCACAATGACACATACGTACATATATGCATACATACATACATACATACATACATACATACGTACATGCATACATACATACATATATGCATACATACAGGACCAACTTAAATGCAGCTGCAGGCTAAATGACTGCTGATAAGGACAGCCATGCTTTTGAGCTGCTGACTAACCCTGAAATAAACTTTCCTTTTATTTTCGCTTTCAGCTCAACCAGGCTGTCCAGGCATAGCCAATCCCTCAAACTATCCCATGAGTATCAGTCCAAAAATAGAGTTTATAGCATCCTGTACTGTCATCACAAGAAGCAAGACAAAGCAGATGAGAGAAATCTATAGGCAATTAAAAGTGGATAGCAGGAACAGGACATACGGAACAGGATACGACTTACAGCAGTCAGGAAGAAAAGGAAAATAGAAAATTACTTCAAAGTGGTAGACCTTTAGAAGGCTATGAATGCGGAATTGCGGATCCCATAGAACTGAAGCAGAGAGAAAGAGAAAACCATGAAATAGGATAGAGTGCACGAGGACAATGGAAAATGGACAGGACAAAAGACACTGGACTAGAATATAAGGCCATATGAAGGATGTAAAGAATAAGAGGACATAGGACGAGGACAACAAAGAGGACATACAACAGAAAACATGACAAAAAAGGACAATGCATAATGAGATGCACATGATAAAGAACAGTGCTCACGCAGTGAGAACAACCGAAAATAAGAAAAAAGAACACATGTATGTGGCCTTTTGTATGCATTTGTATGCTTTTGCAGCACAAAGAAGAAAGCACAAAAATGAAGCAAGTACACAAAAGAGAAGGGCACAATAATATATGGAAAAAAAACCAACAAATCAGTATGTTGAAGTTTTGAGAACGTTTAGCATTGCCATTGCCGTACGTTGGTTTCCCATAGTCTACCTAATTTGGAACGCATCACGCTATTCTGCCTGGTCCATATGAAAAGAATTTGGGTTCAAAGTCTTTCAAAACTTACTTGGAACAGACTTGGGGGTAATGAACCAGAGCACAAGTTCTTATTTTACACCCATCTGTGTTACCAAGCAAGACTTGGCACTGCAGTTGCCTGAGAAGGATAGGAAATTTCTCCAACTTAATTCTACAAGTTCTATTCTTAGGGTGATAAAATTGCAGAGATCTGCCTCTAGGCTTTCTACTCATTAGTGAACATTATAGACGTTGACTCACTGAAATAGCTTACTTACTATCAAGCATAAAAAGTAGCCATGCAAAGCTATTATGCAATTAATATAAATATCCAGTCAGACATTTGAATGTGTACAGATGTACAGAGCCACAAATATTTACACTCATGTACAAGGAAGCCGAATATGCATAATCCAGGATTCCCAGAGCCTGGCAATTTGTTTTTCATTATAGCCAGCAGGCAAATGGCAATCTAAAGAATTAGGGCATACAACCACATCTGGAAATCCCCAGGGTCCTGTACTTTCTGATTTGCCTGCGAATCAGGCTAAACCTTTTCTCTGAACAACCTGATGTACAACTCGATGGAGTACATTAACCCTTTACCGACTGAAGGTAGTAAATGGAATGGGAAATCCTATACTATACTATAAATGGTTAACTTTTACCATGCAAGTCCACTACACGATCCAAAAAGTTAGTCAGGTAACAGATAAGTGAGTCAGACAATTAATATCTGCAGACAAACAGCATTTAGACAAGACAATGCAAAGGAATTGAACAATGAAGAAACCAAGCAGCATTCCATCAACATAACAGTTAATCAATAGATCTATAGATCAGTCTGTGTGTAGGATTGTAGAGAAGTGACATATCAATCAGCCAACCTTCACAGGAGTTCTGTTGCCATGGAGACGTTGCGTCCGGAGACGGCGTTCCCTGGCTGGTGTCTGGTGACGGAAGCTTTCCATTCTCTCCGTTCTCATCGCTTTCGTTGCTGTAGTAGAAAGTGGAAGTACTGAACGAACGAGACACGGACACTGTGTGCATAAACAGAAAAAACAGAACAGAAGTTAAACATCTTGGAAAATTAGCTATTTGCCAAAAGACATTTTTTTACTTAGGTGGGTTACAGTGGGGTGAGGGGAACGTTCTGTGCCTTGGAGCCGGAAGGCTGTAGATTCGAATCCACCTCAAGCTGTCGCGCAGGGACCCTGAGCAAGTTCCTAGCTCACAATTGTTCATGCGCATCAGCATGAATTCAGTGTCCGCGCAGTAGTCAGAAACGTCTTCGAGTCGCAATCTTCAAGTTGTGCTATTACAAGCATTCATACAAACAATTCACACAAAACCTACCGGAACTTCTTCTCACAGGGCTCAGCGCACTGGGAGTGCCTCTGAACGGTTCACCCTAGTAAACCCTACTAGAGACGCTTTATAAATCATCATCATCAAGGGCGAGCCCCACTCCGGAGCGTAGCCGTCTCCACAATTCTCCGCCAACCACTACGGTCCTGCGCACATCTCCAAGCGGCGTTTAGTCCAAGGCCCAGCGGTCTAAGGTCTGCGTCGACTGTCCGGGTCCATGTGTGTCTTGGTCGTCCAATCGGTCTCTTCCAGGTTGCTTTATAAATGTTTAAATACAATACAAACATTCAATTCGATATGACTGTATTTGATATTTTACCCTCCTTCCAAAGTTCACACATGACCACAATATCTATAACAGACATCAGTGGTGCTGAACAATTAATTGTGTGTGAAGACCCTTTAACACAATGGCCTGAGTCTGAGTGAAGATTGAATCTATACCTTCCATGTCACAGGCTAAAAACAACATCCTTTTGGCAGCAGCGCCCCACCCTAAGTCATAAAAATCTGTAAAAATGGCTCATATTGTATTACATTAGGCTAGAAGTTCAGCAAAGAGTAATAATAATATAATCTGTCAAGCCCATGAATATGTAATCTTACTAAGAGTGTAAACTGTGCATCAGACAGTGGCAAGAAGTAGCACAAAAGTACATAAACTCAGAGAGAAAAAATGTTAGTACATAGTACTACATATGTCTCTGTACAAATACAACATAGAAATCACAAGCTTGCTTTTAACACAGTATAGATCTTTACCACGGTTTTATAACCATATTTCTTGTTTGTATATTTTACGATTTGGTGCAAATTCATTTATTTATTTATGCTTTATTAATATATTTCCCATTTCATATTCCACATTTTGTTGTAAATTAAATTATTTATTAATATTTGATCCTTTTGTTACCTGTTTTATATTTTGGTATGAATTAATTTACTAGTTTGCTTTATTACTATATTTCTAGTTTTTTTATATTCAATGTTTCTGAGTAAATTCAATTATATATATATATATATATATATATATATATATATATATATATATATGCTTTAATGCCATATTCTGCCTTATGTTCAATATTTTAGTCAGTATAGCCTGTAGTTTAACATGAGTGATATACTTCACATCTGTGTGGAATTCTTGCACATAACTATTTCAGTTCAAATTCATGCCTGTGGTTCTTCCATATTGGTTATTCTGACCAATTGATGCCATGGCTGGGTAAAAAGAAATAGTAGTCACTCAGTCATGGTCACATTTACGTAACAAAACTGTGCATGCACATTTTCTGTTCTTGCATAAGCACGGCCTTTGAAACTAAATCCCTGGTAAAAGCAGACACTAAAGAATGTGATCCTTCTGAACTTAAAGTAGTTCTCATCACAGCTTCAACACTTTTTCAATCATTCTGGTTACGACAAAGGATCAAAATAAACTTGTTGAATAAGTCTCAGTCAAAATGTCGTTACATTAAATTAGGCACTCAGAACCAGCCACCCAATGCCCAAAACAACTGAGGTAAAAGTCTAACAACATAAACTTTGTATCAAAGATCAGATTGGATGCAGCACACACAAATCTGCAGCCTACATTTATTCTAACCATTTAATGCTTACGTTTTCTTTGTCACTATATGCCTTGACATTATTATATATATTATATATATATATATATATATATTATATGAGCTTTGCTAAACCATTTTCGGACAATTAGCAGACCGATATCTTGTGTCTGGCGGTCATGTTGCCCTCCTGCAACATGTATACGCTGTTTGTGTAACAAACCACAACCTTTTGGCAGAATATATAATTAGCCACTAATTTGAAAGTCAAGCACTCTCATTAGAAAACTGGGTGAGAGAATTATGGACCAATGATGACAGGGTGGCAGATTGCTAATCTCTTGCACCTCTGCAGCTCAGATATATTCATCATCTGTAATGACAATCTGCTGTTAAACAGTGTATGAGCTAATGTAACTGGTTTCCTGCTATTATATTCAATATATTGCTGTTTTGGTGGTAGAACTTCAACTGGAATTGGGAATCCAAATATTTCTAGTACGCCGGATCCTCGTTGCCATAATGCATGCTAATCCAATGTCAATTCGGGTATTTATCAGTCTCTCAGCTGTTGATTGGCCTACAATATTTGCTTATGTGTACACATTTATGATTTTTTGGGGAACAGTCATATATTGTTCAATGTTCATATCATAGATGTAAAAAACGGGGTTTTTTTCGGTTTTTTTATTCTCTCTCGTTTTTTTTCGTTTTTTATTTTTCCATCGTTTTTTATCGTTTTTTATGTAACTATATATTTATTTATTTGCTGTCTATAATTATTTTTCTTAATTTAATTTTCGTCTGATATTCCATAAATTTCCACTTTACTCTCAAAGATTCAGCTAACTATATAGTGTCATTATGTAATTGTTTAAGTCATCATTTAAGAAATACATATTTGCAGAATAAAATAAACTTGCATAACGAAGGTTTTTGAGCTTAAAATGAAGTTTCACATGTAACAAAGGCAAATTATTGTCCGTTTCCGTTTTTTAATGTTTTTTTTTATTTTTTTGAAAAAACGTCGTTTTTTACCGGTCTTTATTTTATTTTCATCGTTTTTTACATCTATGGTTCATATAGCACAGCATCTAGAGAAGTACTTAAGTACTTAGTTTATTTTTAAAGTTCTTTTATATTTCCATTTTATTTATTTCTAGAGCAAAATATATTGCTCATGCAAGCACAATTGATGTGTGACAGTATATTATATAATTAATTAATCAGCAATTATCCATACATCAATAATAATTAATTAGGGAAATTGAGCCTCAATTAAAACCCACACCTATTGTGACTGTATCATTAACTTATCCTACAACATCCCACATATCTGATTAATTATAAACATATTACCTGCTTAATTATAGAGAATATAAATTTATTTAACTTAATAAGCCTCTAAATAAAGTTTAATGAACTTAATAAGCCTGTAAACCATCACTAACACTCAGGACTTTAGACAGTTGCCCTGGCATAACTTTCCTTGTCTCTCAATCAATCCCTTAATCCCTTCCTCCTCCATCCAGAGCTCTATTCCTGACAGGAATTATTGGGAGTTTATTTGTGGAATATATTATCTGCAAAATATATTTTAGTATTGGAATTATTTTCAAAATCTAATGTAAAGCCAAAATATACATTGAGCATTGATCCTTTCAGACAATGCACGATTCTGAATGCCAATCTTTCTACGATGATCTGTTTACAGTCCAACTTCAGAAATAACTGGCGCTTTGCACTACCTAGGGCTCAAAATTGCTTGTCTAACATATGACTTTACCTCCTCCTTTTATTTTGACTATGCCCACTCATGCTCAGCACTCGGTCTGCTTACAACAACTACTCTTGCTTCAAATCTACCATCTCCAATACACTGGCTCTATATAAATAGAAACTTAAAGCATCCAAAGTAGTCACAACAATATACAATAGAAGTCGTGGACTTTTGATCTTTGTAAAACTACAGATCTATTTCATCAGCCGTTGTGTGAATTTTTGTGCTGTATGACCCTTGCTGTTTTGATGGCCTATAGCTCTGTCTCCTGGCATCTCCCAGCCAATTTTCCAATTTGGCATCTATCCAGGACCAGTTATCACTCATTCCCTTGAAGCTAAACAGACCTTGCATCAGACTTTTGACAATTTATGCATGAAAATATGAAGACCATATGCAAATCCATCTTCAATTCAATCATGAACAAATGGCATTTGGAGGACTTAGCCGGTTATGTGCATCAAGATCCATAGTCGATGTAAAGTAATCCTCTAACAACTTTAGCACTGTAATGCAATATACAATGAACCGAACCCTGTGCATCCAGCAGTTGCAGATCATCCAGCCTTCTCCTATTATGTATAATATATATTGATTAGTGCTGCTCAACCACCAACCAACAGGACATAGATTCAAATCCGTGTCAAGTGTAAACAATTTCAGGATTCTGGCACGAAAAGTGCCCTTCGTGACTCAGCTAAAAATTAGTAGAGTGTTTGTTGTGAGATCAGGTCATTTACAGATCACCGCTCTCCCAACTCTGGTGTACAGCGGTGATCTGCTCTCTGATTGGCTGATTAAGCCACTATAATGCAGCAGCGGTGCTCTTTCTCCGTGGCTGTTTGGCAGGTCCTTGAATGGACTCCCTGTTGTACTTCGCCTGGTGTCTAGAGGAGTAGAGGTCACACCATTATGTTCCTTTCAAACTTAAAAACTACCTTATTTAGCCGTGGTTGGACTGGGTGCACTTCTGAGTAGATAATCTATAACCTCGAATGTGCTCTATAGATATATACACTCAATAATAATAATAATAATAATAACAATAATAATATTGGCTTAAGTCTAAGGCAATAAAGTCACTAGTTACACTCAATGTCTGCCTCTTGATGTTAGCTTCAAGAGGGACTGAGCTACGTTCCTTCTCGTGGCAGGTGGCTGCTAAGTGGTTATAGCTCACAGCCTGTGATGTGGAGGACACGAATTCAAGTCTCGCCCAACATAGCTACTGTGTAGGAACCTCTGAACAATCCCTTCGCTCACAATTCTGATACACCATCAAATCAATGTTCTCTCCAATGGTCGTGTGCACGTCTTAAATGTTGAAGAAGGGTTATCCATCAAATACAGTTGTATCGTATTGTATTCTAAGTACAGTCCCTTTTACAGGTGAGCTATTTGCACAAGAATTGTCTTATTACACGGTTGCACAAAATCTCTCTGATATGCAACCTATTTGACAAGTGAGACAAATTAACATGCAATATTACATGTACTTGCAGTATAGTTCTACATGAGAGTTTTTGCAAAATATCAAAACACATCCTGCACCAGCTAATATACACTTTTATACAGTCTTACATATATTATACACACACATATATAATTATATATATATATATACTTAGTGCCATCATCAACATCATCATCATCATTTTAGACAGCTTGTGCCTGAATATCTGCTGGCTGCAGCTGGCTTTAAGCTCTGCAGGAGCCAAACACTTTGAATTCAGTATAGCTGCAAATGTTTCCACTCCTCACCTAGTAGCTGCTGCAACCAAGATAAATTATGCTACTTGTGCCCTAAGCCTCCACAGCCAACCTTGTAAAATAAGCAAGCAATTAAAAAAAGTATATTATATAATAAAATCTAAAACAGCTGCAAAACAGCACTCTGGTTGACAAACATCTATCAAACAACATAAGGCAGATACACAAACAAAAATCAAGCTAGTTAGCCAGTAAGTCAGTATACGTACAGCATTCTGACTATTAAAGTTGCAAAAACCAAAAGGAGCTTTGCTGCTGTGTCAGCCAAAAGTGAAAATCAGCTGCGCAGCCTTATGCAAGGCAGGCCAATACAGACACTTCATACTGCAGATATCCTATAATAATAATAATCTGTAATAAATAATAATAATAATAATGACAGTTGGTATCAGGCAGTAAGAGGCACAAAGGTGCTTGAATTTTGCATCTCCAGGATATAGTGCACAACATGCCTTTCCCATAATCAGACCTCAAATCTTGCCAGAACGGATCAGAGTATTGCAGTCAAAATCTATAAACTCAAATGAAAGTGTTGAGGTTAAATTCAGGCAACAGAAGTCAGTTTCTCGCAAACTGTTGACTCATAATAGCCTATGAACCTACAGCAAAATAGCCACTACATAAGGAATAGTCTAATACTGTTCATATAAGTACCGTAAGCGGTTAAAATGAATCCAGGAGGTAAAACAAACTCAGAGGCAATGAACAAACTAAGATAATTAATACCATCACTGCAAAATTAATCTCACTTTAGATCGTGTTAATCACATTCTATTCACACATGAAGCCATTTCATGAAAAATCATCAGACGTGTATAAAATATACAAAAGTAAACTTGTGTAAATATAAAACTATAAGTAAATAGGTTAACTCTCATATTATAAAGACACATCCTAGAATCACTCCTGAAAGAAACCATGACCACTCAACCAAAGGTCTGGTTTGAAATCAGTTCCCGTCAGAATGAAGCATTCTGGGCTGTTGAATGTATCTGATCATTGTGCCACTTCAAGTACTAGCAACATTCAGCAACCACTTCTAGACGCTGATCAATGGATGCTGATCAATGGATACGTTAGGAAAGCAACCATCAACCCATTCCTCTGGTAAGTTTCTAATGTTGGCACTATACCACCAAACTAAATCCTTCTGACATTGGCAATTATCAGCAGTGCTCAGCACTTGTTATGTCTGTGAAGCAGGCGTTTAACAACGTAACTCGTGGTTAAACAAAGTCCACATTAACTCAGAACAGCTTTTCAACCATGGGTTGCACCCTAAGACTGATGGCCTACAACAGCAGACACTACTATAGCTAGTGTGATCACATACAAAAACAGCCTGCTGATAAAAAGCAGTGATTGAGGCTGGCAAAAAAGTCAGTGGAGCCTCAGCCACAGTCAGTCAGAGAGCTCGACTGTGGGCCACTTGGACCGCTGTTTATAACTAGACAATTTATGTCCACCTGCATTCCTTGCACAGTTTTAAGAGACCTGCAGAGAAGTATCGTACACTGCAAAATAATAAATGCAAGTTCTTTTATGCCAGACGCTGTCAACAGACTCTTCAGCGTTTAAATGGGTCACGACATTAAACTTAACAGCAATAAACCATTCAACCCCAAGTTACCAAAATATCCAAGTGCATACATGCACGTACTGGTACCAGGTATAAAATGCCAAGTGCATGGGCTAAGTAGCATAATAGCAGGCATGTCTTTTGTACGCATAATCGCATATGTCTGCATCCATAATTTGTCATGCACTGTTTTCATGATGCTGCATAAGCATGTCAAGATTTGACAGACATGACAATGACATACTCTGCTAATGTCCCATTTTTTAAACCTGGGTTGAAATCATCATAAACTTCAAATTTATAACGCGCCACTAGCAAGCAAATCACAAGGCCCCAGTTTATTCATGAGCAGTCAGTGTGAGAACAAAACTTCACATAGAAGCATCTAATTTAACAACTCTTTTAACGCCATTACCATATTGTTCAAGATAACAGTTAATGGACTCATCAAGCAAAAACAAACCATAACTGATGCGAGGTTGAAAACCAGAAGATCAAAAGAAATCAGAAGCAGGGCACAGTGGGAACGCAAGTTGAAAGAGGTGGTCTTAATTTTAGACTTGAATCATGACAAAGAACTGACAGAGCAATTCTATTTCAGCAGCGAATTGAAACGCCTTCGACACGCAACAAAGACAACCCAACACTTCACACAAAGCAGATCGAGAGTCACAGAATCCACTGATTAAATCAAATATCTATTTGTGTTAAGCATGGAATCGAGAGAGACTGATAGGCCAACATGCAGTACTTACTCTGAGAATTCTAGGGCAGGTTTTTGACGTGGATTCCATGGCCAGTGAGCAGCCAGTGCAATTAATACAATATGTTCATATTTAGGCTTTATGTTGACTCTGGCACGAGAGTCTTCAGCCATTTGTTGCTTGTTTAGATTTCCGCTAATGTTACTGCCAATGAGAAGTATGTTGGAGTTATTTTAGTGAAGCTGAGCATCAGCCAGTGAGAGACAAGGACATTGTGAAGTAAAAGATACCTGATTATATAATATATACATTATACAAATGCATGTGGAGCTGATCTGCATATGCCTGAACATGGTTAGAACGTGACATTGGTTGGTAAACAACTATGCAAAAATTGGATGGCTAATTAAAAATAATAATAACAACAATACTAAGAATTATATAGTGCCACAACTCAGTCAAGGCCAAATGGAAGGGTGCTACGCATTCATGAGTTCAAAAAGTTAATATTTAGCAGGCATACGATTGTTTAAACCAATCAAATTTATAGACATTGTCTTGTACCTAGAAGCAAAAATTCGGTTCAGTCATAGGATACAGGAGCAGTGTCAGTTGTAACCACAACTCAATTTACATAAGTTTATTTACTGTGAGACCAACTTCACTTATTTGCAATTACAATTCCCATGACACAAAGTTAGGCCAAAGACAGACAAACTGCAACAGAAGTTACAAAACACAGAGATGAAATGGAACAAGACCCTTCCCATATTCCACTGATAAGTGTTCGAGTTCATTGGAAAAAGAAACTGCAATCCTCTGAATGGCGGTCGCAAATTAAAAATGCAAATATTTTATCATCGTACATTAATCGCTCGCTAATTATAAAAAATTTCATCAATCGAACTTCTAGTTTGGCCAGAATGCTTCTCATCGATCCACCTTCTGTTTAGGCAAGAATTTGTTTAATCAATCCCGCTCCTTAATTAAAATTATATTCAAGAATCTTTCATTGACCCCACTTCCAATTAAGTAACAATTATTTTTCATCAATCTGACTTCTATATAGCAAGAATTCTTTTCGTCAACTCGACTTTAATTCCACCAACGCGGTAATTTGGGACAATTGGGAACATTGTTTTCAAAGGATTACCAAAGAAACTAAGGTTCGGTCAACTCGCATTTTAGTCTCCTGTTTTTCATTTGACTCGACTCTAGGCATTAAATCATTTCGCTTCAATTAATTTGATTACTCCATTTCTCGTGCAGAAATATTGAGCACAGGGTAACTATTAAAACTTTTAAAAGCCATTTTTAGTATAGCGTGAAGCTTCTGCGGCGGAACCTTCCGCCAGATAATGCCTTCCGAAACTGCTTATACGGCGGAAGTTCGGGAATCGACCCGAACAAGAGTTTCTAATGGCTAAACTAACCCTAACACTAACCCTAACCGACCCTCACGATGCCTAACCTGCTATTCGGGTCGATTCTACACGTCTCTCCGGTATACATTTGGCGCATGTGCACATCCTTCCGCCGTATAAGCAGTTCGGAAGGCATTATCTGGCGGAAGGTTCCGCCGCAGAAGATTTATCCTTTAGTATAACCATCACCAGCTGGGAGTATTACTGCCGTTGGCCGTCAAAGCGTCAAGATTTTTCAACACCGTTGTCACCCAACACTAAAAGTTTCTGGAACAAAATGATTTCTAATGAATGATCCATGAAACGAAAACAATTGCAACGACCATAAAAATTATTATTTCTATCCCGACGCAGGACCCACGTACCTCCAAAATTTGCAGAGTTGATATCTTGAAATATCTGCTTTGTATCCTGCAGAGATTTCTGTAAAAGACCCGTTTGGACGCAGTAGTTTTCCGTTTCCTTCACTAGCCTCGTCGTCATATTGTCCATTTGTACATCGACTTTTAAAATGTCTTTGCAAATAAAACGCAGCAGCAGGAAAATAAAAGTTACGCACCAACATCAACGACCGCCATTACTCTGTTTACATTATCGCAGATCTGCCGTCGACGCTAGCGCCACCTATACAGCAACTCCACTGATGAAGTCAATGGTATTATTTCAATGGGTGAAGTAAGATTTGGTGCGTAAGAGCATTAAAAAGAGGGCACTTCATCAAATTCACTTCAACATGCAGTCATCGCTATTTCGCTTTTCGTGGCATCGACACGTTTGACGCGTGAGAACGATCGAGTTAAGTTAGCTACTCGTCTAGTTCTCTTGATTGCGAAAATCGAATAGAAATTTCAAACACAATTGCATCGTTCTACTCTGGCGGGTGATTGAACTTCCGGTCCACTATAGGCTGCGCGTACCATACAACAGCTCTTCGACTCGGTTTTTTCCTGGACTTATTTTCCACGCAGGGTTTCTTTGGCTTCATTGGATTTCCCTCAACTACGTGTTTACGTTCAGCATCCACCGCAAAGCTAGGCTGGCAAGCCTGGCATAATACTTTCTCCACTGTACAGTTGGCCTATACGTAGGCTACTATAGCCTAGGACTGTAGCTAATTGTCAACGTGCAGGTGTTAATTTAATACGTAGGCTAGGTCTATAATTAGCATAAAATTATGTCGTCATGGATGAACGATAGAACGAACGTTAGCCTATAGCCTAGGCCAGTGGTTCTTAACCGGTGTTCGACCGAACCCCTGGGGTTCGACGAGCCAGTGCCAGGGGTTCGGCAGAGGTCTTAATATATACATATTCAGTGAAAAATTATCTACTATTTCTTCAAGTTTTATTTAATAAATTTTTGGAAACCTTATTAAATTTAAACTGTTCATCCTGTTAACCTTAGTTTTGTCTTACTGCACCAGTGCACATCCCGATAATTAACACAGGCAGGCATCTTTCTGTGAAGTAATATAAGGTATTACCAATAAGATAATGTAATTTTTCATTGTTTTTCTGCAGAAATAGCATCGTACGTACGACGTACGCTAAAAGAAACTATTACCCTTTTCTTATATACTTATGCCACAGAGTATGTCGAGCAAAAAAGAAAAATTATTGTTCAAATTTGAGGGGTTCGGTGAATGGTCATGGATTTCTCTTGGGGTTCGGCTCCCTTGAAAAGGTTAAGAACCACTGGCCTATATTGATGCTGTTGCCATTTGTTAACTTTGTTCTTTAAAATTAGACTATAGCCCAAACATATGCACTAGCTACGTCATCATCATCATCAACATCCTTAGGCTCAATGCCCGTAGGAGTCCGACGCCACTCTCTGTCTGAGTCTGTCTCGAGTCATGCTGCCCAGCTTCAACCGGTCCGGTCAGCAGGTCTACTCCATACCATTAAACATCTTGGAGTACCTAGACCACCTTGTCTGATTGAAGAGAGTATTGGGAGAGAAGCATGAAGGACAGCCTGGGTCAATGCCCGTAGGTGTCCCACGCTCTCCCCCGACTCTCTCCACTGGTCTGTCCTGACCGGCCTGTGCATGTCTGCTCCACATCATGACACCTTGAAGCATCTGGGTCGCTCTGCCACTTGTGTCGTGGTTTTTGCGGATTTCAATCGTCTTGGTCTTTTACTGCCAGTGTATCGATCGCCACCCATCTGGCAAACGTTCCTCCTTTGTCCGGGCTTAGGACCGGCACAGGGAGGTTGTTGGTTCCCTGTGGCGGAGGATGGATGCAGTTTAACGTCGTGCCCAGGACCAAATGCACTACGTACGTAGGCCTATATTGTGGGACCTTTAGAATGTCACATTTCTTTATAGACCTATAATGTCATTCCTTGTTATAACACTGCAAGCAGAATATTCTCAGGATGTCCGAGGAAGGTATTTTTGTATGGATCAACAATCTCCATCATAATATTTAAACAAGTAGGCTATCTTTAAAATGCAATCCTTCGATGAAGATGTCGTAAACCTTTGTGCGCGAAGATCAGCCTGTGAGTCACCTAATCACAGACATAGGCCTACCTCAATTGATGCAATGCATAATAACATACAGGTTTCAATTAGCCTATAAGTATATGGCCTACGTACACGGTGATTCATAAAAAAAAACGTTACCCTGTATATTTTACTGTAGGCCTAGGTCTAACTCCGCCAAACATCGGGTTATGTAGACGAAATTTTAGGTGAAGATAGAGGATTCATTTCGGAACATTATGGAAGTTAAAATTTATGTTCGAAATGATCTCCTTTGGCATTATACGCATGCGCGAATATGTGTAGCCTACGCCATTTCTGGGCTGATTCATCAATGATGCGCTGATCCATTGTGTCCGATGCCTCCACAATTCGACGACACAACTCGTTGACATCACATATTCGTATTCTGCAGACATTTTCTTGTATGACACTATATACATATCTTATAGTCAACTGGATTTAAATCAGTAGGCGGGATGAAACCACGAGTTTCAGCTTCCATTATGAAACGGTCTCTCGAGCTCTGTGCGCACGAGCGCTATTATGATCGACGATGAAATAAGCTTGCTCCGTAATGTCACGAATGTCTGGCAAAGGACTTTATGTCAGCGGTACATCTCTGTAATATTGTCCATTGGCCTCAACATCTGAAATTCTGAATCCGTGAAATGGATGTTTGAACCGTAATTGTACGACCAAGTGCAGTGACCCGCGACTGATGCCATATATAAGGGATTTGCTGAAAGTCGGTCGATTCCGCAAAAGACGATTTGCTGGAAGGTCTCTCTTCTGTGTAGCCTATACTGGCAGTCTGGCACATACGTGATTGCGAACATTCTGATTGTTACTCAGTGAAAGATTTCTCACTAGGAGGCTAAAGCAGATGAAATTGACAAGGTTTGCACCATAGGCGCAACCGCCCTATGGGACCCACGGGACGCGTCCCCCCAACTTTTTGGAGGCCTGGGACGGTCCCCCCAACTTTTGACGAATGGTCCCCTTCAACTTTCGACGATGGGCCCCTCCAACTTTCGACGAATGGTCTCCTCCAACTTTCGACGAGAGGCTTGGGACTTTTGCAACCGACTATACTGTTAATATAATAGCCAATTCCATATAGACTGGCATATTAAGAACGTAGCCTCTTGATCAGCATTAAGGTGAATCAAGATCGAGTGTTTTAATCCTGCCCGTAGGCCAACATCTTAACCCGACAGTGTTGGCGTCTCACACAGATTGCACGTGAAACTGTTTCCAAGTGTGAATCACGGAAACTGATGATCTTAGGTGATAATTATTATGTGACCCGGCCTTGAGTCTTGACTTTCTTTCAGTAGCCCTATTTTCGTGTCTGGTGTGAATGTTTCTGTCTTACCAAATGCAGAATACCAGGTCATTTGCAGTCAAATGTGCCAGAAATTATATATCATTATTTGCACTACTATTGCAGTAATAAGACAGGATATAAAGAAAAAGAAAGATTGAAGAAATGTTTCGAATTGTAATTGAACAGGAAAATGTTGGTGTAAACTCATTCCATCGCTTCGAAAGCGAATATATACGATTGGATTAATTGCCCATGTTACTTTGTAGCATATATAGGAATCTTTTGCACGGGTTTATATTTTTTTAAAAGCCTATCTCCGCCGTTTTGCAACTGGGACTAATAGAGGTCCCGTCCTACATGTGGTAGACCCTTTTGGGACGGGAATGTCGAGACCTATCCTGTAACGCCCAACTTGGCTGGCATCGAAACTGTGCCTCCCGCAACCCATAGCCTACATATGAGCAAATAACAATTTAGTTATGTAAGCTTATAAATGGACTAAACGGAAATTAATTGAATTTATGTAGGCCTACGTGTTATAAAAGGACCTCAACTCGGCTAAAAGTTGATGCCAAATTATATTAGACGATAAAAGCTTCGGTTTTTATTATATATATATACTTTTGTGACAGCTTCTTACTAACTGTTGGCTGGAACAATCATTTAAAATGACAGTGATTGGCCACTGTAATTAGGTCGGCCAGACAGTATGGGCCTATAGGTCTACAACAAATTATTTGCTTTTAGGAAAACTTACAAACGGTCGTCTTGCGCCGCAAATCTTTGATGTAAGTTTATCAGCTTATCTTTGACTTTTATCTTCAATCGTGTTGAAATGTTTTTGGGGAAATAATGGCGCGTGGGTCTATTATTATCTGCTGTTTCACAGTTTACGTACAGTTTGAGTATAGGCCTAGGCCTACCAAGAATACAATATCATTCTGGAACACTGATGACGTCATTTTAATTGTAGGCTAACTTCTTAAGTCTGAGACCAGCGCATGCAGACATATTCGAAGACTTACATAGGTATACGTCCAGGGCTGTACTTTGCAATTTTTTTAGCTGGTCGAGTAGGCCATAGGCCTACACGCTACCGAAAAAATCGACTTTTCCCGGCAAAATTTTCTGACTATCTTTTTTGTCTTTTCCACCGATTTTTCACCCAAAAACCCTTGACCAACGTGTAAAACGATCTAATTTCGGGATTTTTCCTTATACTATTTTATGCTCGTCAATTCTTTCATTTTAAAGGCGCATCCACCCTATGGGACCCACGGGACGCGTCCCCCCAACTTTTTAAAGGCTTGGGACGGTCCCCCCCCAACTTTCGACGATAGGTCCCCTCAACTTTCGATGAATGGTCCCTCCAACTTTCGACGAATGGTCCCCTTCAACTTTCGACGAGAGGCTTGGGACTTTTGCAACCGACTATACTGCTAATAGCCATTTCAATATAGACTGTCGATCATATTCAGAACGGTAACGGCCCGCTATTCCGAGGGTCCACTATTCCGAAGGTCCACTATTCCGAATATCCGCTATATTTTGTTCGTTATCCCTGGTGGTTAGGGTTAGGGGGGTTAGGGCTGGGCTAGGGTGGGTTAGGTTTGGGGTTAGGGTGGGTTAGAGTTAGAGTTTGGGTTGGGGTGGGTTAGGGTTATGTTTAGGGTTAGGTTTAGTGTTAGGGTTATAAGTTTAGGGTCAGAGTTAGGTGTAGGGTTCGGAATAGTGGACCTTCGGAATAGTGGACCCTCGGAATAGTGGACCCAAACCATTCAGAACATAGCTTCTCAGCATTATGGCTGAATCAAGATCGAGTGTTTTAATCCTGCCCGTAGGCCAACATCTTAACCCGACAGTGTTGGCGTCTCACACAGATTGCACGTGAAACTGTTTCCAAGTGTGAATCACGGAAACTGATGATCTTAGGTGATAATTATTATGTGACCCGGCCTTGAGCCTTGACTTTCTTTCAGTAGCCCTATTTTCGTGTCTGGTGTGAATGTTTCTGTCTTACCAAATGCAGAATACCAGGTCATTTGCAGACAAATGTGCCAGGAATTAAATATCATTATATGTACACATGATTCATTTAGTTATATGCTCTGCTCTATAATAATAGCCTCTATTGCTCTTTTTATTTTTACTGTTAAATTGTTACTATGGTAACGCTTGTCTACACGATGGGAGTTAATTTTTAGGGGGACAACGGGGGACGGTCAGAGGTTGAACCTCACCATTCCTGGCATAGGCGCAACCACCCTATGGGACCCACGGGACGCGTCCCCAACTTCTGAGAGGCTTGGGACGGATCCCAACTTCCCACAAGAGGCCTGGGATGGTCCTTCCCAACCTTTGTCACCGACTGCTACTTTGTTCTTTACTGTTTTGTTACTGTGGTACCGGTATCGTATGTCTATACCCTGGGCGCAGACTTAGGGGTTGGGACAGCGGGGACGGTCCCCTCCAAAGTTTGTGGTGGCGACGGGGGTGCTTCTATCCCCCTCCAATATGTCATGATATCATACATTTTTGCAGTTTAAGCCACTATTTGTCCATAATTTTGTTAAGACGACAGCTTAAAATGCTACTATAACCCTATGAAAATTTAAAAATTACACAATGGGAGAGGCATTAAATTTATTGAAGTCTTAAACCTTGTACTTGTGAGAAATTATTTTGAGCTGACGGCTTAAGAAATCAGACTATTTTTAAACAATCGTTGAGTGGTACTAATTGTAGAGGGAGTAAGTCCTTGAACCTCGGTCGAGCGTCGGCGGACAATCGGCCTGGAGTAGTTCGGTATCTCTCTACGTGACTGGGGTTCGGTTTCCGACTACCGCAACCTAGCTGACGGACGAAGCTGGTACGACAACCACGGTTCGACTCCTGGTGCTGCAGAGGCGGATACGACGGTCCGTCTTGCTCTACGACGACGGTTCGACTCCTGGCGCTGCAGAAGCTGATACGACGTACCGTCTTGCTCTACGACGACGGTTCGACTCCTGGTGCTGCAGAGGCGGATACGACGGTCCGTCTTGCTCTACGACGACGGTTCGATTCCTGGCGCTGCAGAAGCTGATACGACGTACCGTCTTGCTCTAAGACGACGGTTCGACTCCTGGTGCTGCAGAGGCTGATACGACGTACCGTCTTGCTCTACGACGACGGTTCGATTCCTGGCGCTGCAGAAGCGGATACGACGGTCCGTCTTGCTCTACGACGACGGTTCGATTCCTGGCGCTGCAGAAGCTAATACGACGTACCGTCTTGCTCTACGACGACGGTTCGATTCCTGGCGCTGCAGAAGCTCATACGACGTACCGTCTTGCTCTACGACGACGGTTCGATTCCTGGCGTTGCAGAAGCTGATACGACGTACCGTCTTGCTCTACGACGCCGGTTCGACTCCTGACCGCCGCGAAACTACTCCGATCATTCACGCATGCGGTATTGCCTGCTGTGAGCTCCATCGACGCCGAAACTCTTCTTGCTGCTGCATCGACGCACGAACTCTGGCGCTATATAAACTGCTGCATCGACGCACGAACTCTGATTCCCGCGCTGTATATAGAAATTGACACAAACAGTTCGTTCTTGAAGTGCTATAGCGATTGCTGTGAACTGACCTTCTGAACTGTGGCGCTACATAAATCGCCTATTGACTGTGTTGTGAACTCTACATGATCATCGTGGTTTCTCTAATAAATGTGTTTAAGCCTAGTCGGCTAGTCTTTGGTCCCCAGCCAAAGCCTTACTGCGCGGACTGACTGACGGTATCTTGACGACTGGGGTTGGTACTCGGCTCCTGGTGTTTTCGCCCAACCCTGGTCCGCTACAATATCATAACACTATCTAATTGAACTTTAATTATTCATTAGGCCTATATATGCACTCATGTTAACATTTAGCTGCGTTATCGTCAGATTGTCTTTCTCAATTAAACGAATTTATTATACTAATTTTTGCTTGTAATCTAGATTTTTACGTCAATGTTTTCATCATGACTTGTACGTGTCTTTTGACTGGCACCTTTCTATTAATTGAGCTCCAAGAAATTTAATTGCCGTCAATAATTGTCGCAAATTTCTTCTTTCACGCACGAGGTAGGCTACATGGGCACTTGGTCTATTTAGGAAAAGTACGGTATAGGCCTAGATCATAATTATGATATTGCTCTAACTGACGTTATGTGAAAGTGGGTGAAATGCGTGAAATTATACAACAAGAGCTGCGAACGACTCCCAGCTTGTGAAGGTAACGTTTGATAATTCGATCTCAAATCACTGCAATACATATAAGTCTAAACCCTATATTAATGCATGTACGATTCATTTATGGTTTGTAAATTTAGCCGTAATTAAAAATTGCGGTGAAATTCATTACTCAGTGCAAAAATACTTAATGTGTAGCAGACTCCCGAGAGACTCGATATCAAATTCAACGTAGGTCTACTGACACAAAACGGTCTTTTGTCCAATATATCAATTAACTCGGGTTCGGCTCCGCCAGTGTGGCCGAAGCCTTTCAAGAGCTGAACGTTCAAAGTATCGAAGAGACGTGAACACCGGAAGTCGTAGACGTCACCACCGGAAGTCGTAGACGTAGCAGACGTATTCACCGGAAGTCGTAGTGCGTCACCACCGGAAGTCGTAGACGTAGCATACGTATCCACCGGAAGTCGTATACGTAGCATACGTATCCACCGGAAGTCGTAGACGTAGCATACGTATCCACCGGAAGTCGTACTCTGTAGCAGCACGACGGTAATGTTGAGCACGCTGTAGAGGCGTGCGACGAAGTGCTAAACCAGTATTTCCACGTCTATATGACTGGCGACGGCCATCAATAAAAGTGGTGTCCAAGGGTTAGACCACGTAGGCGGAAAGAGTTTCTTGGCGCAATCGTCTGGCGGAGCCACGAGAAGCGACAGTCGCAAAGGCAGTTTTGCGACATCCTCCCACGACCGGGGGAGAAACCTTCAGCGGCAAAATGACCGTTGAGCGACAACAATGTTCCTCGTAAATTATCATTTGTCGGCGAGTTGGATTGCACATTCGGATCTTGTTTTCCGCGGATCTGTGATCGACGAGAGTCCGGGCAATCAACAACCCTTTTTCTGGTGCAGCTGGTACGGTACTAAGCTGTTGGTCACCTGGTGAACCGAGTCTTCCGTGAATTAAGCGGACGGGAAGAATTACTTCACTCTGTAGAGGTATGGACCCGTCAGAACAAGCAACACACCGCTGGCAGTGTTTTGTCATTCCCGGTTTTGACCGTAGTGTCACACGTTGACGACCCATGACGATTGTTCTATCTCCGAAGACCCAGGTCACATTGTTATCCGTAAGCCAGTCTATGCCGAGGATCGCTTCGCTAAGGCTGGGACTGACAAGAAACGTAGCGGCAGTACGATGCTGGTCGATGACCACAAATTGCCGAAGCTCACCCTCAACCTCTATCTCGAATCCGTTAACTGCGACCAGTCTGGTTGAGGTTCGAGTAATCAATGACCTATTCACCCAGTTCGACTGGATGATGCAGGCCTGAGCCCCTGTGTCCAGCACGTCTCTGTTTCCCGTCGATTCGTGCACGTACATGCACCGAAGGTTCACGTCTCTGAGCACAAGCGGGCACCTCTATTGATACGGGTGCGGAGCTGTGGATCGATCGTCCGGCGTCGAGGTCAATCCCATAGCGTTTTCCCGATGGCTGGAGAGTAGGGTAGTCGCGCCAACGATGACCCGACTGATCGCACTCCAGGCATCGTATTGGTTGAGCGGGTTCCCTGGTCCTGTTGAGTCGGCAGTCACGACCCCAATGACCAGTCAATCCACATTTCGGGCATGGCTTCCTCGGAACGCTTCCCCAATTCATTGCAGGTGTTGCTGACGAACGAGTGGTCGAGAGTTGTTGCAAGGCCTGACTCATCTCATCCAAACGACGATTCATCCGGTCCATGAAATCCTTCGTTGTTTTAGGTAATGGGCATTCAGGATCTTCGGTGTAGACAGCGCGTGTTGCTACATGTCGTCGGCTGCTTGTACTGGAAAGCAAAATGAAACGCTCGTACAAACTGCAAGCCTCATCCAGTGTTTTCGGTTCCTTGTCGCGGATGTAGAAAACGACATCTCCGTCTGGAATGGCTCTAAGGAGGAAGCTGATCATGATCTGCTGTCGTGCTGCACCACTGAGATCGCTGTAGGCCCTCCTGGTGAGCCGTAGAACCTCATAGGAAAGTTCCCGGATGTTTTGACCGGGACCAAGGTATTTAGCGCCTGTTCATGAGCTGCGGGAAATTCCGCAGGCCCGAAGCGTGCCAGTAAGGCCCTTTTGGCGTCTTGGTAAGTTACGGCTGTAACATCCTCAATCTCTGCCAGAACGCCTCTTGCAGGCCCATCCAGTGCGCAGAGGAGGGAGGTAGCCATATCATAGTCCGTCCAGAAATTATGTCGAGCCGCGAGCTCGAATAGGATGAGGTACTCTTCTACGGGATCCTTTCCCGTATAACGTCGTATCTCAATTTCTTTCCGTTTAATTTCTGGCCTTCCGTCCGAGGATATTCTAAGTTGTCCGGGTGTGGAGGAACCATACGATGCGGGTGGTGTTCCAGCAGAATCCATTGTCGTAGCTTGTTTGAAGAATGCCCCACGTTGGGCGCCAATTGACACAAAAACGGTCTTTTGTCCAATATATCAATTAACTCGGGTTCGGCTCCACCAGTGTGGCCGAAGTCTTTCAAGAGCTGAACGTTCAAAGTATCGAAGAGACGTGAACACCGGAAGTCGTAGACGTCACCACCGGAAGTCGTAGACGTAGCAGACGTATTCACCGGAAGTCGTAGACGCAGCAGACGTCACCACCGGAAGTCGTAGACGTAGCAGACGTATCCACCGGAAGTCGTAGACGTAGCATACGTATCCACCGGAAGTCGTAGACGTAGCATACGTATCCACCGGAAGTCGTACTCTGTAGCAGCACGACGGTAGGCCTAATGTTGAGCACGCTGTAGAGGCGTGCGACGAAGTGCTAAACCATTGTTGTTGTATTCGGGCTTAACGACACGTTTTCAGATCGAAGATGATTAGTGTCGGAGGCAGAGTACAACCTCACACTCCACGTTTATATTGCGACCGAGCCACCCGCAGTAAAGATCCGAGAAATTAATCTCTGATAATTAAACCGACCAACCGGGAATCGAACCCGTGCAGCCGGCGTGGCGAGCGGGCTACAAACCCAATAGGCCACTTAGGATCTCTGCTAAACCAGTATTTCCACGTCTATATGACTGGCGACGGCCATCAATAAAAGTGGTGTCCAAGGGTTGGACCACGTAGGCGGAAAGAGTTTCTTGGCGCAATCGTCTGGCGGAGCCATGAGAAGCGACAGTCGCAAAGGCAGTTTTGCGACACTACGCTCCCGACTAAGCATGATGCCCTGAACTCGATCGACTCTCGCTGTGTATCGCTTTGTGGCTTACGTTTGAATATATAACTACTACTACAATGCATACATCAGCTGGCTGGGGCGGGTATGAACATATCTAGACGTAACGTAGACTACGTAGTTGACTATAGTAGGGATACAGCCATACAGCAAAGTGTATATTATACACTCGGCCTAGCCTACCGCCTACAGTTATGCTATTGAAGCAATATTATTCACAAGTAGGCTACGCAAATTACCGAAGGCATAAATATTAATTACTAACACAAAGCATGTCCTTCCTAATATTGTAATTTTTGCTCTTTTTTGCGCTAGTAACAATTTCAAAATAACCGATGAAGAGATGAGAGTTTAGTTTTAATTGGGCTACATGAATTTGTAGCAACGGTCTTACTTTAGTATAGCCTCTGCTGACGTGTGGCTTCGTGAGATCACGTGGCCATAGAGGGTTTGCACGGTCTTTTCTATTGCGTGTGAGTGGAGGATGGGAATATAGGATGCGAATAACGCTTTAAATTGTCATTAAACTTCAGTAATTTAGACATTTCGACACCTCTCCTAGGAACAACCCGGAAATATTATGGGCAGTAAGTATATGACAAAAGTTTTTACTTAACGAGATTACAATATTTGTGACCTGTTTCGTGATTTCCGTGAAGAACTCCATACTGCCTACGTGTCCCTCCCATATGGGTAACACACTCATTAAGTCTCCGATTTCATCCAAGTTTTAAAAATAGAATGGGTCAGATCGGTTTTTGGATCCGGATGGTTCATTGTTCTGCGAAATTTGATGGAAACGAAAATTAAATCTGCTTATTATAGATAACAGGATCAATTTGTCGGATCGTGACGAGACTAGGCAAAGACGAAGGCATGATAAGGTTTCACCTGTGGCCAACCCTGTGATTAGGGCTGCCAACTTTTGATTTTGGCATTCCGGGACGCCTGCAGCCACACAATGTGGCGTTACCAACTTACACTGTCCACATAAAATAATATGCATAACGTAACAAATGTTGTGCCAGACATTCCACAATCTACTAAAAACCTCCTTAATAATTTCAGTTAAATCATATAACGACAAGTAGCCTAAATTTAAGACTAGAATCGACTTCAAGAAGACAGTTTTCAAACTCTAGTCACCTCTAGGCTGGTCACAGTAAGACGTATAAGCCCAACCTGAGTTCATACTTCATAATTATGTATCCTAGGCTCATGGACCTGCGATCAGACACTAGAATTAATCTTAAACTTATATTTATGAGCTTTAAGCAGTTACAGAAAACTTGGCATACAGCCGTATAAATCAGCACATGTCATGCTAAAATTTATTTCAAGCAAGAGTTCTGCTTTAAAAGCGCGATGGACTCTCAGTGCTCAGGTAATTGCAAATTATTGTTAAGCTTTAAGAGCGGACTGACTAAACACATTATGCTAAAACTGAACGACAGTGGTTTGAAAAGTTTTGAAGACTTTAATCCAGTGCTGTTCAACATGGGATGATCAGCGTTAGGTCTGATAGAGAGCAGAATTCAAAATTCATGGTAGAACTGGCTGAGTTTAGTAAGCAAAAGATCAATATTGTGCTAAGTGGATCTCTAGAACAAATTCCGGGACAATTTGAGACCAATCCGGGACACGGGACGCCAGGGCCGATTCCGGGACTGTCCCGACGAATCCGGGACGGTTGGCAGCCCTACCTGTGATTATATTTTCGTTAGGTAGTAGTAGGGGTCAACCCGAATCCCTGAAATCGCTGAAAATGTACAAAGGCTCGATTTCCGCAAAGCAGTTTTATAGAAAGCGCTGAACTCCCGAAGACTAAATATTTAAAGTTAAAATGGCCAGGTGTATCACAGTGGTGCCGAAGTAACAGGGTGTTGTCACCCTGCTTGGGCTTCTTGTGAGTAAGTGTCACCTGTTTAATGGTGACAGTGGTGTACATGTGTCTACATTAAATGGCATGCCACACTTAGCCATCATCAGTTCTGTTCCTGGGCAATTTTTTTATTGGATTGAGGTAGGAGTTACAATATAGTGTGGTACATGAAAGTTTAGCAAAGAAGTCTGGTTTGCACTGCTTGTCGAGCTCCATGCTTCACAGCTTTTTATCAGACGTTTCAAAGAAGTTGAAGACTTGCATGTTTATTATATCTTCTGCTTATGTAGAGCTACTTTGGACGTTTTTTGGTATAATGAGTTGTATTAATTTGGTCATTAAAAATCTTGTAGTAACTGTGATTTAGCAATAATTGTGATTTCTGAGCAGACGGTTTTGACTGAAGCATAGCCAAACTAAGAAATGAGTTCCAATGATTAAGGGTCATGGGGAAATAGCAGTTAAGTTGTTATGATTCTGTGTGTTTTTAGACAGTCATGCTGCTTTGTTTTTGTTTCAGTCAAATTTCTTGAATTTGTAAAACCGTTCTGTGCGGTTATACCTGAGGTCCAAAAACCTGAACGAAAGGTAAAGTTAATTTTTAATTATTTAACTTATTACCATTAACCAACATAGATGTTTGTCACTGCCTTTGGAGTTCTTTTGCAAAGTCCATTGTTTGAAAGACTTTCAGGCAGCTCGAAAAGTATAAATTAGTATGCTGATTTTAGGTTTTTAGTAATTAGTTTCTTTTAAGTCATATATATATATATATATATTTATTTATTTATTTATTTAGAGAATTTATATAGCGCCTCTTCAAGAAATCTACTCAGAGGCGCTCTCTGCGCTAACTAGCCGAAGTGATGTTAAATGTCATAACAACAAGAAAATTTCATCATATAGCAAAATAAGTCACAGTAAGCCGGAAACAGTCTTCAGTGGCGATCCCTCGCAGACACGTAGAATCATCCAACAGAATCCCGTCGACAGCCTTTAGATGGTGTGAAAGTTCAGAGTCTCTGGTACAGGTTGCGTTAATAGAGTAGATTATATATTATAATCATTCAAAACCAACAAGACTGCATGTAACTGATGATGGGTTATTGCTGTTCATTGGCAGCTTGATGTGGCATTTGTATATATATATATATATATATATATATATATATATATATATATATATATATGCGTGGGTAGTAATGTGGCTTCCGATGTGCATTGTGGCAGGTAAAAAGTGTTAGATTCATGCAAAAATAGTGCAATATTCATTGCTTCAGTGTAAACAGGCATGACTATTTGCAGTGTGAACTCAACCAGAAATAGAATTCTTAGATCCACTTCAATGCCTCCTCTTTTTCGCAGTATTTCTCATTGTCTACAATATACTGCACAGCAGTGCTCAGCAGGGCTGCATATGTTCAGTATGCATGTTTATTTCTGCCATTGAATTGAACTCACAGTTTTAACTTTTTAGACCTGTAGGTGATTGTTGAAAATGTTCGCTTTTAATGTAATTAAAATATTTTAAATTCATTAGAAGTCTCGTTTCATTGCAATTGACTTATTAAGAGAAAAAGAGAATGCTATTAGCATTTGACATTAAGGTTATAGCTGTTGTTCAACATTATTTGGCAAGAGTATTGCCAAAGTTCTCAGAGTGAGGGGCAAACAGTCTTGCTCAGTTAAAACAACTTCAGAGACTTCTGCTCCAATTTAAAAAAATTTCAGGTGCTGAGAAGTGTATTAGATGTTGCATTTTCCAATATTTATAATGACCTTTCATACTTCTGACTGTTAACAACTTTCTGCAGAAAGTTGGACTTTTATAAATTTGTATCTGGGAATTTATCTTGGAGGAGTTATGTCTTTGTACAAGTTTTTTGTTGTTGAAGCTAGACTGGATGACTGTCATTACCCAAAGTAGGCTTTGTAATCTTAAACGGAAAAACAGGGAAAATGTAATAAAAAGAAATCAGCTGTTTAACTTGTATTTTATAATGGAAAACTTGATTGCTGGAGAATAAGTTCATGTTATTTTTAAAATCTTTGCAGTGATAACCTAATGATTAAAAATTGTTTAAAAAAATTTGTTTTCAGATCCAGTTTCGAGAGAAGGTACTATGGACGGCCATCACTCTATTTATTTTCTTGGTTTGCTGCCAGGTATGTTCCTATTGTTATTAATTACTTACCTTATGTTCTAAATCAGTGAGTTTATTAACCATCATAGCATACATTGCTGTCTAAGACACCAAAACCACTGCATCATTGAATGTTTTTGTTTCGGGAGCCTTTAAAATATTAACCAAAATTGATTCGTTACTACAGAATTAATAGATGTTGTAGAACTTATGTTGTCTAGCGTCACATGAATAATATAAAATAAACATTGTCCTGTTACTGGCTGGCTCTGTCTATATTGATCAGCAAGATATTGTGAATAAACAAATACTGAATGATAACAAACTTTGTTATAGTACCAGGTGAATGGTCCTTCAGTTTTCTTGGAATATTTCAATGAGGCAGATAATTTTAAAATTCAATTAATTGTTTATTTTGGGGATGCAATTGAACAACACAATTCCAAAACTCACTCCAATCGTTAAGCATTGAACTGTGTCTTGGATTGGACGCTTCAATTCAGCAGATGGGCGTTGTGCATTTCTATGTGTTTCTTGTGCAGGTGTTGATTAGTCTACTGTGTAATTCTTGCATAACAAAACACCAATGTAGAACTTTTAGTTTTATCAACTAAGGCGTTGTTTGTGTGGTACAATAATTTATGTTTCACATTCGTGTTTCAGATCCCTCTGTTCGGCATCATGTCTTCAGATTCTGCCGATCCATTCTACTGGATGAGGGTCATTCTGGCTTCCAACAGAGGTGTGCTATTTATTATTATTATTATAATTATTTACATGAATCAATCTATTGATTCTATTTACCAAACAGACATATGCTAACTCTTAACTATTCATTATTTCTTGCTGTTAGATGATAATTTTTTTAAGTGAATGATTTACATTGCTTATTTGCTGTTTGTGGTGGTAATTTTGTGATTAGGTACTCTGATGGAGTTGGGTATCTCGCCGATCGTAACATCGGGTCTTATTATGCAGCTCTTGGCAGGCGCCAAGATCATTGAAGTTGGTGACACTCCAAAAGACCGAGCACTTTTCAACGGAGCACAGAAATGTAAGTGAGCATTTGTCAAAACCACCTGTCTGTTTTGCCAGCTGTTGACATACTAGCTGATTGTAGCAGTTGGTGATTTTTTAACTATATCACACATTTTATGTGATTCTAAATTCCATTTCTTTTGGTTAAAATGTGTCGACTAAATTGAGCAGCTTCTCACAACAGAGATCAACTGAAGTGTGAAATTATTGAGTGCATGCTTGGTTATAAAGTTTGAACTTACAATGATCTTTCGTGTGCACACTGCACATATGTGACCCGTCATAGCAAAATGAGTCGCTAGGCTCTTCTTGAGTATTTTGAGTTATGTATTCCACGTTATTCCATGTTAAATTACCTTCAAATTGAGATATTATGCATCAAAATCGACCAAGTGCTTGTGAAGTTATAAAATTTTTCAGTGATTGACCTGCCTAACAGAAAGTGTTGTGAAAACGTGATTTTCTGAAATTTTAATATAGAGGTTTTAAATCTTATTGGTCATTTAATCTCCACAAATGGCATGTTAAAAACAGCAAAATAAAGTCAGTTTTAATATTTTATTGAGACATTATACCAGGTGGCGCATAAAAAACGTACCCAAATTTTGTTAACCTGGCAAAGTTCTAATTTCAGAGATATCAAATATTAATTTACACCAAAATGTTAAGCAATCATTTCTGTGCACCGGTGTCACATTTCAAGAGAGTATGTTTATTATGTCACACTCTGCGGCAAGGTTATGACGTCGTACCTGTTAAAAAATTTTGCACAAACCTGCGTCATTAAAAACGTTCCCAAACTTTGTTAACCTGGCAGGCTGGCAATTAAACAATTTTAAAGATTAACTAAATCATAGTACATCAAACTAATCATAATTTATATTTGTACAACACAGCCAAATTTTAGCCCAAAATACTCAACCGTTTGAGAGAAATTGTTGTTAGAACTTTATGACCCATGGCCAACATTTTGCACAGTTGTTTAATGATGATGTTTTACGCGAGAAAATGTTTGATTGATCCTCCGCTTTCTCTTGTATCGACCCTTAAACGCTGTTTCCACGGTCCTGTTGACTTCTGTAGGCCTATTTGTGTGTCGTCTAATAGAGACCATTAATTTTTTACTTCAATGACCTGCTTAAGTTCGTCAGCATTTAGAAACAGTTTTCTGCGACCAGCATACACATTACACAAGCTCCTTTAGGGAGCTCCATGCATAGTAGACCATAGTATTTAGATCGGGAGAGTTTGGAGGCCAGGCATCACTGTGGATAAAATCAGGGATGTTTGCTTGAAGAAATTGCTGATCCAATCTGCAACGATGTGAAGGAGCACTGTCCTGTTGAAAGATGTAATTGTCATCAAGATTGAGTCTACGTACTATACGACGTTCGGGAATGAGCTTATCGTTTAACAAGTCAACGTAATAGGCCTACTCTCCATTGACTTCAAATGGTTTTCCGAGGATCAATGACGATGATGTCTGTTTTGCCGTGCATCGAAACTTCAGCAGATGCCATTAATTTTTTTAGAGAAACGACTAGTCTCATGATAAAGTCTTACTGGTGCAATTGAAGACTTTCGTTCGCGGCGAAATAAATGACGTAGTTTTGTGCAAAATATTTTAACAGGTACGACGTTATAACCTTGCCGCAGAGTGTGATATAATAAACGTACTCTCTTGAAATGTGAGATCTATGCACAGAAATGATTGCTTAACATTTTGGTGTAAATTAATATTTGATATCTCTGAAATTAGATCTTTGCCAGATTAACAAAGTTTGGGAACGTTTTTTATGCGCCACATGGTATAATGTAGATTCCAAAAATGGAAAAATCAATAATTTGAGGGGTGAACACCTTTAAAAGCGATTTGCAGCGCTCTGCATTGTCATGACGGGTCACATATTTATAACTGTGTTTGTCAAATCGAATAAACATTGTTAGTATTGCTTTTGCTGTATGGCCAGCTTATTCTTAGGCTGCATTAAACCCTTGTGACAGGGTTTCATCTAGTTGTGTTGGAAAGTCTCTGATGAGTTTCTGTTGACGTGACGATGTATAAATGTACAATCACATTTACTATAAATGTTTTAATGTGAGTTAAGTCACGCAAAATTGGATTTAAAGTGAAACAGTTAGAAAGTTCTTTCTTCAAAAATGAGAAGAATTTTGCACATTTAATGCATGCTTTTTCTTAAAATATAGTTTTCAAGGACTCCTGTACCTGGATGCACATAAATAATAATAAAATCCAGAAAGTGTAATTTTTTGGTTATGTACTTGTGCATTGTACACGGTGTCCCTATTGAACTGATACCCTTTTTGTTTTGGCAATATACATGTACTTGTCAATTCTAAATGAAACTCTATGAAATTTAATGTAAGAGGAATAAATTATCAATGTTTCCTGAAAATTTTATCCAATTCTGCCAACAGATTCTGAAGTTATGCGCATTCAACTTTTGGCAACGGAAATTTTAGGTATCCAACATGTAAAATATAGGAAATTATTGTTTGCTACTGCACGCCTTACTTTGTAAATTAATAAATATGACGTCCTATTTCCATCATTTCCATGTTAGGGGACAATAATGAAAATGGTTTTCAGCAAAAATGATTTGAGTTTAATAAAAAAAATGTAATAGAAGAAAAACATTACAGTGCAAAAGGTTTTTAAAGGAATTTCCTGACACAAACCATCGCAGCCTTATGAAACTCGCATACGTGACATTGACCAGTGACCACTTCAAACAGCGAAATGTGGAAGAATGGAATCGTTTTGATCAAGGGATTGTTGACAATGCAATCAATGAATGGCGAAAGCGCCTTAGAGCATGCATTCGAGCTAATGGAGGACATTTTGAACATCAGCTTTGAAGAACAGCGCTAACACTATAATTTCCTATCTTTTACATGTTGGAAACTTAAAATTTTCGTTGCCCAAATTTGAATGCGCATAACTTCGGACTCTGTTCGTAGAATTGGGTGATATTTTCAGGAAACATTGATAATTTATCCCTCGTACATTCTCTGAAATTTTTTAGAGTTTCATTTAGAATTCAAAAGGATATTGCCAAAACAAAAAGGGTATCAATTCAATTGGGACACCGTGTAGTTGTCTTTAAAGCATTGTCACTAAATGCTGTAGCTTTCCTGGATTGTAGTGTTTGGCATGGTCATCACGGTTGGCCAATCTATTGTTTATGTCATGACCGGAATGTATGGAGCTCCCGCAGATATTGGTGCTGGAGTTTGCCTAATCATCATCATTCAGGTATGAATTGATTTAAGACAAGCTATTGCTTCTGTGACCTGTCTGAGTTTGTGAATCTCTGATTTCCAACTCTTTACGATGCAAGTCGTTATTAATGGAAGCTGCAAGATTTTGTTGGATCAAGACACAGTTATGTGTAAAACACTTTCTCGGCTATATGTATGATGTATTAACGTGGGCTTTGAAATTAGCAGCATAGAGAAAGTTGTGTGTATTGAAACTTTGACAGTTTTTGGTTGATATAATTGGTGTAGAGTTGTTATTTTGCAGGTGAGGTATCATTGTTTGGTGTAATGGCTATTTGAGAATTTCTTTGTATATTAGTCTTGTAGTTGTTACTTTAGATAAATATTTAGTAAAATATCGTATTCTTATGATCTTATCTGCTTGTTGATGTTTGAAATATAAATTGCCTATTAGTTTGTTGCAACAATCTTCTTTAGGCCTAAAAAAATGTTGTGTTTACAGTAACCCGACCGACCCTCTTTTATTGCCGCGACTCAAATAATTTAATTTTTTTTTTTAAATTAAATTTTTTTAGACATTTGAATTGACATAACAGAAAAGACGTCAACAAAATGAAATTAATAGGACTGTTTTCTAGAGCAGTTTTAGGTGCAGACAATCGGGAAATAGGCAGTTTATACTTGCTTAGAACAGTGGTTCCCAAAGTGGTGGTCCGCGGACCGGCACCGGTCCGCAGAGGTATGCTCGCCGGTCCGCGGAGAAGAGTTAAAAATAAATAAAAATTAACTGTAGGCCTAAGCCTAATAATTGTTAGTTTATTTTTTTGAAATTGTGAAATTATTCGAATTGTCCAAAGTTTATTCAAATTTCTGTCTTAAAATTTAATTTTTTAAAAATAAATCAACGCGCCTTATACTTTTAGTCTTTTTTTTATAATTTAGGTCGCTTTTTTGCCATCGCCATTTAGGCCCAAGTTAGCTTTTTTGCCATCGCCATTTAAGTTAGCGGTCCGCGAGCTTCACCCAAAATTTTTGCCGGTCCGCGGCCTCCTGAAGTTTGGGAACCACTGGCTTAGAACACGTACTTTGTTGCAGCGTGTACCTTTGTGCAAAAAAAGCCGTGGAGTATAATTTTTCGGATAATCACTGTATAAAAATATTTTAACAAATAAAAATATTTTCCGACCTACCTACCCAATTTTTTTAGCTCTGGTACCGGAAACACAACATTTTTTAGGCCTTAGAGATACCCTGTCACTAGCTTTTTGTGGTCTTGTTTACTGCCCAGCTGAGTGTTCCTCAGGACTGTGATTCTGAGGACGATCTAGATTATAGATTGACAAGTGTGACATTACATTTGCTGAGCATTCTATGGAAGTGAGGGGGACACCAATGTTCACTTCATAAGTTTATTTCACTTCGTAAGTTAATTTCACTTCGTAAGTTCATTTCACTTCGTAAGTTTATTTCACTTCCGTCATTCATTTGTTTTTCATTTAAGATGTTTGTATTTTATGACATTTAAAATGTTGTAGTTGTTTCTGTTCAAAGCTCTTTGTTGCCGGCCTGATTGTTCTGCTCTTGGACGAGCTGCTTCAAAAGGGTTATGGTCTTGGATCGGGTATTTCCTTGTTCATTGCGACAAACATTTGTGAAACAATTGTCTGGAAGGCGTTCAGTCCAACAACTGTTAACACCGGTCGAGGTCAGTAGCAGTCCAATTCAATTCCACTTCTGCTGTGCTTGTGCGATGTGCATGAATTAGTCAAAGGACTACACTAGTATACATGCACTAGTATTATCAGAAGGTGTGTCCTTTTGAACAGTTTTTCTGAGGAGTCTTTTTTGGATTAAACAGCTGCAAATTACATGCTGGATATTTGTCAGACTGATGCTGCAAGAGATATTGATTTGCATAAATGCTAGGTTAAATTGAGACTACTTTCCTATACATGTGTTATTTGTTTTTGTACGTGCAGGTTTTGAAAACCAGCGTACAAAGTGAAATTGACACTTAACTGTAGTGTTGTGAGGAGGAAATCTTTCCCGGAAAGTTTCATATCTTTCCGGAAACTTTCGAAAACTTTCCGACGTATCTTTCCGGAAACTTTCCGAAAATTTCCAATATTTTCCATCAACACAATATTACTAAATAACAATTTAAATAAATAAATATGCTTAAACATCAATCACTGTAAGCTATATTATTTAGTCATTGCTGATTTTTTCATTCAACAAACGACACTTATTGCTTACTGTTTAGTGTATACACCGACAATACATTTATGAATTAATTGCAATAAGGCTTCACAGTTATGATGGGAAAAATTTTTATGATTTGGTCACCTAACTTTTCTTATTTTTTACTTCTGAAAATATGAAGCAAAAACAGCAATTGATTCAGTACACTATATGCACCAGATGCTTTAGTAAGTACTGCAACAAATTAATTCCTACATGCAATTATTTTATGCTTGAAATATGATGTTATTGGCAATACCATTGCAGTGTGAGACTAATCTATTTTCAAATCTGCTTTTCTTGATAACCAGCAAAGAATATGTTTTAGTTTAAATTTCCTATCTATGAGTTGTTGCCTTGAGTAAGCGGAGTATGGACTAAGGAAAAGCCTCTTTTATTATCTTATGTAACCTTATTTATTTATTTACTTTCCATAATTATTTTCGTTAATTTATTACTTTTAAAATCCCTTACATTCTTTCCTTACTTTCAAGGATTCAGCTAATCAGGGGTGGATACAGAAATTTTTGAAGGGGGGGGAAATTCTTGGCCTTGAGTCTGGAACAAATTTTCCTTGACATCTGCCAAAAATTTTGATGACTTTTTTTGTCTAAATTTCTGGGAAACATACCATTTTATCCGCCAAAAAAGCCTTTTTTAGTCATCAGGTTAAATTTTCGCGAAAAAGATACAATTTTATACCAAACATATTACACATTATATTCATTGTTCGAAATCTTGTTGAAACCAAATGGGGGGGGCCACGATACATGGGCATTTCTAAATGGGGGAGGGAGGCATGGCCGGATAAGCCGCTCCCTGGATCTGCCCCTGCAGCTAATGTACATCACCATTTAATTGTTGCAACATAATCCTAAATAGCACAGTGAAAGAAATAGTTGGGCAGGCTCAAAGCAGCTGCCAAAATGTCAAATTGTCAGATATTCTGAACTGATAATGAAAGTATTTAATGGTCATTTTGATTCTTTTAAGGTGACCATTTCCCACTTTGCCAGAAATACTGTAAATAAAAGGAACTTAAAAAACTCAAATTTTCCTATGTTTCTGATAGGGAAATATGTGATCTTATGCGTTAGATGTATTTTTCGGCCTACAGAAAATATCCGGAAACTTTCCGGAAACTTTCCGGAAACTTTCCGGAAAAATATCTTTCCGGAAAAGCTACATCACTACTTAACTGTCAAGCCACATGTGTGAAACTGTTGTCGTGGGTTTAGCACCAGTGTTGCGTTTGTGAAGCAAGGACACTAAGAATGAGGAATCAAGCTGTTGATACCTTTACCTTAAGGAGCTAGACCAAGGAAATTTCCACTGATGCTTGTGCTAATGTTAGTTCCTGCTAATGCACATGTCAAATTTAGGATTCTGAAACTACTACTTGCAGTAAAAAAAGTTGTCAAAGTTTTACAAGTTTAGCTGTTGGTGATTATAGGAACGGAATTTGAAGGCGCCATCATTGCACTTTTCCATCTATTGGCAACGAGACAAGACAAAGTACGCGGTCTTCGTGAGGCCTTCTACCGCCAGAATCTGCCAAACCTTATGAACCTTATGGCCACAGTTGTCATCTTCGGTGTTGTCATCTACTTTCAGGTACTGTGTTCATTTTCTCGTTACCTTGAAGCTTCCTGATGATGAGGAGGGGGGTTAGTTTTCCATGCATTTTAGTAGTCAGACTGATAAGTACTGCCATGGTGATGGCGCTTGTTGTGAAGGCATAAGTAATTTCTTATTGCATGGTGATGTTTTAAATGGCTGGTGACTTGAGTGTTGACCTTTCAATTTAATCATTTTGACTGGATTGCCTACTTTCATCGTTTGTTGACTTGCGTGTCACATCAGTGTTTGCTTAGCAATATTATACATTCATAACAAATACAAAAAGAATTCATCAACATAACATTAATGCAGGTCATCTGCATTCATACATAGAATGTTTTTTGAGTAATTTAAGCATACTGTCTAGTTGCTAGGAATGGGTCTTCCCATGGATTGGTGCTGTGTGTTTGAGGATCTTAATAAACCAATGGTTGCACCTCGTCAGTTCTGGAATGGTCTCCGCTGCCTTTTGCGAATTACAACCTGATTTGCGTGGGAAAAGTCCACTTGTTTGGAGCAATGGCATTTTTTTTCAGGTCCAATTGCATGGAATACTTGTCCATTCCTTTTTGAGACATTCCTGGAGAGCTTTCAAAGGATGTTGAAGATTCGTTTGCTTGATGATGATGGTGCTCTGCCCGTAGGCAGGTTCATTGGCTTTACGCCCCTGGGGATGAGATGAGTGAGGTGGTTTCCCGTTGCCTTCCCCACAGACAATGATAGGTAAGGAACTTGCCCAAGATCGCTCCGCAGAAGCTTGCACCCCTGCGTCCCACACGTGATAGCCCGAGATAATCTAAATCTCTGAATGTCAACTCCCAGTCCGAGGCTTGAACCGCAGTCCGTTGCAACCAACAGACGAATGCCGTTCGCGCTTACCGGTGTAGCTAACGAGGCTATTTTTTCAAAGCGACTTAGTGCATCTATTTTGAATGTAGTTACAGCATCTTTTGATCTGCAGTGATCCAATTTTATGCCATTAATAATAATGTCATGCTGAAGTCTGGCATAGGTTTAGAGGCAAATTAACTCGGTTTAAGATGCTTCCCATCATCCACTGCCACTTAGAACTGGATCATACTGAAAATATACTCATATTATGTCACTGAATTAAAAAAATTGATATCTAAATGCTTAACAATCTGGCAGCCGACTAGTCTCAGATATGCAATGCAGTCTTCCATTTCTGTGTGACTTTGTATTAATTTCTCAAATTTTCATTACCGTAATATCTGTTGGTGTGATGTTTATTAATAGGGATTTCGTGTCGATTTGCCGATCAAGTCGGCGCGCTACAGAGGACAGTACAGCAGCTATCCCATCAAGCTTTTCTACACATCCAATATTCCTATCATCCTCCAGAGTGCCCTTGTCTCAAACCTTTACGTCATCTCTCAGATGTTAGCAGCCAAGTTCAGCGGCAACTTTCTCATCAATTGTCTTGGAGTTTGGGCGGTGAGTTAACACTGTCACATTGTGTTCTAGTGTCCATCCATAAATGACGTCATGCGCCTAGGGAAGGGAATCACACATCTGTCACGATTTGTGATGGTCCCGTAATAGATATCAAACAACAAACTTCGCCAAATAATTATCACATCCCCCAAACAATGACATAATTATAATCAAGTACATTTCTTTCTCGCCATAATCCTTACTCTCACCTGTCCAAGGGTATACCGTTTTCTACCAAATTGCTTTCTTCTCAACAATTGTTTTATTCGAACTGCTAGATGTCATGCATTTCGGCATTTTCAACAGCTACCATGGTCATGTTTATTTATGCTACTCCACTGCAAGAAACTCATTTGAAATTTACCTTCAAGTGACGTAATAAGACTAAAAGTAGGTCACTTCACGTCTGAGTCAATGCTGGGATTGAAATAAACATACCTCATTACCATAGCCGTTATACAAGCCATGCGGGGATGAAGTATAGACACAATGCCGAAATATTTATTGCAGTTACTTTAGTGCTCTGAGGAGCACGTTGGTTTTTATGCTTATCTTTATGCCATTATCTTGACACGTTTTTTGTAGCTCTTATAACAATGCTAATATTTGATTTTTATTTGCACTGCTGATGTCCAAAAATTATGTAAACGTGCACCTTATTGAGGATGTTCATTTTAGAAATGCATTCGTTTTTGGTTCTATGTTTGAACTCTAAAACACATCTTTTTTGTTGTTGTCTAGGATCTTGGTGGTGGTGGTCCTGCCCGGTCCTACCCGGTCGGTGGGTTGTGCTACTACCTGTCTCCCCCAGAGACGTTTCAGCACGTGCTTGAGGATCCGATTCATGCTGTCCTCTACATCGTCTTCATGCTTGGCTCGTGTGCGTTCTTCTCCAAGACATGGATTGACGTGTCTGGATCCAGCGCTAAGGATGTAAGTAACGGATGGCAATCTCTTTTCATATGGACTGTGGTGGTGGAATAGACATAGCGCAGCTATGCCATGGGACTTTGGATTTATTACCAACGTGCCATGTCATCCCTATGAAAATAATATTGTTAAACTGAATGAATTAAAATGCAAATAGATATTTGAATACTCTACTTGGCCATTTGATCTACACTGACGTCAGAGTGCACATGTATGTGCTGTGTAACACACAGTATGGCTGCAGTTACAATATCAAGAGGCATCGCTATTTACCAGATGGCAGCAATCACCATAGTTACAGAGACAAGGCATGCATGCTGCACGTATAGTCGCTGTTTACGATGATGTATACTATTTATGGACAGAGGTATGAATTATCTTGTACCGTGCGGTCAATGTGTGAAGCTTTTTTGACACATGGGCAACAACTGATAGTGTTTTATAACTGACTGAAAAGTCAGCAGAAAGATTTTGCCCGATCTGTGCTATGCATCTTTACGTCATTGACGTAGGGCTGAGTTCAATTTGGGATTTTTTCTCCTTAGATCTGTATCAGAATTTGTGCTGCTGCTTAAAGCTGTCTTTGGTACATATATAAAAGTTTTGGTCCGCTAATAAACAGGCAGTTCAGTAAAATGTTGCATATGTTTGTGTTTCCTTTTGAATGCCACTTGTTTGTTTAGAAATTGGAATTAAAATTGTAGGGGTATATGCAATATATTTTTTTACAGAACCTACATGTGGTCTTTGTGGTGTTGCAGTTGCAAATAGTTGACCACGTTGACTTTATCTCAGCTGTCTTACTAATTCTATGCATTACACTGTTTTCTTCACATGATGGAAATTGCATTTTAATTTTCTATTTATACGTATAGTACATTAGGATGTTTATTGTTTATGTTGCAGGTTGCTAAGCAGCTGAAAGAGCAGCAGATGGTGATGGCTGGTCATCGTGATGCATCGATGATTCGAGAGTTGAATCGGTACATACCAACCGCTGCTGCGTTTGGTGGACTGTGCATTGGAGCGCTCTCCGTCTTGGCTGACTTCCTTGGTAAATCACAAAACTCTTCTCGAGATTAAGTATCATATCATAGCGAAAATCAAGATTCTTGGTATTGCTGTCTGGTTATCCCGTTAATAAAATTAGGTTTGGTTTTCAGTTGATAGGTATTTTATAATTAATTTTTTAAGTACTTTGAACTGGTGTTCAATACATGTGGCATAAGTTATTTGGTCATAACAAAATGCCAACCCAAGCCAATATCCAAAATATTTGTGCACTAAGTATGATAAGAAATTTGCTAAAGACATACTTGCAATAGACACATCCAGTATGTGCCACCTGATCAGTGAGCTAGCTGTAATGACTTGGTTATTGAATATTGATGGTATTTGGAGTCTGTAATTACAACTGCAATAAATTTGCTCTTTCTTGTTTTTTTGCAATACAGGTGCAATTGGCAGTGGAACGGGAATCCTGTTGGCTGTGACCATCATCTACCAATACTTCGAAATCTTCGTCAAGGAGCAAGCAGACATGGGAAGCTTTGGTAGCATGCTGTTTTAAGGACACACGCCGTCGTTGCTTTTCGTAGGGAGGCACACGTGGTGCAGACATGTGGCCGAAGTACTCTCTCAGAACAGTCTTGGCCGAGAGCTGTGTTTTATTCGTCTGTCGACGCTCTATGTCCATACGTGAAAGTCTAACATATACTGTTACGACGTTAGTTAAAATAATTTGCAAATGGTGCAAGAATGCGTAGAATACTTAATTTTAAATACAATAATCTTAGAAAATGCTGTATATAACGAGACTTATATACATGGATATAAATATATATTTATATATTTTGTGCATTGTTTCTTATGCATATACATATTCTGGAAAAACATGTGCTTTGTTCTTTTTCTTGGTGTGGCTGACAGAAACTGTGCAGTGCTGTAATATATATTCTTTTTTTGTAATGCTGGTTTCTTATCAAAAGATGGTATAGCTATTTGCGCCTGCTGACGAGACCTTGTTCTTTGCCAATCTAACATGTGTTAGTTAGCATTTGGAAAAGGCATGTTGGAGTGAAACTTTGACAATACCTGCAAAAGTGGTGCTCTAAGGTCTGGCTGTACAGGCTGTGGGTGTCCTAGGTAAAGGTGGTGATGATTGTTTTTGCAAATTTTACAATAGCTTGATAGTGGAATGATTCTATAAATGCATTTTAGTTCATGGTAAATAGGTATCTATATAAAAAATTTAAATGAAACTTTCCAATAGTTTGTAATTTTTCGCCGAAAGTTACGCACCGATTGTTTTGAAAATTTACCAAAAACTTCCATTCCAATAGGACCGTGTCTTAAGATTTTTTCCCCGAAAAAACCCAATCTTTTCCACAAAAAGTGAACTTTGCAATCCGTTCGACCGCCATTTGCAAATTCAACAAAACTGCAGGGTTGCCAGATTTCCGAAACATTTTGTCCCGGAATCACGTTGTAAAGTCGCCCAAAGGTCGCGAGATTTACGAAATCACGTTGAAAAGTCGAGAATGACCAACTTTATCGCTGTGGGGAAGGAACGTTGTGAGGGAGGAAAGAAGAAAGAGAGTGGGACGAAGAGGGTGGGGAGAAACCGGAGGGGAGGGATGGAGAAGGCAGGGGGTGCAGGGAGGGGAGGGGAATTGGGGAGGGAAGGGTGAGGGAGAAGGGGAGGGGAGGGATGGTTGGACGCTCTTTTCAGCCACAGCAACGCGTGGCCTGGTACAGCTAGTATACTATATAGGATAAGTGTAGTTTTTTGTGAGATTCTTTTTGGATCTTCAGTCTCTTCTAACATACGCAAGATCAGGGCCTACTATCCCCCCCCTGTAAGCTGGAAGCAATCCCCCCTGGCAGAAAATTTTCCCTATATTGTAAGCGCCGAAGGCGCGAAACTGCGAGTGCCGAAGGCATGAAGACCATAGCGACCAGGGGGGGTCTGGGGGAGCGTCGTAAGCTCCCCCAGCGGGGTCTGGGGCGGAGCCCCAGAAAAAAAACCCATTTTTAGCAGTTAGCATCGACTAGAGCGCACGTTTTAGGCTCTTGTTTGCTAGCTGTTTATGAACAACAAATTCATGAAAATTTCACTTTTTTGGATTTGCGCCCTGTAGGCCTAATTGTACCTTTTAAGCTGTCATCTCCACAAAATTGCTCGTGAATTTAATGCGCAGAAACATGGCTTAGGATGTCATAAAATGTCTCCTCCCATTATTTATTTTTTTAATTTGCACAATATAGGCTCTAATGGCAACATTCTATGGGTTAACAGTGCGTTAAACACTGTATTAGTGTAACTACTGTAGTCCTGTGACTTTTAGAAAGGACCAGCTTTCAGGAAAATAACAACTTCTTTTGGTGTATCAAGTTGAGCACTATCAGTTGTAGGCTACAATGCTCAGCAACATCCATTTTGAGATCCAGACAAATCCGATGGACATTTCCCCGCACCATTCGCCATAATTTCCTCTCTGGATTCCACCAGAGCGTTTCAATAGGACAATTCCCCCTGAACATATCCCTCAAATGTAGGCTACCCAAGTGCATGTAAGCAATTTGCATTTGTGCAGACTTCAATAGTGCTTTAATGTTTGAGGATGGAATATAAAAACCATTTGCTTTACTTGATTTTGAACTTCAATTGTTGAGCAACCAAGCTTTTAGTACTTGATTAATGTTTCCTTAAAAGGACTAAGACCTTTTACTTTAAACAAAAGTACTACTTTACTGTTGCTTATTTGCCTCATCTCACTAATATTCATTCTTAAAATATCGTTCATTTTATTTGAGACCTATATTATAAAACCAATGCAGTGTCAGTAGATATAAAATATACCTTATTTAAAAAAATTAATGTAATTAATTATGAGTTGTGAGAGAGCGACATATTATAGGTGCAGAGACAAATTTAACTGACTGTAAGACAAAGGTCATACTAAAATGAAGATCTACCCTTGAGATGCCGGGAAGAACGTTCAAGAGGAATTTACCGTGGGTGTGGGGAGAGGAGGGGCGGTACAGAGGGGAGACGCCATCAGAGATGTCCAGAAGGAACTCTCTTATGCCCATCTATCATTAAAGGGGGATTTCCCTCTGGCACAGGTTGGATCAGACTACTTACTTTCCCCCCCCCCCTTTCCACGTGGCAAGCCCTGATGGGTGCGAAAGTGATGGAAGCGCAGGGACAAATTTAAGTGAGTGTTAAGAAAAAGTCAAATTAAATGAAGATTTATCCTGTGTTATGACTGGGAGGGGGATTGTTCGGGGAATTTACCAGGAGAAAGTCCATGGCAGATGCTGGGGAATACCGAGGGAACATGTTCTGGAGAAAATCTTCTATACTCAACTTTATCATTAGGGGGGGGGAAACTTTCCCCCCCTGGCCCAAATTGGAAGCCGTCTGATTCCATCCCCCCATGGCGTAGTAGGCCCTGCGCAAGATGGCCTGGTTGTCCCTTTGGATTGAATGTCCATAGAGCTGCATAAAAACTTTATATTTTGTTCAGATCTAAACAGTTAACAACAAAATTTAATCTTGACTAACAAATATAATGTTTAACAAAAATATATAGCCTACAGAAAAATATTTGTTTCATGGGTGACTTTAGCTAAATTGCCTTTGTGAGGTTGGGGCATATATAGCTTATTTTGTACATACACATAGTGGTTGACAAATGTACAGAGGAGGTGGTCAAACATATGATTTTTGCGTATGTAATAATTTTATGGATGATTCCTAGGTTCGGTCCATCGTTCTGGATTGGTAGCAGTCTCTGTAATGAACTTGGTCTTTCTCTGCCTCTGAGTTTGAACAAAATGTTCTCTATTGCTGTCAGGTCGGGATCAGCTCTGACACATTTCTCCTGAAGTGCATGGTGCTATAGAAATTCATGATTGCGATTGCACAGGTTAAGTTCAATGTTGTTACATGAGAATGTTCATCCTGCACAATGGACATTGGTGGATTTCCATGTTTGTGAATTTTTACAGTTTCATCTTTGTTGTGAATTTTTATTTCCTTTAGCCTGCATATTTATGCCCTGCAGGCCTGCACTGAAAGCTAATGGAGTAAGAGTTAATTCCTTTTAAGTTTCATTGAGCTACCTTCTAGAAATAAATCTGAGGTGAGACTGTGTAGTAGAAGGCTTGAGTGAATTGAATTGGTCATAGCAGAATCCAACTTCAATGGCAGCTAGGTTATTCCAGCTGTGGAGCCCAGTAACCAAGCAAGCCAGTGGAGCTAGGAGTTCACCAAGCGCCCATCACGCTTCAACATTGAGCATGGTGCAGATCGTAAGGTCATGAAGCACAACCAAGCACATAGGGTTTTAAGTATACTATAATATGGAATTATTGTGCACAATAAAGATCACTTTGATATATCAATTTTTTAAAAGAAAGACCTATAGGCCAGGGGTTCTCAAACTTTATTTTTATTGTGCCCCAAGCAAAAAATCGAATGATGGCGTAACCCAGCAAAGTCAGATTAGAAACAAAAATGCCATTGTGAGGTCCCCTTGCAGTGACAACTAAATGTCCAGTTAATCATTTTGTGACATCGTTTAATATTAGAGTCGTATTTAGGGAGCAAAATTTAGTTTGAATCGTTATATAATCTTGCCAACAAATTTAAAAGGGAAAATTGGTCTATGTTCTTGCTCTGCAAGAAAGAGCCAGCGGTATCCGGACATTACCCCCCGGCCCATTACCCCCCTGCCATTACCCCCCGACCATTACCCCCATAGGACATTACCCCCCTGCCATTACCCCCCCGTTCGTTTAAGCTTACATTTAGGTCCAGTGTATGTATGTATGTATGTATGTATGTATGTATGTATGTATGTATGTATGTATGTATGCATTATGTACATATGTATGTGTGTATGTATGTATTCATGTATACAGTATATATGTGCGTATGTATATAAGTATGTATGAATGTAGGTATGTATGTAAGTATGTATGTATGCATGCATATATGCATGCTCACTTACATGCATACATACATACATACATACAGGTATACTTACATACATACTTACATACATGCATATACGCACGTATACATACTTATATACATGCATACTTACATGCATACTTATACGCACATACATACATACATACATACACTGGACCCAAATGTAAATGGCATGGGGGTAATGTCCTACGGGGGTAATGGTCGGGGGTAATGGCAGGAGGGTAATGAGCCGGGGGGGGGGTAAAGTCCTAGACCCAGAGCCAGCCTATAGTGTTGTTTTAGACTGGCGCATATTTCAAATATCGAGTTTAATATTTGTCGACTTCAAACGCAAATTTACCCCATGTTTGTTTTTGATAGCAAGAATAATTTTAAAAACCAACTTCACCTTAACGTGTTGAAAGGAATCACAAAATTTGAAGCTCGACCAGAAATTAATCCTTAGGCCAATTCCGATCTTTGCTATTTGAGCTCCATGTACTATGAGAATTTATTGCTTTGGTACTTTCAACCATTAATATTTTATACACTATTTGTTTCAAAATTATAGTAATTTGCCTAATCATAAATATGTTGCATGCACTGTATAGTATGTGAGTAATTATATGTTGTGAAAGAAATAAATGACGATGCTGTTATACAGGGCCGTAGCAAGAACGAACGTGGCCCCCTCCGAGCATAGGCCTAATGTCCGAAATTTATGACGACTTTTTTTAGTCACCTGGCCAAAATGTCGGGAAATTTCATCAATTCGCCGTCCGAAAAAGTTGATGACTTTTTTGGCCAAAATCTCGGGAAAATTTTATATTCGCCGTCTGAAAAAGTTGATAACCTTTTGTATTTATTTTTAGTCATTTCATTCATTTTTTGGCACTTTTAGGGGCCCCTTCCTTGCCGGGGGCCCCCTTCGGTCGGAGGGTATGGAGGGCGGTCGCTACGCCTCTGCTGTTATATGTTGCAATGTTAAAAAATAAAAATCATTGCTAATCAAAGAAAGATGGACACAAAAGTTCATAAACTCAATTTTTATGTTTCTGGAATTTTTGCGTACCCCTTAAATGCGCATGGCGTACCCCCCAGAGGTACCGGTACGCATGCCACAGTTTGAGAACCTCTGCTGTAGGTAGTTTCACAGGGTCTTAGGCTATGGTTCACCTTGCAAACGAATCCGAGTAGGGCAAACGCACATACATACTATATACAGGCAACAGAATTTTTAAATAGGCTGATGCTATCCGATTAATTCTGCATAAAATATTGGCACTTCTGATGCCGAACTTTACCACCTTTCAGAGTGGGCTAACAATTAAGTAATCTATTATAGGCCTATAGCATTCGGGCGGGTGATAAATAGTAATTTCAAAACTCCTGAAGCGCCACTCGAAAGCCAAGCGCAGTGCTCCAGCTTATTCACGGGCGCTCCAAAGCCGTATAATATATTATTATTATGAATATACGGCTTTGGTCAGAGCCATAGAGATGTATTATAACTATATAATTATTTTATACATAATATTTATAGCGTAGTAAGCGTACATCTCAATGGTGAGAGCCGTGGCTGCTAGTGCGGTCGTTGAAATTTATGAACGATACAAAACTTAGCGAAAAGTAGTATAGAGACAGAAATTGGTCAGTTTTGTTGCTTAGATGAAGAGGTTCAATTGGGTAATTTTCTGCAAGAATCGCCCTTGAGCGTTTTTAGTTTTTAGCAATTTTGTTGTAGCGTCGATGTGCTGCTTGTTTCTGATATTATCGCTCAGTGTTTTCGTGCTATTTTTACAAGCAGTTCTACTTAGACTGGTCAAATATGGGACCGACCAATCACAGGCCGTGTCTTAAACATAATAATGCGTAATGCGTGTCTAAAATAAACCATCGATATTTATATTTTAGAATAATAGTATACCTAAAATTAATGTTTATATACACATAGGCCTATCGATGAAATGTGAAACAAGCACATTAGGGCCTACTATTATTGTTGGTATGCAACAGCGTTATATTACCGCTGGTTGAAATTTATTATTATTATTAAGAATTAAAAGTGAAAGTTGCACGAAAGCGCGAACACGAGTCTAGGCCTTATCGCAATAATTAAACTAGTCTCTGACAAGACCTGGAAGACGGCGGAATGACGTGGGAGGCGGCCAGGACAGCTGCAGAGGACAGAGTGACGTGGAGGACCTGTGTCGCCCGATGCACTACAAATGCGTGGAAGGACTAAGGTCTAAGGTCTGAAAGGAAACAAGATGGCAAATCAGTGGATTGGTAATGTTGACAGATATTTTGGTTTAATGATAAACACGCTAGAGCATTTACACTCATGTAAATGCCATGGATAATGTTCATTTTGGGGTAATGGCTAACAAGTGAAAAAACCTAAAACTGGTTAAAACAGATTTTTGGCCCCCCCCCTGGATATTGCTGCCCCAAGAAATTTGCCTGTGCCTAAGGCCGGCCCTGTCAATATATTGATACTAGACTCCATTTCTGGGTGACTGCACATGTTAAAACTCCTTTTTATTAATAAAAAAATCTGTCATGGGTGCAAGGAATCCAACAGCCAAGACTCTACCATAACCGAGGCTTTTACTACTTTTACACAAAACTAACAAATGAAATGAAATCATAAGTTTTATTCAATCACAGCAAAGCAATGCAATGCATGCAAACAAACAGGATCATAGCGTTAAAATCCAACATCATAGTAAATCAGTAGTCATTCCAACCATATTGCTAATTAACAGTATCAACTTAAAATAGTGGAATGACATTTGATGAAATTTGATGCCTGCAAGTTTTATAGCAACAGGATATTAAAACATTTTCATAATGGAAAAAGGAAACCTTAGACCTATTGCAGCATCTGTTGGTGTAATATCGATAAGTTCATTTGCTAATTAATTTTATGCAAAAACTATGCACAGCAATTACAATCGTAATCTCCACATTTTTTAACACCACTCGAAAGCCAATGCTTTTGACAGGTTCTTAAAAGTTACTATACACACAAAAGACAATGACTTCCATTGTCCAGCAATAATCACAGCAGAATCCTTGCAGAACCACTATAAATCAGGAAAGTGCAAGGGGTGGAGGGTTAGAGGGAGGGAGTATGCCAAATTGCATTCAGAGATATTTCCCAGTCAGATGGAGGCAGCAAGTGGTTTTGTCAACATCCACAACACCTCACGTTTGCAAATAGTTCGTCATGGCCACCTCACACCGTCAACTCAATATATTAGCTGGTGTTCCTAGACAGTGGGATTATTTTATCCCTTTAGGACCTCCCTTTTTGTAACCAATGAGCAAGATATGCAAACCTGTCATGTATACTTTGGTTGCAAAATAGAAATATTTGATTGATTGATTATTAACAATACTGACAGATAATCTAAAGTTCTAAACCTAAGGACTGATTTAACAGTCAGGCCGATAATTAGCATGCTGACAATTTCATCCAAATCGGTTGTAAGCGAAAACAGATGCAAAACTGTAGAAGCTAACACATAATCCAAATGCAGAGTCACTTAGAACAAATTGAAACTCAAACGACCACATGAGCAAAATGATTCACTGTTCTTGAACTTGTGCTTTAAGCAACATGTCAAAGTACATTACATCACACTGCAAACCATTACGTCCATGGAGAAATTCCTACATGTCCCCCATAGCAAAAATGTCTCTCAAATATGAAATTAACAATCAAGTGGGGTCATAGTCCTAAGAATGAAGATTATAGACATATTTCTCGGCCAGTCAGTTAAATAACCATTATTATTAGCCTCTAATTATTATTCTGTTGCAACAGTCCAATCTGTTATGATAATACATGTACTTCGTAATGGTTACTCCAATATTTCAAATTCAGTGTCTTTCGTTTGTTTATTTATTTATTTATTGCACACACACACACACACACACACACACACACACACACAAGTCAAACAGAATAAACATGAGTCATTAAACAGAGTGCAAAAGAAATCAGAAAAAACTAACAGCTTATACAGTCCTGATCCCTAGCTCCATGACTATTTATATAGTGCAAGTTAGTATTAGTACTTAATTAATTAATTATAACATAACTGAAAGTAACATTATAAACATAAAATGTAATAATAATAATTAATAATAGAAATGCTGAAATAATTCACTAACTTATGGTATCTGACAAGAAAAAAACATACCAATTGGTGTAACAAAGTCATTGTCATGAAAACAACATTTTCACAAAAATCAGTCTTCCACAAAATCATAAGCCGTTGATATTAAAATAAATAAAAATTTAATCACATAAATTTATATAAGCGCCCCTTCAAACGACAAATCTCTGCTAAACACAACAAACTGCTATGACAAATATGAAAACATTACATATAGCATAGCTGCAAGGGCACTTCAAGGAGTTCAACGAACTGGTGGTAAGGTTGATACCCTCCATTTCATAGAAGATAAACAATTTACCGTGAACAATAACTATATACAACAAAAGAGTTTAACTAAATTTGTAGCATTTGCCATAATTCGCAAAAGAAACTGCAAAACTTAAAACGCATTTCATGCATACTAAGTTTAAATGATTTGGCTGCAGGTAAAACACAGCCTATACTTAGCTTTTCCATATAACTGATCTCTATTTTATTTACTGAACTCCTTACACATGACAGAACTGTACACAACTCGTGACACCGAAGACAGGTTTATAGCTGCGGTGGCATGGCTTGGTGCGAACTGCATTCGCTAAAGACAAGTCGAATGATATACTCAAAGTATGTGAGAAAAACTACTTTCGAGAAATGGTCAGGCATAAGAGTGTTCGAAATTAACAACATGACTTGTTAAGTTGCCGGAGTAGTCATGGTCCGTTGAAAGTTGTTGTGAAATCACTGGTTCATTGTCACCTAATGTTCTCAGCAGAAACTCCTTTTCTTCCGTGCTTGGTTTAGATGTAGTAAACTCACGTTTCTTGGACTTGTGTTTTCTTGTTGACCAGAGGGTTCGCTGTGTAGGTGCCAATTTGTTAACAGGCTCGTGTGAAGTTGGTGGAGGTGGCAAACGAGGCGTCGCTGTCTTATCTTTTAAAGCTGCAACAAGCGATCTCAGTCTGCTCATGTGTTCCACAACCACTTCGGCAGCAGCAGCGTCGTCCCCCACATCGCTTTGGATGTCAGCCCATAATAGCTGAGCGCTACTCATAGACTGGTCGACATTACGAGGTGGCCGACGACTGGAAATGTCACTGATAATAGCGTCTGATTCGCAGATATCAGACAACACTGTGGGAAGCCGATTTGTTGCAACTTCTTCTACATGATCAACGTCTTGATTGCAATCGTCGTCTTCATTGCAGTGAAGTTGAGAACGCAGAGGATTGGTTGCATCTGGTTTGTTGCTTTGATTCTCAGATGTGTAGTGACGAACAGGCTTGTAAAGATGTATAATCAGATGAATGTGCTTGCAGATCGTGTTACGCAAAGCACTGTCCAGACACGTGCAAGAGAACGCATGAACGCAAATGTTGCATTCGCTACACATCAGCGGACACGTCGGAGCTTCATGTGGAACAGTCTCATTTTGTCGAACCATGTATGTGATGTCATGAGCACCAGCAACAGAATACAGCGTGTTTTCGTTGATACAGCTGCATTGATCTGCGTTTAGTCTTAGGCAGCCCTGGTGTCGTTTCCTTATGCCTCCGACGTGTCTCGTCCACTTCCCCTTGTGCAGTTTCCGCAGTCTGTCGCTCATCTTGGACCTCATGAACTTCATGAGGGCATGTATGCTTTTGTCTAGGCGGTGCACCTTGCGGCCCTGCAGATGAACGTGCTTGATCACACGATGCATTGCTTCAAGGTGCATGTTGTGATGCACCTTGAGGCCAAGACGGTAACAGTATGCCCAGAGGTGTGGTCTACTCGCATATTCACGATCAAAATAATTAGCAAAGTCTGATGTCTTGTGATCATCTTTACCAGCTGCCAAGAATTGAGAAATTTTTTCGTTAAATTTCTCCAGATCAGGTAATTCCATGATGGCTCGAAGAGTCTTGTATAACACGGCTTTCAGCTGACTGTCACCCTTAATGCGTGTGAGGTTTTTCCTCCATGCACGGTCGATGTGCCATGTGCAGAGGAGTCTGTGGGCCGGCTTTCCCATCACAGCGTTCCATGCATTGCTGTAGACCTCGGTGTCATCGGTCATAAGTATAACGCCACTTAACGGGTATCCCATTGCCTCTTTAACAGTCTGTAAAAATATGCACATGGAATGCTCGTCTACATGATTACTGTAGCAGAAGGCAACAGGAAAGCCTTCGCCATGCTCATCAATGGCAAGGAGCGTCGTCAACTGAAAATCGTAACTGTTCAAGCCATGAGTGGAGTCCATGCATACTTCGCGACCTGGACGGCAGAATTCACGAGCTCCAATAATCTGAGAGTCGGTGGCCAAGATGAGTATGAAATCCTCCGATCTCAAATTAAATGATGATTCCTCGCCTTGAAATTTGATTAGGCGGACCAAGTTCTTCGTAGATGGATTCTGTTGCGTGCGGTGAACCCATGCAGCAACGCTGTCCGCATCATTTTTATGTAGAACTTGGTTTTTATTTATGCCGAAATCACGCGAGATGTTTGCCAGATCTTGTTTGGAGAGGAATTGCATATTGGTCATAACGGGGACACTTGCAGTGGAATGAATTGAATCCAAGACATCGTCGTAAGGTATTCCGGCAGCCAGTTTCACTGCAATCGCTTCACGCTGCTGTCTCCGTAGTCGAATGTGAGCAACATCGCAACTGTGACCGCAATGCTCTGTGTAGTAGCTCACCGACACGCCACCTGAGTGTGACACAAGTAATTGCCAATTCTATTAAACCATATGACAAATAAAATTTAATTTCAAATGTGAAATTCAAAGGTAAAAGCCCAGACTGGCTGCCCGTACTCCAAACAATATGGCCGTTAATTAATGCAATAAAATTAGGGTTAGTTTTAGGGTTAGTGCAGTCATTCTGCTGAAATTGAAGCTGAATTGATGAACAATGTTGTCGATGGTCGCACTCTTATTTTATTGCACCAATTCAAAATATCAGACCAGTGTCAGAGTAGCACTATGAGAGAGATCTTGAGGCAACTCGGAGTTGCCGAAGCTGGTAGTAACAACTACAAGTGATCAAACTAATATGTTTTTAGAAATTGAGCTCTTGATCCAGAGTAATTCCAATACTCTGGAGGTGCTTTAGAAGCCAGTCTAAGACTTCGGCGGAGTGTTGGGGATGGTTAGTCACAACAGGCTTCTTCACAATCTGGTTCATTCAGTCCAACAACAAACTTACTTAGTGTTAGGAACATGATCACAGTGGTTTCTATTTGGCTTAAACACCGATTCAAATTTTTTATGCAAATTCTCTATGGTAGCCTAATCTAGTCAGAAGTAGTTCTGTAGCTGTGCCCTATATGTGCATTACCTCAACTTTCCGCCTCTCTTCTTCTTCTTGATAACAATAGCAAACTAACCGGTTGGACATATTTTGACGAACATTGCAGCAGGACACATTCCGCCGATCTTGCAAGTGCCTTGTATCTTCAGGTGACGTAATCTACCATCTTTTGCAATATACCGACCGCTGCGATTGCAGTAGTACACTCGAGATGTCACGGTTTGCTTTTGAAGCTTTCGATCTCCTGTTGCTTTAATAAACTGTGTCATCGTTGTATCTTCTTCCTGACATTTCCAATTGTTGAAATCTGTGAGAAGGTAAATAAAAGGAGCTACAGTTCAAATGAAACAGCTACAATACAATAATGGTAGCACAGAAACAAGGAAAAATAATTAAATAAAACGGTATACATGTACAATCAGGGGGCGAAAATTTCTTACTTATATTTGCAGTGCCGTCAGCGTTGTCATTGCACGTCTTTTTCGTGAGGGTCGGTTAGGGCTCAGGTTAGGCATCGTGAGGGTCGGTTAGGGTTAGTGTTAGGGTTAGTTTAGCCATTAGAAACTCCGGCGGATTGATGGCAAAAGACACCGTGTATTTTTCGCCCCCTGATAGTACATGATCGCCAATAAAACGAACTACAGCATTCACAGGACAGAGCACCTGCCTGTATAATAGCAATTACAGACATGGTCTAAGTTTCCTTAATACAAATATATACATGCATAGATATATAAACACATAATCATGTATGCATAATTATAAAGATATAATTATCTGCACTTATTTCTACAATTATGCCATGTATGTGAGATCTATACAGCTCAAATCTCAAACACTTACACAGTGCGTAAGAAGACACGATAGAAATCAGATATTATTAGGTCTATGGGAATAAATAAATAAATAACGAGTTCACTTCACTTTCACTAATAGCTTACCAGTAAAATTATCGAACTGTAAAGCTCTTCTTTCACTGTTCCTTCGCTTTTGAAAAGAAGCCTGTTCATGTTTTCGCTTTCGGTGATAGATGAGAGCTTTTTTGTTAACGAGTTTCTCACCGCAAATATTGCACGTAATAACCGATTCATTAGAGGTGTGTTTAGGCTTCCGACCTCGTCGGACTTCTGGAACAGCAGCGTCTTTGTGAAACTGACGAACGTGTCGCCTCAACGTTGAGTTTGTAATAAACTGTTTCTTACAATTATCACAAGTAAACATCGACATTTTCTTACTTTACTATACAATGTTGACATAAATTATAATTTCCACACACAATGAGACATAGCCGGTGATTGGTCGCTGTATGAATGGCTACGATTGGTCGGGATGAGAAATCGCCTGTGATTGGTCGGTCCCATATTTGACCAGTCTAAGTAGAACTGCTTGTCTATTTTTTCGGTAACGAAGTGACTAGCGGACCGCCAGGCGGCCGTCCAATTTCAATTACTAGCGGACCGCCAGTCACGTGTAACCTGTCACATGACGAGTCTTGATTCTTGAATGCTGTTACAATGGCGGCAGTTACCGATAGTTTGTTTTATGTCGGACAAAAAATTCTAGAAACAAGGAGAAGGGAAACGAGAAACCATTTAGATGATATATAGTATAAATAGAAGTTTGATTAACGAAGATAAATTTTGGTGTAAATAGAATTTGATAATCCTGTCAACAGCGGTCCCAAATTATACCACTCATCCCAACATGCAAAGCGTGAGGGTCGGTTAGGGCTCAGGTTAGGCGTCGTGGTAAACGTGCAGACTGGCTGCCCGTACTCCAAACAATATGGCTGCCAACGAATGCAATAAAATTAGAGCGCGACCATCGACGACATTGTTCATAAATTCAGCTTCAATTTCAGCAGAATGACTGCACTAACCCTAAAACTAACCCTAACCGACCCTCACGACGCCTAACCTGAGCCCTAACCGACCCTCACGTTGCGATGTCGTCTATAGGTCGCGCTCTAATTTCATTGCATTCGTGGCAATTTTTGCCGGAAAACCCAAAATGTACCCCTTTCCCCCAAATTTTTGAGAGCTACATCCCCAACAGATATATTTGTCCTGAGTGTTCTAGCACATCACATTAATATTTCTTATTTAATTTGGCTCATGAAAAGTCAATATTAGCGTCTTTAACAATCCTTTTACTAGCAATTTTTGCATATTATGCGTTCGTTCGGAAAAATGTTTGTAAAAATATTTGCTCAAGGGAGATTATTGCAAAAAATCTCTCAGTTTTTCAGGACTTCCTCCTGAATCAAACAAGCCATTAATCGTCTTTATACTACCTAGGTCTGCAGCCCGGTTACTGGACTATGCAGTTACGGCCAAAGATTTTAAGTTTTTAACACCAACAACTGTTAGGCTACTACTAAGAAAGGTTGCAGATGCTGATTAGCGAGGCTGGGTTAAAAATGCTGGATTTTGCGCTTCAGAGGCTGTTTCTTTTGTAAATATCATACTGATATGTTATCATGAAGCAAAGTGTAATTTAACGACTCAATTCACGGTAGATTTGTCATAAACTCCGGTTGAAGCGCAACTTGCGATCGTGAGGGAACGTAGTTATGTAATTAGGTCTAAATAGAAACTTCTGTAGGTCCTGGGCATGACGTTAAACTGCATCCATCCTCCGCCACAGGGAACCAACAACGTCCTCGTGCCGGTCCTAAGCCCGGACAAAGGAGGAAGGTTTGCCAGATGGGTGGCGATACGCTGGCATTAAAAGACCAAGACGGCAGAAATCCGCAAAAACCATGACACAAGTGACAGAGCGACCCAGATGCTTTAAGGTGTCATGATGTGGAGCAGACATGCACAGGCCGGTCAGGACAGACCGGTGGAGAGAGTTGGAGGAGAGAGGGTACTTGGGACACATACGGGCATTGACCCAGGTTGTCTTTCGTGCCTCTCTCCCAATATTCTCTTCAATCGGACAAGGTGGTCTAGCTGCTCCAAGATGTTAATGGTATGGAGCAGACCTGCTGACCGGACCGGTTGAAGCTGGGAAGCATGATGCGAGACAGACTCAGACAGAGAGTGGCGTCGGACACCTACGGGTTAGTTAACCCACGGATAACGATGATGATGATGATGTAGCGCCGTGTTTTTCTATAAATTGATCATTTGGCGATTCATTGAACTACGAAGAATGCTCTGTATGATTCCGAGTGATCATCTTTTCGTGTAGGATTTAAGCTCTAAAGACACCTAAACATACCGCACAATCTCTTAATGACGACCTTAAAAGCAACCGTATATGTGACCCGTCATGACGAAATGAGTCGTAAGTCGCTCAATGCAGAACGCTGCAAATTGCTTTTAAAGGTGTCTAATCCTTAAATTATTGATTTTTCCATTTTTGGAATCTACATTATATAATATCTCAAAAATATTAAAAATGACTTTATTTTGCTGTTTTTAACATGCTATTTGTGCAGATTAAATGACCAATAAGATTTAAAACATAGGAGGCGCTCCCCGGCCGAGATCAAGCGAAAAAACAGTCTTCAACAGTTTGTGAAATTGAAAACAGCTTGAGAGGTGTCGCATAGTCAAGGAAGCCCATTCCAGGTGGTTGGACCAACCACAGAGAAGGAACGCCTCTGCATTGTTGCACAGCAAGTGAAAGGAACCAATAAGTCACCATGGACAACAGAGCGCAGTGCGCAGCGTCATATGCAACTGAAAAGGGGAAGGCAAAGCTCACTCAGATGAGAGGGTGCCCAGCCTGATAAGCATCGCCACACCAAAGATGCAATGAGATGCGCTGCGAGAAAGGAAGCCAGTGCAAGACCTCGCGCATAAATTGTATTTTAGCATTAAACTTGTACATCCCAACCATGGTTTGAGGTATTGAGACAGGTGATTTGGAGGTGGACTGATCTGGACGAATTGTGTGTGCATTGTGCCTTGTGCATTTGTGATTCTTTTATGCATTACATTAGCATTGTCTGATATGGGATCTGCTCTAGTGCCCTAACGTAACATGACCATTGTTTTCCTTTCATGATTTAGCCCCGTGAGGATGAACAGACGCCAAATGGTGTTGCCACAATTAACTGAATTCCTGTGAGTCTTGTTCGCCTTGACGTCGTCTTCATCAACATGCTTACAAGGAAGCAGAGTGTTCGAGGAGAAAACGCGACCATGGCTGACTTCGGCCCAGACGAAAACTTGAATGAAAACACGGACATTGAATGGGTGAATAAGACGTTGGTGCGGAGGGTCCTTCGTGGCTGTGCCCTGCTCAGCCTCATCAGCGTCAGCATGAATACGCCACGCACATTTGATCTTTACTCGCATCTGATGTACGTCACGTTCACCATCGACCTTTTTGTGACATTTATGTTCAGCGCTGAAATGATTGCCAAGATGCACATTCGTGGCATCATCAAGGTAGGCTAATTCTTATATATCTCTACTGTTGAAAGCAATATTAAACCTTTGGAAATTTCCCTTACTGTGCCATTTATTCTCTAGCAGAATGAAGCTTCATCTTCGATCTTTGCATAGAGTTATTGGGAATTTTGATTTTATTAACTATAAATACTCGCTTTATATGAAAATATAATTGTCTACTGACTATTTATATTTGAACCATTTTTTCTACATTTAATAAGGAATTGGCGTAAACCAGAGGTCTCAAACACGCGGCCCGCGGGCCGCATGCGGCCCGCGGACCCGATTAATGCGGCCCGCGAAAGACATCTGGTTTGGGGGGGGGGGGGGGGGTTAAAGAGAGAAATCGTTTAAAACCGATTTTGTAGTTCTTTTGAGAGGCGAACCAAGGTTAAAACTGTTTTCTACTGCTTTTTGCTCTGGACATTGAATCTGCAACAGCAGATAATTTTATAGGCTACAGAGGCGTTATTAGTTGACCAATGCGATGCAATGCTGAAGCAGAAAGTTATGATTCAAGCGGTGGTAGGACATTATCCCTCCTGGACATTATCCCCCGGACATTATCCCCCCGGACATTATCCCCCCCGAAGTAGGACATTATCCCCCCCCAGTCTATTACCTAAAAATGATTGACACTAAAAAGTCTACGAAGTTCAAATCACGTTAACAAACCTTTGTGGACCTACTGACTGTATACGATTCCAATTCGTTCATTCATCTAATGACGACACTAACCCTAACAGGCTAACACTAACCCTAACCGACCCTCACGACGCTTAAACTGACCCTAACCGACCCTCACGACACTTACACTGACCCTAACCGACCCTCACGACGCTTACACTGACCCTAACCGACCCTCACGACGCTTAACCTGACCCTAACCGACCCTCACGACGCTTACCCTGATTTGTACATGAAAGGGGGGATAATGTCCGAGGGGGGATAATGTCCTACCAAAAACCGGGGGGGATAATGTCCGGGGGGGATAATGTCCAGGGGGGATAATGTCCGTTCCCCGATTCAAGCATTCTACCTCTACCAAGTACAAGACAAATTTTATTTAATTCCCAAAGCTGCACGTGGCTGCAACACGCATAATGGCGTGTTTGGTAGTAACGATGCTTGCATAATTAAGTGAGCAGTTTTTTTCATTATTAAAGAATAATAAGTCTCAAAGAAGGTCACGCCTTTGAGTTAGATCCATAGATGAAAATTTATAAGCTGTACAATGACTTTTGTATTGAGTGTATTCCGATTGGTATAGTATCTCAGAAGACAAAATCAAACATTGATGCTCTTATAATTGGGAAGCATTGTCAGATGACAATACTTAAGCATTGCCTGATATTTGCATCCGAGACAACTACCGATACAATAGGCTTACCTTAAAGTTTAGAGCTGAGCAGCACTAGCCTACAAGTTTACTTTTAGGCATTACAAAACGTGTTATTGATTGTAGGCCTACTTCATATTATTGTGGCTAAATTTTTTTATGTCACCATAATTATAATTATACTGAAAATCTAATATCATGTAAATTTGACAGGGTTGTATGCCTATCATTATTACAGCATTGTATGCTATGCCACAATGATTAATTTCACGTCCCGAATTATAGGCCTATAATTATTATATTGCGGCCCGCGAGCCCCTGTAAATGTCCAAATGTGGCCCACGTGCTGATTTGAGTTTGAGACCACTGGCGTAAACAGTGGCGTCATAACCTCTTTGGGTGCGTATAACTTTCACATTGAATTATGATGTCTGTAAGCATATTTACAGTACTTTTAGGAACTTCTCAAAAGGACTCTGACATTGTTGTATTATAGGTGACCTTCTAATAATGTTCTTAATGTAAAGTTTTGAGTGTTGTAATCTGAAACAGGGAGACAGCGCATATCTGAAGGACAAATGGTGTCAGTTTGATGGAATCATGGTGCTTTGCTTGTGGGTTTCTGCTATCCTGCAGGTAATTTGACTGTTATTTTGACTACTATTTTATATCTTACTTGTTTTCGTCTGCTGATTAAGACAATTTTGTTTTGTTGATTGAAACATTGCGCAAAGGTAATGTGCAGTAATGTTCTTGGTTTTTTTAATTTGTTATATTTATTTGAATCCTGTTGATGATCACTTTAAAAATGTATTTTAAATTTTCATTGTTAGAATTTAAGAAAACGATGGAATCATTCTTCGGCTTTCTCATTCACAAATAGGGACTTCATGACATGCAAGGGCACTGTGTTTGGGGGCAGTAAAAAACTTGACCCTGATCATCAGAGCTCGTCCATTAAGGATGTTGCATTGGTTCGGAGGAAGGGGCAGCCAGTTGTTGTCAGATGGGTCAGGAAACAAAGTTTATGCCCAATACATGCATTGCATCTGCATAAAAATTGTATTCATACAATTATTTCCGTGCAGCCTATACGTCAAACACGAACTTAGCACCAACACTATACGGTCTGTATTGTGTTGGATCTACGGTAATTAGGGACAAAAAAGGTTGTTTTATTGTGAATAGTCATTGTTGTGCTGTGTTTGTGTGAGACAGGTATTTGAAATCACTGAGGTTGTTGGCCGATATTCTCGATGGTCTATTGTACGAGCTCCTCGTCCTTTGATACTTGTTCGAGTGTTCAGAGTTTTTCTCAAGTTTCAACTTCCAAAGACTCGCATTGAGTCTATTTTCAAGTGAGTTACTTTGCTGTTTATGAACTAAAATGTGCGCTGTAAAGTGACAGTTCCTGACGCCAGAGCATTAAACTTAAAGTGCCACTGTTTTCATGGACTTTTCAATGTAAGTCACTTGAAATTTGAGAAGTGTTGGTTATTAGACATGTTGCTGTCTGCAAATCATGCTATTTGTAACAAGTGTTGATTTAGCAGTGTCAGTAGTGATTTCAAAATACTGTTTTGAGCTTCTAGTGTAATTCTTGTGAGTTTCAGTTTTTAACTCAGCTAAGACTTAGTGCTGAGATTGTATTTCAAAGTCAGAGCTTGTGATTTAATGATAGTGAATATTTTTGCATTGCATTGCAACACAAACTGCTTTTGAATTTTAGAATGAAAGTGCATAATTAAAGGCCAGGGCCTGATAGGATATGTAGAAGGTAGAAATTTAGATTTAGGAATGGCTTAATTGCTGTAGTTGACATGCTTCATATGCTTCTAGTGTTTTATGGTGTTTGAAGTTTTGTTTATGACTGCTGTAATTTTTTAATCACAGGCGTTCAAGTCAACAGATCTACAACGTCACAATTTTCTTCCTCTTCTTTATGTCGCTGTATGGAATTCTGGGAGTTCAGTTCTTTGGTGAAATGAATTTCCATTGTGTACGAAATGGCACGGACCCAAGGTTTGTGTGAGAAGTTGATATGTGATTGCATGATTTTTGTTGATTTTTGATTTTTGAAATGGAAATTTTATATAACACAACTTGCTGTACCTTCAAAGTATTGTTGAGAATCTGCCTTGGTTCTTATGATTGTGTTAACTGCTTAATTTTCGTCATTTTCTTGCCAGTCGTATTTCTGCGAATGACCTGGCGATTCCAGACACATACTGTTCTCCACACGACAACTCCGGCTACCAATGCCCAAGTGGAATGGAATGCCTTGCGCTGGAATTGTCTCGCAGTGATCGTGGATTCAACGGATTCGATGAATTCGGTAAGATTTTTACATCACGTACAGTTGGAAATACCGGTTGGAAATACCGGTTGGAATTACCGGTTGGAAATAGTTTTGTATGGGGTAAATATTTTTAGAATGCTTCATGAATTGGCATGACCCTTTATCATTTTTGTTGTTCTGCAGGCACATTTTATTTGAGAATTAAGAGATGTTTTCAGTAGTTGATGGAGAAACAGTTTAGTTTTGGTTGAGCCGTGAAATGGGTTGATCACATGGAAACAGTCCTTTATCTTTGAAGATAAGGTTTCCACTGTTATGTCAACGTGTACCATAGAGACTCTTTTTAGAGAGCCCTTGGAATGAAGTTTTTACTAAATGTGAAGTTCTGGTGTGTTAAAATGTTTTGGTGTTTGATGGTGAGTTGGTGCTTATATGATTTGTTTAGCAACGAGTTTTTTCACTGTGTACGAGGCGGCATCCCAAGAGGGTTGGGTATTCATCATGTATCGCGCCATTGACAGCTTGCCTTCCTGGAGAGGTTATGTCTTTTTCATCTCCATGATATTTTTCCTCGCCTGGCTTGTCAAAGTAAGTTTAATTCATATTCTGCATCTCATATTGATGTCTATATTTGTTTTACAAGTTTGTTATTATCTCTTCTGTGCATTGGAATTGACTACTGTAATGTCATCTCTGCTAGTTCTTCATGCAGGGCATGAACTGCTGCTAAGTATATTGGCGGAACCCTTAATCCGGTCACATTACTGATTATATGCATGAGTTTTGTGGGTACTTGTGTAATGTGGGTTACTGGCTACCTGTCTTCTGAGTTTAAGATTGCAATTTGGTTCTGGAAGTGTTGCTGAACATTACTAATTCTTTGTGCTGTTAAAATTTTGCCTTAAATCATTTCTAATGGGTCTGCAAATGTGACTGCATAGGAATATTTAGCAGTAAGTTTTATTATTTTCATGTGTAATTTTTTGTGATGTAAGCTACGTTGTGAGGTAAAGTAATTAATCATATTTTAAAGCTTAGTACCAAAGTTGGCTGACATGAAAACATCATTGACATGTGACAACCTGCTCAACAATGAACCATTGCTTTCACCCATGTGTCATTGAATGCAATTTTTGGCATGCCACATGAAGAGCAGACTTGACTTTGACTGTCTGATGTGTATCATCATCATTGGATTTACTGACACTGAATCTGTTCACTGATTAATATATCGTCATTGAAGTGAGTTGTTTTTTTCCGGCACAGAATGTATTCATTGCGGTCATCATTGAGACGTTTGCCGAGATCCGCGTTCACTTCCAGCAGATGTGGGGATCAAGAAGTGGAACGACAGATTCCGACTCCTCTCAGGTCATCATTATTCCCTTTCACTTAAACACTTATCATTGGTCTCTCCAGATAATTTGCGTCTTTTGCTTATGTTTTCTTATCTTTATCCAACTTTCTACTCCACCTTTTGTCAATGATAGACTGACTGGCTGGGTGGCTGGATGGCTGACTTTGTTGTTTTGTGCTTGTTCATATTCCCTTCTCACTGCTGTCCAGATTTCTTAATCACAAGCTTAAGGCATATTGCTATGTAAAAATGGATGCTTCTTCTACCCTGCCCTTTTGGAAGTTAATGTTCTTTTTCTGAAGATACCAAACTCAAATTTAGTTAGAAAATTGCCTCCAGCAGAAACTTGTTTAACGGCAATAAAATTACTAGTTTAAAGGTACATATTATTCAGCCATTTATTCGGCACAGCATTGCTTTTTGGTGGTATAAATATGAGCTATGGCTGTGCTACAGTGAATCATTCAATAGTGGAATAGCTGGCCAATTTAGTTTGGGGACAGGGCAAAGAAGTAATTTAGCAGACATAACTGATGCTTCTATTGTAATCTGATTTCTGAGAGGCTTGCCTACTGTTTGATGCATGCTTTCTTGCTGATGGTGTTTTAGAATTTAGTTGTGATTCTGTTTGTTTGCAGGTTTTGCTTTGTGACACTGATGGCTGGCGGATGGTGACGATCGATGAGAGCAAACCACGAGGTCTTGCTCCTCCGTTTTTCCAACGCATTCTCAAGATGGCGTGGTTCCACATTCTCATCCTCTTCCTTGTTCTTGCTAATGCGATCTTCGTGGCGACGATGCATTTTGATCATCGAACAATCGATCCGTATTATACGATCAACGGCTACTATTATGCGGAGGTAAAATGTCGTCTCTTTGTTTGGACTCTGTTTTGGGCTTTGTTTGGGCTTTGTGCTTCAGCTATAGGAATCTGGTTGGCTACTGCCAGTATGCAAGAGCTGTAGCTTACGAGATGGTATGTATGTATGTGCACTTGTTATAGCACCCTTTCAAGATTTCTACTTAAAAGTGCTCCCAACTACAGCAATTGCGAGTTAAGGACTTGCGCAAGGTCCCTAAAAAGCAGTTTGAGGTGAATTCTTACCTGCAACCGTCCGACTGCAAGGCAACGAACATACCCATTGCAACACCGTGCCCCACAAAGATGGTGTGTGCATTATGTAGACTGTCTATTGAGAATAAACAATGGGCAAATCTTGTAAGAGATGAGTGAAGGAAATGACAAAGTTTGCAGATGGACCAACACATACCATGTTGTTTTTCCAGGTGGTCTTCACGGTTCTCTTTGATTTGGAAGCGCTCTTTAAGATCTGGTGTCTTGGATTTCACGGCTATTTCCGGCGATCTGTTCACAAGTTCGAACTGCTTCTCGTCGCTGGAACAACGCTCCACATCATTCCCGCTTTCTACCGCACGCAGTTCACGTATTTCCAGGTCATCCGGGTCATCCGTCTCATCAAGGCTTCACCGATGCTTGAAGACTTCTGCTGGAAGGTAGAGCTGTCACTCTTACTGTTTTACTTTCTGTAAGGAACTTTTAATAAAAGTTGTGTGCCAAAAAAATGAACGATAGAATAGTTGCATCAGAGTTTTGAGCAAGTGCAAGTGAAACGAAATAATTTGGACAATTACGTGGCACCGCATCAGTAGCAGACTTTTTAGTTTAATGACACTGTGACAATAAAGATCATTAGCATCACCCTCCTCCTTTATCAAAGCTTTGGACTGGCACTGTCAAAATGCAAACATTGGCGAAGTCTAGATGAGACGAATGAAGTTAAAATGAAGTTAACATTGGTGTTTTGGGTTGGGACAAGATATTGTAATGTAATTACGACAATTTTTATAGCATCGTCGTTAGCAAGCTACTTCTAGGATGCTTTACACACACACAGCCTAATACAATTGTCAAAGTTCAGCATAAATGCGAACAGCTTGAAAGCAGGTGCATCTTTAACTGTTTTCTAAAAGCATATGAAAAGATGAAATTACCACAGATGGCGTTGGGTGAATGTGGAACAGGTCAAGTCAAATGATGTAGATCTATGGTTTGCACTGGATGATTTTTTGGTCTTAACTGTTTGGCTTTCTGTAGATCTTTGGTCCTGGAAAGAAGCTTGGCAGTCTTATCCTCTTTACAATGTGTCTGCTCATCATAACGTCCTGCGTCAGTCTTCAGCTTTTCTGTTCCTTCAAGGACTTTCATAAGTTCGCCACCTTTCCACAGGTGAGGATTATCGGAAGTCTTTCCGATGCTATGGTGCTGTCCTCACAACCATTCAGCATTGTTATACAACATGTGTTATTATCAAGATTATTCTTATAAATGAGCGTCACTTGAGTTCTTTCCTAATATGTTCTTTAGTTCTAGACAACTTTGTGAAGTTCTGCAGCTGTTATCAAGCATTATGGAATGTGTTTGCAAAGTTCTGTAATTTAATACATTACTATTGAACCTTGTGAAGGGTGAAAATGCAGCTTGGCAATTGGAGAGTACTAGGCAATTGCAGGCAATGGTTTAGACTCTGAAGGATGATGAAGAAATGGTAAGGAAAGCAATGTAGCAGGTTGCACGGCTCCACATCATTGGGAACCGTGGACTGGACTGACTATGGATTTGTACAATTATCACGGTGTATAGTGCATACAGTGCATTGTGATTTAAAATTTTCATAGCACTGTTGGTATGAATCTTTGTAATTACTGCTGACCTAGTCAGATTACAGACCTACGAAAAGAGTATTAATGCATTGTTATATTGACATATTGATGAGTCAGTGGTTTATGCAGGTTTTTTTTTCTTAAGTCAGATTAATCTGAAATTTGCAGCTCTGCCGTTTTGATGATGTACAGATCAAGTCCATCTGTTCTTCTATCCAGTTCGACCGAATGTCATTTAGTGAGAGTCTAGACTAAAGTTACGGCACAATATATTCTGCACTTTTTCTTAGTGCACTTTTCTACGGCACGGAATTCAGTCTTAGCTTTGCAAGAAGTCTTGATTTAACTTAATCTTTTTTATGAAAATTGTTGAATTTGCTCAGCACTTGTTCTGATTGAAATGCCACAAAAGTTTCTTTTAAGTCTTGAGTGATGCTTACACAGACTTTTCTTTATTTGTTGTAACTGTTGAATCATTTCCAATATGGTCTGTCAATTTTCATTTCTTCACTGGTTACTTACGGTATGTAATACTATGTATGCGTGTATGTATTTATGTATGTGTGTACTTATAATCTTGTATATATGTGGGGTACAGTTACTGGCTTGGCTTGTAATAGTATTGGTTCAAGCTTCCTCCGCTGTGCATCGGCTTTGAGTAAGAAGTTCTTCATGCACAACTTCTATCTGGTACTGATGCTCTGTCATGTGGTCATGTGCTCACTTCTATCTTTTGAACGAGGATTATTAATATGAAGCAAAGTTGCTTTTGTATTTGCAGTCTGTGGACGCTTGCAACATGACGTATGTGTGTATTTGTGCTTAACTCTTTACCAGTTCATTTTTCCCGTTAAGCCCATGTTTTCAGCGGATATTCTCGGGACAAACGGGTAAAGGGTTAACCCTTTAATGCCGAGATGGTATTAAATGGTATGGGAAATCCGATACCCTCCGGCAGTAAAGGGTTAAACTAAATTAACCCATATGTCATACAGAGCACTTGAAGAAGGCTTGCTGCTGTATGCTCTGGTCTGGATAAAGTGTATTACTGAGATTGAAGAAGATGGAAGACTACAATTGTTTTATTTACAGTAATGGTGTTTGTTTAAAAGCACCAGCACGTGCCTATGTTTTTGGATGGTGCATGGCACACTCCTTTCAATTTTGATGTAACAGTTTTTTTTAGTTTTAGTTTTCTTTTTATGACAGGAAAGAAAAATTGCATACACATTTGCTGCTTACACTCTTACTCAACAGGTTTCTGTTTTTTTAATTTATTTTCCTATCTGTCCGGCTGCCACATGCAGAAATCGACTACAAAGGTGCTATATGTAAATGTTCAGTTCTACCATGTTGCCGTCTGCTTGTAGAATTGCCAGCAACTGCCTGATTGGTTGAGTGGGGCGGGGGATTATATTCAAATCCAAATGAAGTGTAACATAGATCTGTTTTCCATCTGACCAATCAACTTTGTTTCATGAATAGACTCTCAAGTCTTTTCTCTTTTGCCGTGGCTGAACTGGGAGCGCTCCTGAGTAATTTTCTTGAAGGGACGCTATTCAAGTTCATAGAATGAATGAATGAATGAATGAATGAATGAATGAATTGAACCCATCTGACCTACCTGTCTTTACCTTAACATATATAAGATCTGTAAAAGTCTATCTGACTTAACGTGGCTTCCTCTGAACTTGACTTACCTGTGCTTTGTCATGACTCGTGATTGTTTCGTGTGTGCTGGTAGGCTTTCATGTGTATGTTCAGCATCCTCGTCCAGGAGGGCTGGGTGAAGCTGATGGATGAGACAATGGAGGCCGTCGGAGAAAGAGCGGCCCCCTTTGTTGCCATTATGTTTATCGTTGTGCACATGCTTATGATTCTGGTGAGTTGACGTCCTGCGAGTTGCAAGTCGGGAGTGAGTCAATGGCAGACTCGATCTGTTCGACTCGTGTTCTTGCACTGCATGGCAGGTGTACAACTGTCGGCCGATGTAGCACTAGGAGTATGTTGGCTTGTAGCATGAAGGCCAGACTAGTGGCTTACTGCATGCTCGCCAGATTGTATTAGCACTGCCAACATCATCATGTCAAGTTAGCTTACAGCATTGTTTTCAAGGCATTTGTTGCATCATTTCCAATTTGGGGCTTCTTTGGTTGTGACTTTATTTACTCTTTGTGAATGGGGCGAGCATGGTGAGAATTCCCGTTGGGGGTGGAGGGAGTTGAGGGTTCAACATTCCTAGAGTCTTTCTTAGAACCCCATAGTGAAGTCTTCTTTTCAAACTCAAACTTCACGTGGATCATAGTCTGACCCCCTCAGTTATTTTTCTACAATTCTCACGTGTGGGTTGAGTTGTATTTGGTGTGAGTTGACTTAATCTTTGGAACTTTGTAAATGGGGCGATTTAAAAAGAGTTTGGCTTACCTCTTGCGAATGAGGCACGTTGGCTCGCTCTTTCTGATTTCAGTTTGAATTACTGTATAATATTATGGATCATGATCACATTATCTTGTTGCAAACAGTTTATCGCTGTATTGCTGAAAGTCTGTATTATTTTATTGTTCCAAATTGATCTTGACTTACTCTTCTAAAAGCTGATTAAATGGCAGTCACTTCTTGTGTGGAGAATGATTTTATCTGTGATATGAACTTTGAACGCACAGGTTTACTGCTTGATGGTCATGTGCTTTAGGTGCATCAGCCAGCTATGTATACTCCTTGATGGTCGTCATCCTATGACTTCTTACTGCATGGCAGCCATATTTATTGTCTGAACACATATTTTACCTTTTTTAGATAAATATTTTAAATGCAATATTGCATGCTGCTAACAATGTGACAATAATGAGAAATTAACGAATGCCATTACAGTGTATTGAATATTGATGTCAAGTGTAATCAATTCAATTGTAACTTAAAGTAGCTCATATGCATTAGTAATATCGATATTGATGTGCATAATTAAATTAAACAATTAATTACGATTTTATAGGTTTCAGCTCTCAGCTTTCAAGGTTCTTTTCTAGTGACAGAACTTGTAGGATCTTTGGTTTAATAATGCTTTAACAATGATTATCAATTTTAACACGTTGGCCGCTTATTTGCTGTGTTAAATGACTCAATTTGGGACGTCTTAACACGTCCCTCGCGGCCAACGTGTTAATTGCATGGTATGAAGCTTCATAATTCATGTAATGAGGTCAGTTCATTGTGTCGACCTTATTCTGGTTGATACAGTGGACCAGTTGATCCAGTTCTAAGCAGCATTTCAGTGGAGGATCATGTAGACCTGGTAAACTGTTTCCGTAATAATTTTCGTAATCGTTATCGTTTCGTGATCTGTAATAATTTTGTAGTTCATAATAATGCTTTCATGTGAAGACTGTCTCATTTGTCTGACTGTCTCTTTGCTCTGTAGGCCACAATGTCCATGTTTCAAATCCTTACGCAGAAGGGATGGAACGAAGTCATGCACCTTACCATGTGGGAAACTGGCGAGCAGTTCGCACCACTCGTTGCTATTTATTTCATATTTTACCATCTCTTTGTGACGCTGGTAAGTGGAGCAGACGTTGTTGTTGCGCTCGACTGGCAAGTGGGTGTGTTTTGTTATGCTCTTCTCAGTCGGATCATGGGTGTGTTTTCTTCCCGCGTCGTCATCGTCGTCATCCCGTAGTTGAATTTTTTTGGCTGAGGTTTGATTGATTCTGCCGAGATTTGATGTGTGCAATTTTGTTCGTTTGATTTGCTGTTGTTGTTTATTAAATCTAATTTTTGTGCGTTCTTGAGATTGATTTCTAGTTACCAACTTGTTATTTGATGTGTTCTTGTTGGAAAGATTTTGCAGTTTGGCCAGTTGTCTCTCTTACATCACTACTCAGACTGACATTCAATGTTCAGCCGCAGGGGAAGATGGGGTGAGCCATTTCAGTGGCTGGAACGAGACTTAGTATCTGCCTTGCGATGCTTGTCCTTTGAAGGACTCTGCTTTAAACATAGTTAAGGTCATGACTGGAAGTTGCTAAGGTCATTTGAAGGTTGCTTTTCCATATTGACTTCACTAACATTCATTGATGCTGTGCCTATTTGGGCAGGTGTTGGCCATGTCATCATCTAACTTGGCATATCAGATTTATAATAATTTGACCATGCCATCAGATGAATACTTTGGTAAAGCTTTAAAAGTGCTATATAAACGCCTGCTTGCATTAATTGTCCGACATAACAGCACTTGGTAAGTGGGAGAAAATAATTTAATATTTGCATCTGATCATGTGGGTGTTGTGTGGAAGTTTATGGTAAGTACTGGAGGTCCATATGGCAAATGCTCAAAGCTCTTTGTTTGTGTATGACTGGTTTTACCCAAGCCATCTGCGTGATGCACAGAGGGATCTCTTCACTATAAAAGTATCAACCATCTGTTTGATGGTTCAATCAATAATTTTTCCGATATCAAGGACTTGAACTTCTAATGCAAGAATTAAATGTTGAACGTGGATCAGCCTTTTGCCCGGTTGCAGCTGCATTTTCTTTTCTACTTTAAATCCAGATGTTTCTTGTGAAATCCACAATCGTTGTCAATTATAAGAAGGCTATAACCTGTATTATGCTGTAGTAGCCTGCTTATTCCGCAAAAGTGGTACTCTATTAGCGGACACTTTGGCTCTTTATGTGCCTCACACATGAACCGTGTCTGTGTTCCAAAGCCTGCTTATTCCGCAAAAGTGGTACTCTATTAGCGGACACTTTGGCTCTTTATGTGCCTCACACATGAACCGTGTCTGTGTTCCAAAGATTTTAGAATTCATTGCCCAGCTGTTCACATGCTATCTGTTCTTTAATGTTCTTTGAGTCATCGTAAATGTGAGTCCTGCATGTCTTGACCTATCAGCTTTCAACTGGAATTCTCCAAGAAATTATGATTTCTTCCTTGAAGCAACATTGTTTACACTTATTCGTTTGTTCAGTTCATACCCGACAAATCGCAGTACTATGATTACATGAAATAGTAGGAACATAATAACAAGTTAAACAAGAGCGTGGCTTTTACAACGGTATATGGCAGCCTGTTTAATGTTGATCTGTCCTATTGCTGCTCAGTGTTACCATCAGCTCATATAGGAAGTGGAAGGCTGAATCAAACTTATGAGGCTAGCGGGTGTCCTGTTCTTCTTGCCTGCATGTTACCATTCAATCATCATCAGTTGGTCTGTTGTTTTAATTTTTACAACGCTTTAACCAATCTTTAATTATATTCAGCACCTTGTTTTGAGGACTGTATTGGTGGAGAGGCTGAGAGATCGCCTTTTGTTACTGTCTCCTCCTGACTTTGTGCGTCTTCAGATACATCCAAATGCCAGCCAGATGAACTGAGTTTCTTATGTTGCTAGCTTCTCTTCCTGCATTGTTTTTTTAATTGCCAGTTTGTGGATAGACCATGCAGCTGCAAAACTTGCTTTCTAATTAACTAATATTATGCTTGTCAGATTATGTACCTTAGCTGAATTTGAACAGTTTGGATACGAGACAATTAGGAACTGCCCTTTCAAATTTACATAACATGATCAGTATTATTTTATGACAAATATTTACTAGTAACTGTTGCACATGTCGATTAAATTGTTAATGCAATTGATTTTTAAGATTAGGCCTTTAAAAAAATGTTGTGTTTCCGGTAACAGAGCTAAAAAATTGGGTAGGTAGGTCGGAAAATATTTTTATTTTGGTAAAATATTTTTATGCAGTGACTATCCGAAAAAGTATACCCCACTAGTCTTTTTTGCACGCTGAAACAAAGTACGTGTTCTAAGCAAGTATAAACTGCCTATTTCCCGACTGTCTGCACCTAATACTGCTCTAGAAACAGTCCTATTAATTTCATTTTGTTGACGTCTCTTATGTTATGTCAATACAAATGTTAAAAAAATATTTTTTGAAAAAACTAAAAAAAATTTTTTTAAAAACCATTTTTTTAATAACATTTCTTACAAAAATATTTGGGTCGCGGCCGTAAAAATGGGTCGGTCGGGTTACAGGAAACACAACAATTTTTTTTACGCCTTATAATTTATGAAGGAGTTAATTAATATCTTGTTTTACCTTTCTACAGATCAACCACCAGTTTGAGTTTGTTAGCTAACATTTTAGAAACTCAGAGGAAAATGCAATTTCGAAATAAATGAAATATTCCAGACTGTTCATATCTAGGGTGTAGGATATGTGTTCAGAATCGCTTTAAACAATTTTACGTAATTTTAATACACTGTTGCAAGTAAGGCATGGGATGGTTTGTTTAGCTCTTGCAGTTGCCAATGACATAATTGAATAATTTACATAATTTTGCACACAGTGGCAGATTTAGCGATTCTTTGATAGAGAGCGCAACATGAAAGCAATTAATCTTTTTTGATGTCCGTGAGAAAACATTTCACTAGCTGGAGTGTATAGAGAAATGGCTCGTTTGATAATTCACAAGTTGAAGTTCAATGGGAAACTACTTTATATACAGTGCAGACTTTATGGCAAGGGAGAAATGTTAAAATAATTAAACGATAAATGGTCTGCTAAAAACACCATTGATGGCATGTGCACGTTCTCTATAGTTTGTGTGATGTCAAATTTCTATTGTTGGTGTTGTCTGTGATGCTTGTTTGCTTGTTTCCTGCTAATTTTGTTATTTTTTAAAGATTTTTTAATTGTTCTGATTCTTTTCTATAATGGATAGCATTAATCCAACTTTCTTCAGACACTTGCGTGAATTGACATTTTTAGACTTAGTGAGTAGAGACTTGATTGTTTTACTTGTTATCGTCATTCTCGCTATTGTTAAAGTCATCGGAATTATCATCATCGTTGTCACAATTGACTTTTTAAAACTCTTTTGATAATATTACTTAGACCATTATGATTACTGTCAACATTGAAATCATCGTAATCTTACATTTTTAGTCACTTTTTGCATAATATGTCAGTAATTTGACTGGAATGGTTTTATGGTAATTTTTGTTCTTTTCTGTCTTGAGCAACATTAAGTTCGGACATACTCTCTGATTACAAGTGGCCTTATTGGTACTATTTTCCTCACCATGACCAGACTTTCTGTCTTCAGGATTAGTTTTGTAGTATTGCTGAGTGTCTCTGTTTAATGCAAGCCACCTATTACATTAAGTTACATGTGTTTAATTTAATTGTTTTATTAGATTGTGGTCAGCTTATTTGTCGCTGTCATTCTGGACAATTTAGAACTTGACGAAGACATTAAAAAACTGAAACAGGTCAGGCTAGCTAGGATGCTCGCAGTCTTCTTGTTCTTCACTTAGAATCTCTTATTGCCATTATATCCAACAAGCACTATATTAGCCAGTATGTCACCATTCTAAAAAAGAGATAATATCCACACCACTTGTTCTTTCTTTCTGCCTTTTCTTGTCCTTTTTTACTCTCACATGTTGCTAATGAATATAAATGCATGTAAATGTGCATAATAAAGAATTATTTAATGAATTGCATAATGTGTATCAACTAATGCATTTTGAGTTTATCACTTAAAAAGAAGATGATCTTTCTCCTTTGCTTGCTGATAAAACTGAGTCACAATTATATACTGATGAGATGACTGATCTAGTCCCAAGGCTTGAAGGATATATTAAATATGTGTTGTTTACATCGTTTAGGTAAACTAATTGTGATTGCTTGATTTAAACTTGTAGCTGAAGCTGCGTGAGCAGGTAGCTGAAACACAGCAGAATTTACCATTGCGCCTCAGAATATTTGAGAAATTCCCGTAAGTTTGTCATTTCGACATTGTCGCTTTTTGCTGACGTAATCCTCTTTACACCAAATGTGTACAAACTTGCAGAAAATTACCATATGTAACCGTAAGGTCCTACTATTCGGGTTCGATGAATGACCTGAACTTTGAAAGGCAAGATTTTGTCAGTTTCTTTTGGTAATTGGTTGACAGAGTGACATCAGTTTGTTGGCTGAACATTGCGTTTAAATTGAATGTCGAGATGATGATACTGTTGGTAATGAAGTTGATTTGGAGGAAAGTTTTGCCTCCTAGATGCACTTTTTGGATGTTTCAAAGCCTTGAGAAGATTTTTAGAGCAGCCGTACAAGTATCCAAGTGTATGTCACTATTCAGTGCCTTTAAGACATTCTTTTAGTGCACAATAGCCACAATATAAATGTTCAACTTTTCCAGTTACAGCAGAGCATTGATGCATACGTGCATGCATAAATTAGATATTTACATTTAATGATGATGTTGTGTTTTATTTCTGTTGTTTAGCGATCGTCCGCAGATGGTCCGTCTAAACAAACTTCCATCGGAGTTTAGTACTTCACGCATGCGCGACAGTTTCATGCGTCAGTTTCTGGAGCAGGGGAGCGACCGTGGGATTGGTCGTGGTTCAACGAAGGAGAACGATGGTCAGAAGGCGAGGTCAGACACTGGTGCCCTGCATGGCACGCCGTCGAAGAAGAAGTCACTGACGGGTGTGGCAGAAAAGAAGTTAGGCGTGGCAGAGATAATCAGGTGTGTAGCTCCGGACGTTGTCTATCACCTTTGATGGCCTGAACTAATGTTAGCTGGCTTCGGGTTAAATTATTGTTGACTGTCTTTGTGGTAAAGATGCATGATATCCAGTTGTAGTACATTGGTAAGTGCATTTAATTGTGTTTGGCAATTGGTTTGTATTGTGTAATATAAAATTAAATTAATTGTTAAATCTTGAAACCATTTTTTTGTGTTTTGGGATTTTATTCCGTACATGTTTCATGAAATCAGGAATGTTGTGTGAAATCATGTACTGATTTCAATCGGTTTGGGATCAGATTGCCACTGTACTATGTAGAATTGAGAGTTTGTTGTTAATAATGCATCAGTGTGGACAGGGTGTGTTTAGTTTTATGTCCTATCCTGACAAAGGGTTGATGAACTATTTGCATCTCAAGAATGGTATATTGCTTGTTTTATTGTATTGTTGAATGTTGCAGACTTTACTTGATTGTTCCATTTCAGAGATTCCAATCGCCACCGTATCATCACAGAGGATGGCGTTCAGGTGGCAATTCCAGGCACAAAGTCTCTACTGTCGCAGCAGCATCAGATACGAATGGACATTCGAAGGTCAGCAAAAAGACATTTTTCAGATCATTTCGCAATTTATGTTAACTCATTCCCGCCGGAATTGTTCCGATACGTATTGGGTTAATCGGGTCACCCGCGACCTGATCCGGCGGGAAAGAGTTAAATAAAAATTTATTTTTGCATTCTTCCATAATAGCATAAAACATGGATGTATTTAACTTGCTTAAAATGTTTTATATTGGTTGACTAGTTAGACATACCATAGAAATAATACACTGGGGTGTACATGAGGGTATATGGATACTATACGTGGGTATACAGCGTTTGCTCACCACCTCCGGGAAAAAATGACATTGTGTACTCACTCCTGAAACCAGGGTATACGCAAGTATACAGCATATATAGTACTCATCTAAAAAAATTCAATGTGGGAACAAATGTGCGAGAAAGGAAATTTTGACGATAAAATAGGTGAAAATTGCAAAAAGTAGTGGTTTTTGGACTGTCGTGGACCACAAGTAACAGGAAAACCAGGTGGAAGTTTTTTCGGCCGGCGTGTACTCACCTCAAAACTTGTGTTTCATTTACCCTTTTGCTTGAATATCATTGATGAATTCTGTTCTTGTAGAAGCATTCGTAGTCGTCCTGGCAGCTTGAAGTCGAAGAACCAATACCAGAAGCTTCGTGAGAATGGCAATGTTGGTGCGATGGCAACGGAGCACAAAATGGACGACTTTGACATCAAGATTCTACAGCAGAAGCGTCACGAGGCAGAAGTCAAACGGTATCAATAGACAGTGTTGTTATCGGTGACTTACTACATGTAATTCTTTAACTGTAATCCATTACAGCGCATGAATTTCAGATGTTTTGCTTGTCTCAAACCCTACATTGTAAATCTCAAGCTTCATGGTTTAAGGGAAAAAATAGTGCAATATCAAGTTAGTGGATCAAATTGGTTCTTAATTAAATACTTTTACAGTTGTGCTAAGTTAAAAAGTCCAATCTTAAATGAGCATTGCCTAGTTGATGACATTTTCCCTAAAGCTGTTAATTTAGTTGGCATGAATCAGTTGATGTGTTTTTCCTGTAATTGAGAAGACGTGACACATGTAGCAGATTTTTTTCTTTCAAACAATGAATTTCTATTCTATTGTAGCAGAACATTGAAGAACAGAATAAGTAATATCAGTTATACTTGATTTTTTTCTGCATCATCTTACAAGTTCATCTGTGGTATGCTTTGGCACTTTTTTTATTTAGTCTACTTCTTGATTTAGGTCTCAACAAGAGGAGGACCTAAGGGAGAATCACCCGTACTTTGACACTCCACTCTTTTCTGTCGGACGTGACAGTAGGTTCCGGAAGTTCTGCAAGGTAGTCGTCAACGCACGATATGTCTACCAGAAACGAGATCCTCTCACAGGAAAGGAACTAAAGAGCAAGTACAAGCAGATACAGTAAGTGTAAAACAATAGCTCTCATAATTACCATGTTTTCTTGACTAGTGCTTTCTGACACCAGCTTACTTTACTTAGGCCTACATGTATATTTAGGGCCTCTGAGAGGGGTGAATTGACGGGGCTAATGCCCAGGGACCTGGTGACATTTGGGGTAGTTATATATACAAGGTTTATGATTTATGCCTTTGGTGGGAAGATGAGATGGTGATGTAAAGTATTGACCACCCACTCTAATATGCTGAGGCTAAGAAAATGAAGTCGCTAACACTTCGTGCCCATGGCTGCCTCACGGCTAAAATAAAGCACTGCTCTTCTTTTCTCTTTGTTTCTGGTACATCATGAAACTAGAAAAAATATATGACTGCTTATTGTGCAGCGGTTAAATTTGAGTATGATCCAAATTCTGAATCTGTTTGTTATTCCATGGCCCAGTAACCAATAACTTGAGGGGGGCGCTTGCCACAGTTTAGGAATTATTGGCAGAGATGACTGTTTTATTCTTTCTCTCTTTCTTGTTCGTTTCTTTCCTTATGTGTAGATTGTAGATCCATCTCGTCATGAAGAAAGCTGTTAAAATATGAATTCTTTGTTCTTACTAGGCAACTGGTCGGACTCGTCACGTACCTGGACTGGGTGATGATCATCGTAACTACTTTGTCATGCATCTCAATGATGTTTGAGACACCCGCCATGCGCGTCATGAACACGCCTGAACTGCGGGTTAGCAGCTTACGTGAAATGTGAATTCATGTGAAGATTTGTTAGCACTCTGGTCAAGGTCTCAGCCGATGGCCATTCTAAATTGAAGCTTGCCTTCTTCTGTGTTATCAGTCTGTTTTATGTATTTCTAGGAGATTAAGGACACCATGATGCACGCTATTTTGGATAAAAAATCTTGGGGAAATGTGTTTGAACCTAACTTTATTTTATTTTAGTGGGTCTTCCTGTTATTGTCGTGAGTTGAAACTTTGGCGATTAGTTTTTCTGTTGATTATAACAATACCCTGAACAAATATTATGCACTTGAACAATACCCTGAACAAATATTAGGCCCTATGCACTTGCAGACATGAATTGTAAGAAAGGTGATAGTGAGCTCAGATATCTGCTGAGTTGAGTACGGCCTATTTTAGTGCAGTCAGTTTCATGTGGACAAATCAACGTAATTATTTGGAGATTCAAGAAAAGACTGTCATCATTAATTTAGCTGTAAAAGCTTTTTTATTGTTCAATAAAATGCACTTCATAATGGAATTTTATTTGTTCCTTTATTGTGCACCGATAGGGTGGGTAAAAATTCTCATGTACCCGGTAAGCATTCATTGCTCATCTTAGTTGATGGCATGCACGCTTTTTTTCAGATAGCCGAATATTCGTTTGTGATTTGCATGAGCATCGAAATGAGTCTGAAGGTGATGGCTAACGGTCTCTTCTTCACGCCACAGGCGGTCGTTAGAGATATTGGAGGAGTTCTTGATGTCTTCATTTACGCAGTGAGTTTTCTTGTTTCTCAATCAACTCTTTTTTGTAGATTGCCCGAGCTATATGAGTGTTTTAATGTTTATTTGTCAGTTGGATTGAATGAGTGATTGACTTAATGACTCAAGACTGACTGATTGATTGATTTTTTGATTGACTGAATGGCTCAAGACTGACTGATTGATTGATTACAATGTTTTTTTGTTTCACTTATTGATGTCTGACTGGTTGATGACTGACATTGCAAATGACCAAGAGACATGATAATGACATGTAGCTAGTTTTAAGCACTCCTTTTTTTACCATGCTTTCGGCAGCCGTCCTCACAGACAAAATGCAGGAATTGAAGAATCATTGGCTGAAGGGAAGGGCCACCTGAGTTACTTGCTTTGACATCATTTGACCCTCAGATGTACATGCATAATTAAGAGCTGACATTATTGTTTGTTGCCATTGTGATTGCTGCCATTGTGATTTTGCTGCCATTGTGATTAGCTGCCTGCCATTGTGGTTTTGCTGCCATTGTGGTTGCCCTGTAGGTTTTTCTTGGCTGGCTGGCTGGCTGGCTTGTCAAAACAGGTCAGATATTTGCTTAAGGAGCTGGCGAATGAAACAAAAGATTAAGAAATTGGTGAGAGAATAATAAATGAGTTCATTTGCTATGCATGTGGTTAGTTCTATGTTTCATGAACTGATCGTTTAAACAATTGACTGATTAACAATTGTTATGATTTATTAAACAATTGATTGATTAACAATTGTTATGATTTGCCATCATTGACTGAATCGTCGTTAAACTGATTTTCGGACTGAACTGCTTTCAGGTGAGTCTCGTATTTCTCTGCTGGATGCCGAGCAGAGTTCCTCAGAATTCTGGCGCTCAGATTCTCATGATCCTCCGTTGCTTGCGTCCTCTTCGTATCTTCATCCTTGTCCCTCACATGCGTGCTGTTGTCTATGAACTGTGCCGTGGCTTTAAGGAAATTCTTCTTGTAAGTCAGATGATTTTATTGCTGTGTTTATGGTTTCATTCCTTCATTCAATGCACTTATATAGCGTGTCTTCAAGAAATCTACTCAGAGACCCTCCCAGCCCAGCCACAGCAGAAGAGAAAAGATTTGAGAGATTCGTGAAATGAGGTTTGATTGGTCAGATGTAATGAATGTAGGGAAAGGGAAGTTATTCCAGATGTTTTAAGCTGAACGAGCTGTTGATTTTAGAAATCTTGCACTCTCTCAATCTATGCTGCATTTCAATGTTGTTTGTCTTGCAATTTTTAAGTGCTGCTACTTAACGACGACAACGCATTGGATTGCGTGTGAAAGAGTAAATGACGATTGATGATTCTTCTGATCACATCATCACAATGCAGATTTGAACTTAACTTTTTTTAACTCTACCTCTCCATATCTCAAACGATGCTTCATTTAGCTGATCAGTGCGTCGTTTGGGATTGGACTTTCATCTAATGATATTTGCTTGGTAAGATACATTGGCACTGCAAAATTGAATTGATAGAGATTTCAGCTTGGTAGCCTTTACTTATATCTTGCTGATCTTTCATCTGAACTATAATATTGCCAATAATATATACATGTGATTTGAGTGACTTGTCTTAATAGCTTGGACCATGGATTAAACCCTCATGATTGGATTTAATTAACTCTTGTGATTGTTTATGCTGCTATAATGATTATCTTGAAGAATGCTTAAAACTTTGTTGATGGTGATTATTATCTTAAGGTCTCGATCCTTCTCGTTCTCCTGATGTTTGTCTTCGCCTCTTACGGAGTTCAACTATTTGGCGGAAAATTAGCGCGTTGCAATGATCCGGATATCAAATCAAAGGTGCTGTATTGCTTAATAAGCTGATTTGGTTTTAGATCTAGAATGATTGATTGGTCATTAAGGATAGAAATTTCACAGCTATTTAATATCATGTTCCATTGCTATCAAGTTAAAACATTAAAGTATAGTGTAGAAGTAAGAAGAATAATTTAAATATTCCTCAATGCAGGTATTGATAAAATTCTAACGTATTGCGATTGTTATTTCATGTATACATTAGGGTGCATCAAAAAAATTTTTTAAATTTCAGTTGTCTGGCATTTACTTATGTTACATTACCTTACAGAAACATTATGGTGAGAAAGAAAATTTAATACAAAAATATTTAGAGGTCCCCCCAGACCTTTGAAGTTTTGTTTGGTTTCCATTGCTTGTACTGCGGAAACGTATTGTGGAAGACATGACAATTTTTCAGTCGATAGCCATCTCTAATTTGCATTAATAAAATAAACATATCAAATACTTCTAAACTGAAATAGAGTTCATTTTACTTCACTTAACAATACTGTCTGAAAGGTGGGACTGCTAAATATTTAATATTAATTTTAATTAATCGATTACGAAATTTGATTTAGGCTTAGAAATCAATGGAATCTGTTGCTTTATTACACATTCGGTTTATTACTAGTACATAATAATCAAAGCCATTTCACATGCATTGCATTGCCTGCCATAAGGACCCAATTCGAATAATTCCGTACTCAGGTGCATGAGTCTGTGGTTTCTTTTTTGACCGGGCCCCAATGCAGAGTTCCGAGGTTTTTGAAGACAAGGTAGCGGGAGCTGAGAGACTGGTGACAGCAGTGCCAAATCATCTATGCTGCTGTGATTGCCTGACAGGGTAGAGCACTTTCTGCAATCTGGGTTTATGATCAAAGGTATATGCATGATGTACCATTGCAATCTAGCAGCACAAAGTGAGAGCCCATGATCTATTGTGTCAACACCAAGCTTTCAACAGCCAAGAAAGTAGGCCTACCTAAACAAGTGATCACCTTAGCCAGTGAACAAGTTGAATTTCTATGTGACGAGGATCATGAGTTTGCTGAGTTATCACTTGTTTGCTTGTCTGCTTTGAAAAGTGAAGTGACCTTTAGAAGATCTGGTGCTCTACACAATGCATAATACAATAATACATGATGGCTGTGTTGACCTTAGCATTGCTCTTTGTGTGTCGCACATCGCAAAACTGTGTGATGCACTATAACCAATAACTCTCAAAGACCCAGAATGCATGCATTTGCAACCTTCATCACTCATGTATTTGCCACATGGTGTCTTACATGTAAGAAACCCTATGTGCACCTTGGAATGATGTACACCTGTATAAGCTGTTACTGGAGTATCAGGCTGTTGACAAGGTTATTTCTCAATTTGCAACTCGAGCACTACATGTAGAGTAAATCAACATCTTTGGCATCTTACTTACACGTGAGAAATTGGTTCTGAAATGCTGAAATGGTTCCTCTGGCATTATTCAGTGAGTGTGTACCTTTTGGAACGAGACACTCTAGCAGATGCGTTAATCAAGTTCAAACAATTACTTATTTGGAAGTCCAAATCAATCTATTGGGAAATGGTTGAATCCAAACCACGATTTCCATCATGTATTAATTTTTCAACACAACTGTGCCACAACCCTGTTCAAGTGAATCCGTGGTTCGCAATGTACCATCTTGAGTTTGATACCAGCTTTTTAACCTTCCTGTCAATGAGTGTTGTAGGTCAGCTGCTTATGTTTCAAGTGCTGAAACTGTAGAGGCAGTGAGTGTTGTGAATGAAGGGGCGGAACGAGGCGTCAAAGTAATGTAAGACTTTAATTGTCGAAGACACTCGATGAGACTGAGAAAAAAATCATCTAAAAACTAAGTGGCAAAAATGAAGTAACTAAGCCTATTACATATCTGCAACAGTTAAACACTCTTACAAGAGTACACTAGTCAAAAACTAGCACTGGTTATTAGCTACATATTATATCAATATTTTATTTTTAATGGTCTGCTTTTCGTATATTTGACGTACAATATGAGGTAATTCGAAATTCCATCTGTTTGAATAAATTTGTTTTTTAATGTTATTTCTAAATATTAATTAAAAATATTGTAGCAACATTGAATTTGATGTTTAACATTGTTCTAGTCATAGAGCCATTGAAATGAAGCAATTATGTTTAATTTCACACAACGGATTTGCTCAAATTTGCACGTTCGGGTTTGTTAAAACCATTGTTTAAACACAGGGTGGGGGGACCTCTAAATATATGCAGATTTCAAAAATCTTTTCACCCAATTTAATCTTGATCACAATGGAACAAAAACCAAACCCAGACAGCTCGTTTTATATACTTCAAAATTTTGCAATGCATCTGTGATGCACCCTAGTATACATGAGTTTCATTTTGTCAAGATTTATTCTGTTTTGCATTTGCGCAGGATAACTGTACAGGAATTTTTCTGAGGCCACTATTTGTCACGAAACTGAAGGTCAAGCCTGACGCTAGTAACGACTCGTATCCAAAAATCTATGTTCCGCGAGTCTGGTGAGTGAGCAGTGGTTTTAATAAATATGTTGTCTGAGATCATATGATTCAGCTACTCTACATGTAATACAGTGATTTCTATGCAGCTGGTGTCTCATGTAGAAGGCATCAACCACAGCAAACTTTTACCACAGCAAACGAAAGTCCACCGCTGGTTGCACTCTGCCAGTGCCAGTCCCAAGACTGGATAAAGGAGGAGGGCGTCGCTAATGGTCTTTGTCACCACACAGTGACGTTAAACTTCAAATACACACACACAGAGCAAACCAAAAGTTTGCTTTTGTTCAGTCATATGAGCCTGAGAAATGAGCTTCGGGAAGGAGGTTTTGATAGAGTGCGGAGATGGTTGAATGGTAAGATGCTGGCGTGAAGATGAAAAGAATACAGGTTCGACACCTGCTCGCCCCATAAGGTTGACTCAACCTTTCTTTCTGTAGGGGGTGATTGTAAAATGAACAGTAGGACAGATTGGTGCCTTTTATTCTCTCAAGTATTTATATAGCACCTCTTCTAGGAAACTACTCAGAGGTGCTCCCGACTCCAGCGCAGCCAAAAAATATTTTCAAGTGCTTATAGAATGTGTCAGAGAATGACCTAGGTCCTAGGGAACAAGCACTGCTCAAGAGGAAGGCTACCATTCCATACTACTGAGCCAACAGCAGAAGGTTGCCATACAGTGAAATTTGATTCCTGTTAAACTTTGTTATTATCTGTTTTCATTATGCATTATATGTCATGTAATCTTACTGCCTGCCTGTCAGTGTGAATTAATAGCGAATATTATTCATATAATTATTATTATGTCAAAGGCTGAGCTAGATATTAAGCTATGGGTAGGGTTCAGAGGCCAGAACCAGCTACAGGAAAAGGTTGCTGAAGAGTTCTCATGTAAATACTTAAATGCAATTAGAGGTCTTGACCATATAGTTTTGATTCTGAAGAATAAGGATTGTATTGTTTATTAAGTGTTTAATAATACTTTACGATACAGCTGTACGATACACGTTTTAATATTGAACTGTTAGCACTTTAATTCCTGTGAACTGAATGTTTTATTGCACTGCTTCGTTTTTCTGTGCTTAGGGCAAATCCTCGGAATTTCAATTTTGACAACATTGGAAATGCCATGCAAGCCTTGTTTGAAGTTCTGTCACTAGAGGGCTGGCTTGAGGTCCGTGATGTCATCATTGAACGTGTCAGCCCTGTAAGTCAGCCAGTTTCCTGTTTTACTAGCTCGTGAACTTTGTGAATTTGAACGACACATCTTATCGTCGGCGGAAATGTTATATGCGCTATGGTAGTGCAGAGCTCTCATGTAGCCAAACCCATCATCGGTGATGGTTCAACTTCTGCACGATTTCAATTAGCTTTTATTTATCATTCATGTAAAATAAGCTACTAAGGCCTATAGCATGAGGTTTGGGTTTGTAAAATCTGATATGAACTGTGAGATGTATGTCTGAAAATGTTATCTGCGACAAAGTAAAATACTGTATGGAGTAAAACAATAATAATAGTTCAAATACTGTTAAACTAGATCTGTAAACAGATATTTTTTTACGATGTTTGGATTAGACTTGAATAATAATGTTAATCTGCTAGTGAAGTTATTCTAGGTTTTTCCTTTATGTCGTATATATGCATGCATCTGGATTTTATTGTATGACCTTCGTAGGAACCTCTCAGAACAGACCTGCTTTCTCAAGGTCAAACTATGAGGAGCATTCCATTGTAGGAACAACGTAGACCCAAAATTTGTAGATTATTGTGAACATAGTTTTCTAAAGTTGGTTAATCTTGACATAGTATTTCAATCAATAAATGTAAGATTTCCGCAGTGATCTCTGTTGTAAACATTGCTTTACTTTTGTGCAACATTTAGTCGCATGGCGTCTTTATTCATCTCTTCGTCTTCATCGGTTGCATGATCGGTCTGACGTTGTTCGTCGGTGTTGTCATCGCAAACTACATGGAGAACAAGGTATGGTGGAAATGAGTCGAACTAAGAACTGCGTGACAGTTTGCTGCGTTCGCTCTTCATCCTATTTGGATTTACGCCTTGTTTTCAAAATCTGTCAGGAATTTTAGTAAAGATTTCAGTTGGCGGTGGTGGTCGTAGCGGTGGTTATGGCTATTTCTTGCGATGTTAACAACGAAGATGATGATGATGATATTGAAGCGTAGAATGATGGCAGTAATCACAGGAATTATCATTATGGCAACTGCACTTGTGATGAATATAATGATGGCAATGGGTGATAATGTTTTCTATTAATAATAATATTGCACTGTACGTCAGTGCTCATGTTCTCTTTTGACTGGTCGTACATTTGTTTTGTAGGGCACTGCACTGTTGACAGTTGACCAGAAGAGATGGCAAGATCTGATGGGTCGAATTAAACTTGCACAACCTCTCCATATACCACCCAGACCAGGTAGGTGGATGGCAGTGGTTCTTTCAGTTGATTTGAAGGTTTTAAATGTTTACGTGCTTCTATCTGGGCTGCTATGTAGGATATTTAGATGTCCAAGAAAGGCAGGAAAATGGACTAGGTGATGTATCTCTCCACAGAATGTCAGTATATGTTTTACCTCAGTTGAATGATGCGTCAATGGTTCCAGCTTCATGACTAGATAGTAGATATCCTTATGCATTTAACGACTAAATATGTGGCTAAATAGAGCAAGTGACAAACGGACATGTGATTAATGTCATGTGTAATATGAGAGCGAGTGACAAGAGATCAAGTAACCATATAATAGACTTGAAAGCGTAGTCATGTTACGGGACTGATGCTTCTTCAGTCATTGAATTTCTGTCATTCTGCTTGTGTACAATGTGTAAGAATTGTAAATATGTTGTCTGTGCTGAAAAAGTGGTTTTATTATTTCTTGCCGATTCAACATTACAACGTAAGGCCAAAATATACTTGTCAGGTCAGTTTTGGAGTCATAAAATGTTTTGTCAAATGACAGGAATGAGAAGTTGAAAATGTCTGATTTCTTGCAGAGCACAGCAAGTTGCGAACCTTAATGTATGACATCACCCAGAATATTGCATTCAAGCGAGGCGTTGCTTTCTTGGTGTTGGCAAACTGCAGCCTGCTTGCTGTACCTGTAAGTCTACTCTCATCATACCTTGCTATGTTTACTTTGCAGGAAAAGATTGACAACACATTAAAAAAAATTATGACAGCTTTGTTAACGTCGGGCAATTAAATCTGCAAAACACTTATGAAATCCAGCAAATGTGTTGAAAGAGGTTTTGAAATTGTAGCTAAATTGTGTTGTATTTATCTATTTATAAAGTGCTTTTCATAGTTCATCCCAGGCAGACGTGCTCCCAGCGCGAAAGCTCAAAACAGAGTTGTTTTTAGATAGCGGAAATAAGCACTTGGAGTGCCAATTAACAGCGAAGAACGTATCAATGTAGAGAACTAATCATATGGAACAATGAAGGCAAAGGCTCCAGTTTTTGCCATAGCAGTCCTTGCTCGTGAGACATGTCGGTCAACTGTGCATGTTGGATGAAGAAAGGAGAAGCTGAAGTTGGCGGGTGGATGAGGTCACAAAGATTGTTGGAAATTGTTCATATTAAAATTATTAGGAGATAATGAATGATAAATTTTGCTTAACAATTAATTAGGGAATATAGAGAGCTAGAAAAAACCTGATTAAATGAAGGCAGGATGTGATGTTTACGTGGGAATTATTTTTATTGTTATTATTATTGCCGTTTTTATCTTATGCTGTGTGATTGAAATTGCTTTTCTATTTGTTGTTTAGTGGTTGAGTGAAGAACCACATACTTATCCACTGGCTACTGTTTCTGCCATCTTCACCATGCTGTTCCTCATGGAGGTAGCGATGAAAATCATTGACAATGCTGATAATTAATCAATTAATTAACTTATTCTCAATTTTCTTTTATGATAATGGATTCTTTTGAAGTGTGTTTAAATCGAATTTGAACCTTGTCTACTAATTTATTAGCACTACAAATGATGGCTAACTTGATTTATCTATCTAACCTGGTTTTATATATTTTGAGATAGATCTGTCAGTATCGACAATCCACTTGCTGCAGCCATTCCAATTTTGTTTACCGTAGCTTGTCCTAAGTCCATGCATGATATGACATGCCTCTGACATGGTTGGTCTTTTGTGTTGATAGGTCATTATGAAGAACATGGCTTTATTGTGTTGATAGGTCATTATGAAGAACATGGCTTTATTGTGTTGATAGGTCATTATGAAGAACATGGCTTTATTGTGTTGATAGGTCATTATGAAGAACATGGTTTTATTTTGTTGATAGGTCATTATGAAGAACATGGCTTTATTGTGTTGATAGGTCATTATGAAGAACATGGCTTTATTGTGTTGATAAGTCATTATGAAGAACATGGCTTTATTGTGTCAATAGATCATTATGAAGAACATGGCTGTATTGTGTTGATAGGTCATTATGAAGAACATGGCTGTGTTGTGTTGATAGGTCATTATAATGAAGAACATGGCTTTATTGTGTTGATAGGTCATTATGAAGAACATGGCTTTGACTCCTGGTGGCTACTGGCAGAGTCGACGGAACCGATTCGACATGTTTGTGACGTGTCTTGGAGTCATCTGGATCGTTCTTCACTTCACCCTCCAAGCAGTGAGCCATACATACATGCCATCCTCTTTCATTAATGAAATAAGATCAGGTGTGCTTTTCCACTGAACTTTTAAGTTCAGAACAACAACACACATGACCAAATTTCTTTGAGGTAAAGTATTGTTCAGTGCTTTTGTAGGTGTACTTAAGGCCCTATTTTGAATGTTTTCATATATATATATATATATAATTATATATATATATATAATGTATATGTATGTATGTATATACATGTGCATTGTACTGCATCAAAGTTCATCCATTGGCAGTTTATCTGATGCACAGGTCAGTTGCAACAACTGGTTTCTATGCAACGTGGAAAGTTTCCACGCGACATAAAATGTGATGAAACCATCTCCATTATGTTGATACTCTGAGAGGTTCGGAAAAGGTACAAAATATGCAGATATGCGCATAGTCTTACATGATACATGTACGCTTATATAATAAATAATAATAATAATAATCTTTTCTTTAATTAAACGCCTGCAAGACGCACTGCATCTGTATGCGCACAACTGTGCATACTACATTAGACTGGTCCACGATACAATGGCAAAAAATTAAGTTTTTAGAATTCTTTCTCCACAAGGCTTATATTTGTCCACTTGGGTTAGAAAGTCTTCCTGTAAAATTTCAGCCTGATTGTGCAACGTTTAGAGGTCAACCCATTCTGAACATTTTACTTGAGTGCTAATAATGTCTTTACGTCATGTTAACCATCAATTGTAGACTAATATGGCTTTGTCTAATCTGAGATCAGACCCATGGCAGAGTACTGGCTATTGGGAAAACCAGTCTCTCGGTTATCTACTGTAAGATTACCACAAGCCTGGATGCACAGCAACTGCTTCAGTTTCATCATATCACTAAAGAGAGGCCCCATCCGGAAAGTTAAAAAATGGCCTGTGAAGCAGTTGTTTGTATTTGGGTGCTTGCCAGAATACCAACACAGCTGGTTGTCCGGTGTGTCAGGAAACTGTCAAAGCTTTATCAGAACTACTTAACTCTGAAGACTCACAGACCATTATAAAGAGCAAGTGACAAGATAAAGAATAGCCTACATGTTAAAGAGTGACCTTCAAAAATTGTTTGATATTGCCTCAAAGGATATGATGACAGAAATCCAGCAAGAAGAAGAATTCCATCGAATGCAAAAAGACGTATTTTCCAGTAGCATGAGAGGAGTAGACCTAAAGACAGCAGCAAAAGAGAGCAGAAAAAGGCAACGACAAGAGAATGGTGAAAATTGATATGAAGAACGCAAGACAAAAAAAGGCAGTAATGAAGCAGCTTTGTCATCTAGTCAGGATTCAGAAGAAGAATAAGCTTAGCCTACTGTTCGATTTAATGCAATGATGAGTATCAGACAACCTAGTCATCGTTCGAGTACATAATGTCTACACTCTGCAATGTATAAGCAGCTGCTACTAAGGTCTGCCTCATTATCAAGAAAGATCCAAGAACATCTTCTTTAGTTTAGTTGTTGGTGCTTTGTATCGTGTTGGCCTTCCAGACCGTTATACTGTGTTCGTAGATGGAGTTGCCACACTGGCAATTGGTTATGACATTAATTTCAGAAATCACATATTCTAGAAGTTCATAAAAGAAAGACAAAAAGCAGCTGCAATGAAAGAACAAGAGTGCACACTGGCAGACCTGCTATTACCTCTCTGAGAAATCAAAATGTTGCCCATGCAGCATCGACGGATTAAAGGCAAACATGAACCGCACAGCTATTATTATAGTTCTCAGGAAAAACTGTTTGGCAATCCCAAAAATGGTGAGCGACATACAAGGTGACTCTCAGGCCAACACCAGTGTTGAAGTAATTGAGAAATGGAATCTCCCCAGACTCAATGTCGCTCAGGTCGTACATTAACCATTGCGGAACAATGTATCTACTTCTGTCTCAATAACATAAAAAGTGTCAAATGGGTTGACCTCTAAATTTCATTTGTTTTCATTGAATTTTTTTGTGATTGTTATAATCATGATAAGGACAAAAACAAGCCTTGTGGAGAACTAAAATCTGCAAGATTATTTTTTGGACCACTCTAATACTACATGCTGGTCTGCATACATGTACACACCCATAATGATTATAATAGCGATAACAATGACAATTTGTATGGCACTGTAGCCCAGCCATGCTGTTACAAGGCCATTTGCAAACATACACATACATTTTGTTTTGGTATAGATGTAACCACCTACACCTAACCTAGCTTTGATTTGATAATTTTGTCTCTGATTCTTAACGGGTGGAATTAACTGATTAGAACTGTTAGTTGCAACATTTATTAAAATTACTTGTTTTATTCTTTTGTCATGTTTTTTCCCCTTTTATTTGTATATAGTGCTTTAATGCAATTCGCTGTTTTTGCTTGATTCTGATGCAGAATGACCTGAGTAACCCTCTTGGTTACATCGTTATCGTGCTCCGGTTCTTTACCATAACTGGAAAACATGTAAGTTCTTACCTTAGGTTTTTACATATGCATCACTGTTTTTTGCATTTTCTGTCTGTCTGTCTGTCTGTCTGTCTGTCTGTCTGTCTGTCTGTCTGTCTGTCTGTCTGTCTGTCCTCTGCTTGTCGTAAGTGGGTCTTTATTTAAAAATTCTATTTTCTTGTACAACCATGGTCGATTGATTTCTGATCTTTAGTCTATAGACCTTTCATCTTCAGTCTGTGAACCTCTAATAAAGGTAATAAGTATTTTGCAAAAATAGCAGTTTGTTCAGCTGATGAATTTTCTACCCTGACTCGTGATGCCAGTGCAACATTCATCAAGCCTATTCACTACATTTCTGCCATCATCACTGTGTTGTGCATTTGCTTTGTTTAACCCCTTCGCTGCGAATGACGAGTACGGGTACGTCATAGAAATGTATACCCTATACACGGGTGACGAGTACGGGTACGTCATAGAAATGTATACCCTATACGCGGGTGACGAGTACGGGTACGTCATGCAATGCTTTGAGGTATACGGCAATTCCGCACGCTAGATTTAATCGCTGTCGCACAGCATATTGCAGTAAATATATATTGGCACTGTTGTTCAGACCGGAGAGTCAGATGAGGTCAAGTTCAAGGTCAAGTTCAAGGTCAATCATGACGTCATTACATAGTAAACCGTGTCTATAAAGGAGAATGTGTATGGGATATTGGATATGTTACCACAGAAGGCTAACCAAAGCCACCCAATGGAGATATTGACCAATCCCCCCTCACCATGGGGGTGGGTGCGGGATGGAGATATTGACCAATCCCCCCTCACCATGGGGGTGGGTGCGGGGATGACGAAACTCCCACCTTGGACTAGTAAAAACCGAAATTTACCGTGCAAGGCATGGAACCGCATGTGAATAACCGAAATTTGCACTAGAGGGGTGGCGATGGTTGGAGTTGGCTCGGGGGATCGTTGGTGGGGGTGAGTCAGGTTTTGGGGATGGGGCGAGGTGGGGGAGAATTGAGAAAAATAATCGATATTTACCGTACAACACAGGGCACCGCCGGCGAATAACTGAAATTTTCTCTAACGTTCATGAGGATGGATGGTTTGACCAAATTGGTGGTGGGCGAAGTAGGTTGTGGGGTAGAGCAAGTGAGGGGCAAAGTGGGGGAGGGGTAAAATCGAGAAACGAAGCCGAAATTTACTGTGCAACGAAGGTTTCCAAAGCAAGCGTATTGATGTAGGCGTGTATTACGCACGATAGATGTAGAATAGCCTAATTGTTATCGCAAGCAAAGTAAGAAATAATTAGAGGTCATATCACGCCACGCTCAAGGTCATATTAGTCCCGGTTCAAGGTCGATCGATGTCAATACTTCATGTGCTTGCCCAAAAAAACATTTGTAGATGTGGATATAGGCCTAACAATAAACGTATATAATATTATATACATAAGACACAATTAGAGGTCATATCAGGCCAAGCTCAAGGTCATATTAGTCCCGGTTCAAGGTCGATCCATGCCTAAATACTTCCATGTGCTTGCCCAAAAAACTTTTGTAGGTGTGGATATAGGGCTTATAGGCCTAACAATAAACGTATATAATTATTATATACATAAGACACAATTAGAGGTCATATCAGGCCAAGCTCAAGGTCATATTAGTCCCGGTTTCAGGTCGATCCATGCCTAAATACTTCCATGTGCTTGCCCCAAAAACTTTTGTAGGTGTGGATATAGGCCTAACAATAAACGTAAGCTTATATAATATTATATGCATACATGTAGGTATATATATTAATTATATATGCCGCACACGGGATTAAAAAGCCGTCGCAGCGAAGGGGTTAAGTAAAGATTTCTTTGGGTAAAAGAGATCATCTACACATTGCATTGTTGTGAGTTAAAGGTGCATTATAAATAAAATTAATAGCCATCTGCATACAAAACAAAGATGCTATGTGTTTCAGTTGGTAACAATAGCCTTTGTTCTGTGTAGGCCACCCTGAAGATGCTGATGCTGACCGTAGTTGTGTCGATGTTCAAGAGTTTCTTCATCATTCTCGGAATGTTTCTTCTGATGCTGTTCTACGCTTTCACGGGCGTCATTCTCTTTGGCTGCGTCAAATACGGAGAAGACCTTGGAAGGTTTGCATCATTTCATTATACATCTAGTTTCCTATTTTAAATGTGTACATTGTGTATGATTTTGGATTCATTTCTTATTTATCCTATCTTGTCTTGTAAGAGTAGACTCAAACTTCTAAATAGTTAATAATAAATAATATTAACGACAATTTATATGATGCCGTAACATAGCCATACTGCTACAAGGTCGCCTCGCAAAACAGCTAACTGCGGGAATAGCCTTAGCAATCGTTGCTTTAATCATGGTGGTTTATCTTCAATTCTTCATGTATCATCACTTATAGAGACACGTAAAAGATTTACTTGATTTGCCTTTGAAGGTTTCTGGAGGTTTTGTATGAGTCATGTAATAATAGAATACTGTCCTTCCCTTAGCTTGTTGTGTTTCTCGATTTTAGGCAGGCAAACTTCAAAACTGCGTGGAACGCTGTGGTCTTGCTGTTTCGCATTGTCACTGGCGAAGATTGGAACAAGATCATGCATGACTGCATGGTATGACTCAGAATGCACTATTTCATAGAATGGGTAGCAGAACTGTGACCTTGAGTTTAGAATACAGTCGCATTCTTTTCTGATGGCATGTATGGATGTTAGTATTTGAATAGGCAAGTGCTAAGAAGCACTGCTTTGTCAGATTTTGCTGCTGTCCAATTGTCTCATGCTTAGAACAGGTGAATGTGTTGGTCGATGGTTAACAAAGGTTATCAACATTGTCTTTGCTCTGTATCTGTGTTACAATTGAATAATGTCACCATATCAAGAGGAAAAAAGTATCACCATTTATTTTGGTTTAGAGCAGGTAACACTGGGTTAAAGATTCGTGTCCCCAATATGCTACCCAAACGAGCCTTCTAAATACCATGGCATTACAACATTTTGTGCATGCCGACAAAATTGAAAAAGATCAGTTTATTGTTATTACTATTATTATTATTAATTGATACTACTATTACTACTGCCACTACTACTACTACTGCTACCACTACCAATATTATTATTATTATAAACTTTTTATCAGCGTAAAGTTATACAGAAACATGAATCTGAATTTGGAACAGGGTATGACTGTATTGCGTTATTTTCATAACAGGTTGGTTAATTGTGATCTGATAATTATACTCTCATGTGTCTTGATGTTCGATGCATTTCGTTGGCAGGTGGCGCCCCCGTTCTGCACTCGTGGATCTGACTATTGGAAGACAGACTGCGGAAACTTTAAGGCTGCTCTCGTCTTCTTCTGCACCTTCTACGTCATAATTACCTACATTGTTCTCAATCTACTTGTGGGTAAGCATTGCTTTTTAGCATCACATTAGGTATCATGAGGTCCGTGTTTGACAAAGTGGACTCTTGTACTGAAGTAGTGTTTTTCTGTGTATCATGGGCAGCACCACTTTGAGTTATGTTACGTGAAACAAAGCATTATTAACCAATTCATTTTCATCATGCATGTCCCACAATGCAAGCCATTTGCTTGGATTTTTACCGGACTTCTCCAAGAATTGTGATTCTTTTATTACCTTTCTGTGTGCTTCTTGTAACTCTCCGTGCCATCCTTAGAAAAAATCAATTAAAATAGTGGCATTATTTCTGGGTGTCTTGTGACACTTTTCACTTTATGCTGTCAATATTTTATATTATTATTATTAATATGCTTTTGTCTGTTCTGTTAGTTGTTAAGATTTATGTCTTCTGTCTTTTGCATTCATGTGATTTGTTTCAATTGCATTCATGTGAATTGTTTCAATTGCATTCATGTGATTTGTTTCAATTGCATTCTTGTGAATTGTTTCAATTGCATTCTTGTGAATTGTTTCAATTGCATTCATGTGAATTGTTTCAATTGCATTCATGTGAATTGTTTCAATTGCATTCATGTGAATTGTTTCAATTGCATAACTGTACACCGGTTGCGGTGTGTCAAACCGGATTGATTGTCTCAATAAAGAGAATATTATTAATATAATTGTTAAATTGTGATTATTAAACTTTTTGGTTAAATAGCTATAATTATGGAGAACTTCTCGCTGTTCTATTCGAACGAGGAAGACGCTCTTCTCAGCTACAACGACATCCGACAATTCCAGACGACGTGGAATATGGTCAACATCAACCGAAAAGCTCATGTAACGCACCCCTTCTCATCGTTTGTCATTATCCTGATTATCATTATCATGATTATCATTATAATGATTGTCATGATTCTGGACAAAGCAAGTCTTGAAGACATTAATTTGTGCTGTTAACACCAGAGAACACCAGCTGACACTTATACAGTGGCGTAGCTAGGGTATTTGGCGCCCGGGGACAAACTACGAAATTGGCGCCCCCCCCCCGCTTAATTTGTTCCCATTGCTTTATTGTCTGCAGGCTACCTCTTTAAAGTGCTTTTAGGCCTCAGAAGTCACAAAGGTTGTCAGAAAATACAAATGGGCGACAAGGGGCGTTTTTTCCCAGGTGCTGGGCTGTAGCGGCGCCAGAGGAGGCTAGGAAGGGCTAAGCCCCCAAAACATGAACAGCCCCTAAAAAGGGAAAATATCCATGAGATTGTGACCAAATGAGCAAAAAAAGGTCGTCAGAAATTTTGGCGGATGAAAATGGGAAATTTCGCCGAGATTTCGACCAAAATTAATTATTAAAAAAGGTCGTCAGAAATTTCAGCCATTGAAAACCGAAAATCTCCGAGGATTATTCAGCCCCCCTCCAGTGAAAACCTGGCGCCGCCACTGGTGCGGTGTAAAACGCCTCTTTGAGCACCTTGTAGGCCCTATTTAATTATTTTTTTAATGTCATCTTTTTGGTAATTTATCAAACACAGCAGTACTGTATTTAAGATATTAGAAGTTACTATATTTAACGCTCGAATGACATTAGGCCTACTCACGTTGTAAATTATAAGAAATTCAAGAAAAACCTTTAAAGAGGTGTTCCCCAACCCTCTACCCTAATGATGGTAGTATGGTGGTGATCGTGTACGACTAGAGTCATGATATGATCGGTTGAAGAGTTCGGTTTTCAGTCTAGAGTTCCACTAAAATGGCAACCGGCAAGTATAGCAGAAGTGAGTGTAAGTGAATGAGGCGAAATTAAAAGGCAAGATAGAATTAGATGATCAAACTGGCGGAGGTCATTTGTGAGTTCACTCTACAGAGTATGCTAATTATCTTACTTGTGTAAGTAGGCCTAAAACATTTTTATAATTTGTATTTAGCCTTGTAACAATACCATAAATTATAGGCCTAATACGGTTTTATGCAAAAAGCACAACGAAATAATATTACACTAAAAACTATGTACGGCCTATCATTCAAAATTTATTAATGATTTATCATACATAAAATTATATAGTAGGCTAGTAGCACATAATATTATAAGCCTACCTGCTGTCGATGAAAGAACAAAAAATTTAGGCCCCCTAATATCTACGTACCGGCCGTAGTTGATTGTGTTGTACGAAGTTATATAGGCCTGACGTAAAACTAACAAATTTGTTATTTAAAATTAAATATTAAGCCTAATTATTTGCATTCAAACAAAATAACAGCACATACTGTTATTTGTTAATTTTTTTATCGAATACTGCTTCAGAATTGAAATCCAAGGACAATGCGGTGTCTGCCTCTACGAATGCCCTATTGAAAGACCGCTTGAACTATTGACCTCTTGACCCAGAAGCAGACAAATATCTATCTGGGACCCACCCCTGCTATCAGGCATCAGTTTCAGAGACAAGAGCCAAGCCAGACTAATCCACTAGCAGCCCACAAATGGAAAGATGGTAACTCTACTGGGCCAGCAATCAGTAATTCCCAGCATAACCCAGTAACCCCCACCATCCCTCTAATCGGCCATAGGGAAATGGATGCAGCAGAATCCAGATTCGTTCCGGCCCAAGATTTCTTCACAGCCAGGTTAACCGCGGGAGTTTGTACTAAGGATCATTAACTGGGGTGGGGAATTTTTGAGTGGGAATATCTTGGGTGCAGCCAGACACAGTCTGGCTGCACCCAAGATGTTCACCCATAGACATCTAGATACATTGCTTGCCCGGTCGAAATACCGTTGGCACAGCTCGGCTTTAACCCGTCTAGCAAAGCCACATTAGCCGCGCTACCCTTTCTGTCCTGGCGCTAACGATAGGAACCCTTGGTCTGGCCTAACAACCATGCATTGTGGTTTGGTCAACTACAATGAGTATGGGGTGCCCGTTAGTGCTCAATGGGGCGCCAAAATCAAGTCTGGCAAGCGGTTTGTAAGTAATATGAATCTAACTGGATGTTTTGGGGCGCCAAAATTGAATCCCACAAATTTATATGAGATAAATTAGCTAAAATGCATGTGTAAAATTGTTACTATTAGCCCTCAGTTTGGCGCCCCCTTCCCTCGGCGCCCGGGGACACGTGTCCCCCCCTGCCCCCCCCTAGTTACGCCACTGCACTTATGTGCTGCTGTCAGTGTGGATTTGGATGATGTGAATGTGACAGCATTATGGCAGTTTTGCATCTTGATTCGCAGCCGTGCAGAATTGCTGCCTATGTTTATACGTGTATTCGGTTAGATTGGAAAATGAATTAGTTTTCATGCATGCTGGTTTTTCATGCTCAGAATTATTTTCTCGTGTGTCTCTTTGAAGGGAGTGATATCTGTACGACGCGCAAAGCTTGTCCTTCGTCTTCTGAAAGGTCGTCTAGAGGTCGACCTGGAGAAGGATCGAATGCTCTTTCGGCACATGTGTTACGAGATTGAGAAGCTGAGGAATGGAGATGATGTGACGTTCCACGATGTTCTCAGGTTTGTTTCGTCATCGCTGATTTATTATGCGTCAGAGATTGGACGCTTTAGGATTCAGAACCCGATGAATTGTATGAAATTAACAGTTTTGATTTGGATTAAAGTGAGTAAAGAAGAAGGCTGCTGTTTTAAGCCTCTGCCAGCATTGTTTTGTATTTAGTTGCTTTAATGAACTCTGTTAACACAATACTCGTCGTTGGTTGAAAGCAGTAAGTCATTGTTCTTAGAGACACGCAAAGGATCTGCGTGTAGCGACCATGTAAGGGTGGTTTTGACTCTGCGTTGCTTGGCAACTGCTTGACCAATCAGATTCTCTCATTTGCATGGTTGTGTTTTCTCAACCTGAGTGAGGAACACACTAGTTTGCATACTTCTATGGAAACTTCACAGAAACAGCATCCTAGAATAATTGATGTGGTGAATGGTACTTGTGTCAGTTGGGATGATGATGTTTTCCACTGTAGCATGCTGGCCTATCATTCGTGTTTGTAGCATGTTGGGATTGTTGGCCTATCGTTCGTGTTTGTAGCATGTTGGCCTATCGTTCGTGTTTGTAGCATGTTGGCGTATCGTTCTGTCGACATTCGGAAGAGCCTTCAGCTGGAAGAGCTGCTCGTTCGTGAGGAACTCGAGTACACGATAGAAGAGGAGGTTGCGAAGCAGACGATTCGAAACTGGTTGGACAAGTGCCTCAAACGCATCCGAGCAGTGAGTTACAGCAGTCACCGAAATCACCAGAGTATTGTTGGCTGTATGGAAATCAGTCATTTGTCATAAAGATATATGTGTGTTATTTGATGCCCAGCGTGTGACGATTTGTAGTTTGAACATTCATTATATCCTATTAAAAGAGAATCACTGTGACTTTGTGCCTCAGCTTTGAGATACTGTCATGAATGTCTGTTGTTGATTTAGAAATGCAAACTGGGATAAATAAATGGCTTTCAACGATTGATATACGTATGTTAAATTGTTAATACTTATCAGACATTAAAGACGATGTAGGTCAGTTATGCAGCAAAACATTTCTTTACAATTTATAGACATTGTACTTGTGAAAAATCTTATGTGATATTGATCTTGTTATATCATTTGTAGAATCTACAGCTTGTACATGAGTAAGCTGGTGCCCCGCGCTTGGTTTTCGAGTGGCGCTTTAGAAATTTTTTGTTTACGATTACAGTTCGTTCTTCTGCTTCAGTTTGTTTGGGCAGGGTCAAATGTCTAGTGATACAACACCTCTCATGGGAAACTCAACACAGAGAGGATTGACATCATCAGACCTTTGAACGTCTGCCTAAAGACAGAGAACATGAAGAAGAAGAAATCGTAGAAATTACAGAAAACTATTGGTTGTGGATTGTTCAAATCGGTGGAATATGACTTCTTTTGTGTATGTGGTGGTGGTGGTATTGTCTCATAACATTAGTGTTTGTCTGTCTGTCACCACTTTGCGTTGAATATGATTTCTGACAGATTCAATGCAATGCTGCATTGTTTTTTTCTGTAGAAAGAAAATTCTAATTTGATAACGAATCTGCGTGCGACCAACGAACCTTTGCTGACCGTGGAGTACATTCCAACAATTACGGAGACGAAGGAAGAGGGAACGGAAACTGCTTTGGGAGTCACACCAGGAGTTCGCCAACGCCGGAAGATCGAACGCAATACAAGCGCTCCACTTCCTGGAATGCTACAGGTCGCGCGTTTTTATTGTGATTTAGCTACTGCTGGGGTGTAGATGCTCTAGTTCAGTGTTGTAATCTGATCCTATGGTAACTCGGCCCGGACCACCACGGACTATTCTCTCGGACAACCCTTCTCACTCAACGCAGCACTCGTGAATAAGCTGGTGCCCCACACTTGACTCTTTAGAAATTTTGAGATTACGATTACGATTAATCGCTAATATGATATCATTTTACCCCGAATTGTTTTGCACCAGACTGTTATGTGAAATCAAAATGGATTAAAAGAATATTATATCTGGTACGGTTATGAGTCATCAGAATCAAAAGTGAAGAACTTGTACCATGGAAGTGATTCACATGCTATAATTGGCTGTAACAAGCAAACATTCTGTCAAAGATGTTCTGTCCATACAAAAGCAGTCTAAATGGAAGACAACTTCTGAGTTATTGATGCTGATGATTTCATTTGACACACTAGGATAATTCAATTTGTTGATGCAGTCGTGAAAGGTCAACATTTCGTGCAGTGTTTGATTAATACTTTGTTACAACTTAAGGCATTCAATGATTGAGAAATATAACAGAACTTTGTCTTTCTTTTATACATAGAGCTGTGATGTTTTGAAAAAAATGTTAAGCCTTATAGTTTATGAGAAAATAACAAAATGTAAAAATATCTTCATGCAAATGTATTCTGCAAAATACTATTGTCAATTTGCTTTGCTGGGACAATAAACATTTCTTTCCTTTGTCTTTTGAAGGCACCATCGAGAAAGTACTTGGCACCATCGTTAAGTGATGGGGCATCTCGCCCGGATAAGATCTCGGCTGTGATGGGATTGAAGAAGAGAAATCCACGTCTGCAGTCAAGTGAGTCAGTTTTTGGTTTCTGTTCTCTATTCATTTATGCCGCTGTATTTAAAGATAACAAAATGTTACAGAACAGAAAAGAAATAATGGCAAACCACTTCTGCACTCGATAGATAATACGAAAAATGAGGACATGACATATTATTATTATTATTATTATTATTATTTACCTATTATATAGCGCACTTACTCAGAAGCGCTCCCAGTTCAACAACAGCTAAATATAAAATGGACTAACAGTATGTGATGTAATGGTTGTTGCGAATGACCGTGAACAATTGAGAGGTTATTAATCGTTCCTATTTCCACCAAATGGCTGGCATCAGGAACTGGTGGTGGTGTTGGTGGCGGCGGCGGCGGTGGTGGCAATTTGGTATTTTATAAGGGTAATTAATCCCTTTAGCGGCCGACCAGCACATAATCGTATAGAAAATTGACGATTATAATCGGGGTTGCCGGTAAAGGGGTTAAGTTAATTGTGAAGACCATCTTTCCTTACCAGTGTTCTCATTCACTGTACATAGATGTGTGTGCAGTTTTGTTTTTGTGAGTAGATTGCTTCAAATGCTACTGAATTGTGCTGTATAAATCATCTTACTTATATTCCTTACATTACTCTCTAAGTTTTTATAATTATATGTTGGCATTTTCATGCAACAACCGCTATTCGTTGATTGGGATTTTTAAAATTAATTTTGCTATTCAAAGTATAAAATCTAAAAATCTAAATCAACATGCAGTAGCTGTTAAACATTGGTTTTGTCTGCAGGCAGCAAAAATCTTCCAAATCTTCTGGAGAGCGAGGAAATGGGTGCGGCCATGCACGAAAGCGATCGTCCAATCGGATCGAGTCTCGGTGGCAAATACTCGACTCTTGAAGTTCAGAACTGGTGGCGCAACTGTATCCAGAGCGATACGGTTTCCGACATGGAAGATGGCTTGGAGTGATGACCTTGGTGCATCCCGACCTTTCCAGGAGATGCCTGGTGCATATATCTTGGACTGTGGAAATGTGTATAGATAGCGTGGAACAGAACTGACTCAACCTCCAGAGCCATACGGTTTCTGTTTCAAAATGAAGTTATCTTGCACCAAGCAGATGTTCTAGGTTGTTATGGTGGGGGAAAGGAGTTGTGAAAAGCAGAATTCGCTAATGTTTTAGCTAAAATTTACTTCAAACTTGGATCGTGAGAAGAAGCTAATGGTGGACACATATTTTGTAATTATTAAAATGGTGGACAGATATTTTGTAATTATTAACTAGTATTATGTTTTTATAAATTATTTTTCATCTCAATTCAGCCAAAGCCAGCGGCCCAGCCAGCTTGTCCACAATGTGTAAGGACCAATATAAATTGCCAAATGCGTGTCCTTCTTTTAAACTGCTCCATGTTTATCTTGACTGGTCATGTGATCTTCAAAAAGGATTTTTTTTAAGGGATGCGGGGTGATAACTTCCGTGTCTTGTAGGTGGCAGAGACCTGTTGTCTTAAGCTTTTTGTCTTTATCAATGTGGAAGATGGCCTGGAATGAAGGCACAACTCGGAGTAGTTGGAATAAGAAGATATCGTCGTCTTCAGCAGTTACCACAATATGTAGAATACGGAAAAAGAGAATTTATTTGCAACTTACTGATGCAGGAGAGAAGACTTATGCGTTAACATTCACATTATTTATAACGTTATTTATACTAGAAAATTTTGTATATTGTTTGACGTTGTTGTAATGTATGTTCTGTTGTTCACAAATGGCCAGTCTACACTACTGGATGCCCAGGTACACACTCAGAGAGCTATACCACGTCTTTGAATGCAAAATCTGATGCTGGCTAGATATTGCCTTTGAATGTGAAGAGTTTGCACCATGGTATACCAGCATACAGCTGCTTTTTGTCTCTAGTCATAAAGAGGCTGAGCTCAGACTGGAGCAACCACAGACTCAACTGTACTTGGTTAAGCTAGATGTGGTTGCTTAGTGGCATTTTGGATTAGCCTATATACATGTACGTTGTCATTATTTATCTTAATCAGTGATGCTAGTACAGGGCTTTTTTAACGTGCAGTTGTACACAAAATGTGCAGTTCTAAATGGATTTGTGCAGTTGTAAAAGCACTTTTGTACAGTTAAAACTAGCGAAAAAGGTCATTGTCCTCCGATTGGAAGTAATTTACCATGGAGGATGGGAAAGGAAAGAAGGAGTTGTGCAGTTCTAAAATTTCTTTAAAATTGCCCTGTGCCAGTAAACATAGATTTTGTCCCTTCGTCACATCTGTGGATATTAATTTTGAACTTGGGACAGCGATGTCTGAAGCAGAAGTTCAGTCAACTGCAGCCTGTCACTGGTGTACATGCCTGTCACTGGTGTACAAGCCGGTCACTGGTGTACATTCTGGTGTAGAGTTGATATTGGAACTATGTAGATGTGTCAAATGTTTGCTAAATATGTTTAATTCTGATACTCGTGTCCATTCTGAGTGCGTATCCAATCGCCTGTCAGTTCGTAACTTTTGATGAAGACCATAAAATGAGCAGATTATTATTGTGCATTGTGCATTCTGTAGTCAACTAGTCATTTGCTAATCGTTTATTGCTACTATTCTCTCAATTAACCCATTAGTGCCCAAAGTGGTAAAAACCAACAAATTAAGTTGTCTTTTCAGTAATCTCATCAACTTGGTGCAGTAACATGGCTGATAAGTTATTTATTGATTCGTGCTACATTATCAGTACTTTCCATACTGTCCGTTTTAAAGGACGTCGGGCACTAGCCCAGTGCTTAGGTTGCCATTGAAAATTATGCCTTCTTCTTATTTCATACAATGCTTGGTGAATGTTTTTGATGATTTGCAATAGCTATTAACTTCATTAGCTAATTATCTTCATTTACCTAATGTCAAGTGCAGGGCACCAGCTTATTCACGAGCGTTTCATGTATTGTGATAGTACTTGTGGCTCTAAGGATAAAGGTTTCCATCACATTTCTCAAGCCTTGCAATGGCAGTTTGTGTTTCCTAGTACAATCCAATGATTGTTACCATCGCATTGTACATCAGGCTTACAGGACTGCAGCAGCACGTTGACCTTGGGTGGATGGTACGCCAAGCACCTGAGTACTGGATGGTGCGCCATGACCCTTGTGTACACTTACATCTGTTGCCTTGAGTCAAACTTCTGCTGCCTTAGTAAACTTTGTAAGAGATACCAAGCTATGTCACACAGGTAGACTGATTTGACATCACAATTTCCGTTGCCTGATTCATATCATGTTAGCATCGCGCCTATCTTACATATCAACACATCGTCCATGCCTTGATTGTAGAGAAGGGACATGGAAGTTTGAAAAACAGACATGGCTTTCTTCTGGCTGTGTGACTATCCCTGCACACGACCCTCGTCCACCATCCTAAAAGTTCGTGTACTGAAGACTAACTATAATAGGCCTACTAGGATTATGTTTTATTCAGGGTGGGCGCATCTTGAACCAAGTGCAAAACAAGAAAAATCAGAAATGAGCCAAAGCCTACGTCGGGAGGGGATGGTCGGCCGAGGAGAGGACGGACAGGGATTGAGTCCGGTCTCCTCTCGGGATGGGGGGGGTAAAAGTTTCTTACAACACAGCGATCACGCCAGCAAATAATCAGTATAGTGCGGCATGATACTAGTTCTTTGCACCTGGCTGCTATGGGTTTCAAGGTAAATTGACCTGTGTACATGTTCCTCAAGTACAGGCTCCTTCATGTCATGCCCCACCATACCCAAACTCATGTCAGAAGTGCAAAAGTCTACAATATTCATGTCAAAATAGTGAGTCGCCAGTCTGAATAAACTGTAGGCTGATGCTTTCTTCATATTACAAGTAATGCAACGACGGTGGTAATTGCTGGAACAATGGCGCATAGAGACTTACTGTAGGAAACGTCATCTCTGGGCTAGTGCCCGACGTCCGTTATAACGGACGCTTACATTGCAATCGAAATTTCCTTTGGAAAACTTGCGGCAATTGGGATAATATTTTGTCAGGATATTGACCAATATGGCTACTACAAACAACATTTACACTTTCTCTAAATTCCTCCTCGTTCAATACCAAACATAAATATAATAGCTAAGGGTAGCGAGGATTTTAGACATGCTGCAATAGACACATTAGCACAAGCAATAAAATATTTCTAGTCCACATAATCCGGCAATCAAAATAGTGGAATCTGTAGCCAATTGACCCACCAATTTAAAAAAATAGTGATGACTATATCATACAGTTAGCTCTAATTTTGGCAACGTGTTTTCTGAGCGTCCTTTATAACGGACGTCGGGCACTAATGGGTTAAACACAATTGCTATATTGGTTATTTAATATTTATGCATATTATTGTTCAGAAACTTCAATCACAATTAATCATATTTATTGATGATGCGATTTAACACTTTAACAACAACCAAAAGTTGCTTCCCAGTCACTTTTAGCGCATTTGTCATAAAAGTGTTAATGGCGAAATGTGCAAAATAACAGATTCTGAAATACCGTTGTATTTTGATAAAATTTTGACACCTCTGATTGCAAATACTTTTTTTTATTTTGCTTACAATGTTTCTAATTTCTCAGCAGTATGGTGTCATTTGTTTATACATACTACATAGTCATTTGGAAGTATTGAGTATCTTGTGATTTGCAGGCCTTGTTATTTGTGTCATAATTCAGCTTTATATTCAAGATAACTTATTTTAGAATGGCTAGAAAAAACATATAAAGTAGTTCTGCATAATCTTGCACTTCAGTTATTATGAAGTTGAATTGGATGGTGTAGTGACTGTAAGGTTCAGTGTAACAGTGCCATTTTTGAATTATGTCTGTTTGATGAGCTAAGTAAGAAAGATTTTGTGTTGCTTGATGTATATGAAGTGAGATATTGGCATGTATTTAAATCTAGTTTGTGAAAATTTACAATTTTGTTTCATTTTGAGTGTGTGGGATTTACTGAGTTTTTTACAATATTTTAGACATATCAGATAATCTGCAGTCCATGATAAAGGATCTCAACAAGTTAGATAAGAGGAAATGGAATTATTTGTGCAGTACTTCTAAAATGTTTTCAAAAGGTTGTTTAAATTTGTATTGTATTTCATTGCAAAATTGTATTAATGTCTTTCTCTGAGCAGAGATTCCTAATCTAAAGATTTATTTGAATAATGTTTTAAGAAGCATGGCCGATGAGGTTGTAATCGACTGGAAATGCCGTGGTCTGGCTATCTATCGTTAATATGTAAGAGCTTGAAATTACTATTTTCTTTAATGTAATGTAGTTTTCATCGCACATCAACTTTGACTGGTTGGTCTGCTATCTTATACCTTTGAGCCAAATACTTCTTCAGCCCTTGATGGTTTTCAGGAACATCAGTTGACAGAGAGATGCTTCATAATGAGATATTACGATATTTTGTCTTATGTTACATTGTTTCACCGGTTTTTGTGTCATAGAATAATTATATGTTATTGATATATTCATTTGTTCAGTTATTCTGCATCTGTTTCAGGAAGGTTACAGGTTTAGTTAGAATGTTGGCATGTTATAGTTAGGATGTTAGCATGTTATAGTTAGAATGTTAGCATGTTATAGTTAGAATGTTAGCATGTTACGGTTAGGTTTTAATGCGGTTGCTGTTATTATGTAAGGGATCCAATCTATTAGCAGTTAAAACATGAACTTGTTCATACTGTTATTTTTAGCAGTAAGAATTTCATTGGGTTGTGATTCAGCTGTCATTTGGTTGTGATTAGGCTCTAAGTCTATTGTGCAGGTTGCATTCGATACGGTGAGATTCGGTTGTTATGAGAGGTTGTGATATTTTGCAGTGAATCTCTACCACTAAAACCTATTTTAGATTTCAGCTTGACGCTGATGACTGATTGGTTATTACTGAGTTAATAAACCACTGATGACTGATCTATTAATTGTTGTTTCTTCATATAAAACTGAATGCATGAAATCGAAATGTGATTGTGATTTAGTAAATAACCAAATTTAATGATCGTCAGCTTAACATTGAGCTTAAATGCCACTTATACAAAATTATGCGATAAAAGCCATGCATTGCTTGTATCCTTGTGTTGGACTTTATGATGGATGCTGGTGTTGAATGATTTGGAATATGCCTGCCTTCCTGCTGTCTGCCTGCCTGCCTGCCTGCCTGCCTGCTGCCTGCGAGCAACTGAGCAGGTAGAACAATATTTTTTATTGTCAATTATAATTTTTTGCTATTGTACAATTGTACATACTACATAGTTTCATATAATTATTTATGTAACTGAGTTGGTTAAATTAAAATATTCTTGCTGTAACATGCAACAAGTGTCACATTAAATATAATATCTAACTGTTTCATGTTGTTGCAGCAACCCTGAAACTTGTGCCTCTTGAAATTGCGCCAGAGACCCAACGTATGCCCTGTCCCATTTATCTTCCAAACCAGCCCAATTCCAAGCACCAAACAGCTGCTGTAGATAAAGTTTGTTTCAAAGGCAGACTCAAATCCGGAAATGTGAAACGAAGGCAGCAGTGATTGAGAACGTATTCTGCTGCTGAGACGTCATGCATGGCAACGTATACATAGGGCACACAGAGTCCATAATTCTGATGAGATGTAAAACCCAGAAGGGAATTTTTTGGTTAGGACACGTAACTCCGCGCATTTGCATGATATGTGCGCTTCGGCTTGAAACTCCGATGTAGTGGTCGACTGTTGGCGCTGTAGTCGAGAGCGCTAGATAGGCGCTATAGCAAATGCGAGAAATTAAAAGTATCTTTGGTAATATAAGGTCTTCCAATTTGTTTTCATCATGGAGACTGGCGAAGACGTATTTCGACGAGCTTTAAGTTCGATTTTCAGTTCATGGCCTGCGTTAAAAGTATGTTTTATGATCTGAAAATTGCATATATTTTCTATGTTGATGAGAGATATTAAATCGGTGCAGTGCGTGAACTTATAGTTTGATGATTTCTAATTGTAATATATTATCGCTCACACATGGCTTTTAAAAGCAAGTAAGCATGCGCTGGTAAACGTGCAGACTGGCTGCTCGTACTCCAAACAATATGGCCGTTAACGAATGCAATAAAATTAGAGCGCGACCTATAGACGACATCGCAACGTGAGGGTCGGTTAGGGCTCAGGTTAGGCGTCGTGAGGGTCGTTTAGGGCTAGTTTTAGGGTTAGTGCAGTCATTCTGCTGAAATTGAAGCTGAATTGATGAACAATGTCGTCGATGGTCGCGCTCTAATTTTATTGCATTCGTTGGCAGCCATATTGTTTGGAGTACGGGCTGCACGTTTACCGATCCAAGTTTCCAGAAGGATTTGGGCTGCTGTTTAATTTCACCGTATCTTCTAACCCAGACCCGAAGAAGAGCGTGCTGGGAGTTTATATGGAACAGTCTAATTGGTTCAAACTTTTTGTGCACTGTCTTTACAATAATCGTGTCTTAAATTGCAAAGTTAAGTTGCACCTGCTTGCATTACATATCGAATAATTTTGTTTTAGCTCCTAAAAAGGTTATTATGAGACCGATAACTGTTATTTGTAGATTTCTATTGGCGTAAACTCTAGTGACATTTTATCGAGAAATAATGGAGAGGTTTTCTCGATTCTTTCAGATTGCTGTTGATCGTGGATCCGGAGGTCGAGGTAGTTTAGAGAAGGCAGACTGGTTACCAGGTGCAATAGCTTCATGGGTAATAGAAAACGGTGAGCACTTATAACCAATCTTTACCTGCAAGTTGCTACAATGACTGACTAACCGTGCCTCAGATTCACATTTTGTTGCAACCTTGGATGTGTTATGAATTTATTAATAATAAGTAATAATAATACAATACCTGCTTACTCTTGTATCTATAGGCGATTGTGTTGTGGCTGTTAGGAAAATGGTATACAATGTTGCCCGGTTGGATTGCTGCTCAATCATTTCTATAAATGTAAATACTTAACTGCAGCTATGTATTAAAATTGGAAGTTTATTTCTGTTAACTTTGATATATTATCTGCTGCTAACAGTTGATGCTGATGCCGTTGAAATCGAAGATTGCATTAGTTCTGTTCTCGACGAAGATTTCCATCTAATCGTTGATGACGGCAGTTTAAGCGAGGTTTGTGTTGAATTTATGTCTGCAGTTATATTTCTTTCCAATGCCATTGTTTACTACAATTGTTTAGCACAATGCTGCACTACAATTTGTAGCAATTTAAAACCTATAAGACTATTGATTTTTGTCAAACGTATATCACCCTTTTGCTGCCTTTATTTTCACCAAGGATGAATAGAGAATGATTAGTGAACGAGAATAAAATGTCAGTTGTGGTCAAAGCTGAAACTCGATTCAAACCTAATGTTGCTGTAGGCATTTCTAATTTTAGTGTTGGTGCCTGCTTTCAACGGATGGTGAACTCAGTGAAGATGTGATTTTGTATTTCCAGGTAGCACTTGCAGTTCACCAATGCTACGACATGTACCGCAAAGGTCACCTCAACGAAATAGAGACAAAGTTCTGCCATCTGGTGGCTGAAAAAGTAACTGTTCAGGAAAGCATGAGTGACAGTGACGAGGAAGAGGTAAGGGTTGTGACGTGTGACTTATCGTCGTAAAAACGACGTTAATATTAATTCACGTTCTCTTTGTGTGTCACGGCTGTTATATAGCTCCTTGGAGAACCTCACACAGTCAAAATTATTTTTTCCATTACCCAGCGTTGCAGAAAAGTGAGAATGAAAGTTCTATTAAATTTATTTCCGGAATGTAGCCTTTTTGTCTAGTCTGACCACAATATGCTGAATTAAATCAACTGCAACGTTAAATTTCAGAGACACAGTGTTCAGTTATATGGCAACTGTTTTCATGATTGTTTTTCTCTCTTTGTGAACATACATGGACTTCGTATTCAGATTTACTTACTATGCAAAAAACAGTTATGTAATACAGAAGCTATATGGTCAGCCTGTCGGAAGTGTCAGAACTCCCTTAGCTCAGTTGTGGCAGAACAAGACAGTTTTCAGATTTTGAGACAACGTAGAAACTGCTGAGCTGGAAAAATATTATTTTGCGTATTATAACATCAATACAGTTCATGTTTTATTCTAATAAGTTGTTAAAGACATTCACATTTTTTCTTTTTCTCAGGAATCAGACAAACCGCAAAGTACTCCCGAATTGGTGCCATCTCAAGTTTCAACGATTAATACGCCCGCAGCAAATGGTAAATATGTTAATCAAATATCTTATCTATTCAGAAGTGCTCTCAGCATGATAGACCCATGAAAAGAAAAGCAGCAAAAAGATATAGGTGAATTCACCACCAGAAATTCAGAATCCGGGTATAAATTGCAGGGGAAGGTCATTCCACACAATAGCAAATGCCTGAATCACTGCTATATATTAATTTTTAATGAGAGCACTTTTCCGTTAGCAAACATTTAGTTGCTCCTTTCATGTGATTTGAATTCCATTATTTACTGCTAGATGTTTACTCCTCATAAATCCTGGAATGTTAAAGCTTACTGAGCTGGTGCAGACCAGTTAAAATCAGCTCTTTCCCTTACTTCCCTTCGCTTCCACCTGCTCCTCCCCACTCCTTTCCATTCCATTTGCTCGCCATCAGACCCTTCCTCTTCCCTTCTTTCGTCTCCTTTCCACTCTCTTCCATCCTCATCTCCTACACTCCCATCCCTCTCCCCATTCCTATTCCACCCCTTCCTTCCCTTGCTTTCCCCTCCTTTCCACACCCAACCCCATAGCGGAAATTAATGTTTGGCATGACCTACCAAACAACACTGCAAGAAAGTGTAATGTTCATAGGGTGGACAATGGACATTTGTGTTCTATTATGTATTAATTCACTGTTTTATGGTTGATTTAACAATTAAAATCTATATTTATATATGTTAAAAAGGTTATAATTCACCAATTTATGCAACCATGTAAAATGTTGTTGAAGTATTAATGTGTAAATTTTGAATTCTGTGGACGATTTTAAAACAGGACTATTGCAACAGAGCATGTATAGTACTTTAGGACTGGTAATTAATTGTTGCTAATTAAATATTGCAGTGTAATGCAGATTTTACAATTTTCAGGAGATGTTCTGATGGAAGAGGAGGACGACACGGAAGCCACAAACGAGAACGAAGAGGACGATGGATGGCAACAAGTGAAACGAGGAAAAGGACGACGAAAATAGGACTATTAAATTTTTTTAGACTGTTGTTGTTATTGGCTTTTGTTCAGTAGGTTTGAATATTAAATTCAGATTTGATCATGTCCTTATAAGGCAGTGCATTCAGCTTTAACTGAGTGTAAGGTTTTATGGTTTCTCAACTCCAAGCGAAACCTAGTTTTTGCATGCACCCGATTATGTCTTTTGTAAGAGATTGGCTTGGAAGTAGGGGAACGGGTAAAGAAATTCTTGCATGCAGAGGAAATGTGTTCTGTAAGAGCTTTGAAAAACACTGAACAGGGTGTATAGTACAATGAGAGCCACTATTACAAATGAAGTAGAAAGACCTTGTGAGATCTGTCATCTGTTCAGTCCAAAGCGAATTCGAAGTGAATGTTTGGTACAGCCTTAATTTTATGGTATCATTAGACGTTTTATGCAAAGGACTGGCCTCAGGCATTGGCAAATCAGGCAGTTCCTGGGGCACTAAGTTCTATGGGGGGGGGGGGGGTGCCATTACCACAAAATGGGGTGCCATTTCCACATACTTCAATCACCCTACAAGTTATCACGACCTCCTTACATTCAGCCATGCAGTCTATGATCTGTTGGTTGGGCTTTAATGTAGCACTGCAAGGCTCTCACTGTTTCTCATTGGCTGTCAAACATTCGGTCACGTTAACAGCTCATCCACGATCTGGCAGCGCAATAACCGTGCCTCAGATTGCATTTAATTCTGTCTGATCTTGCACACATAAAAATATTTATAATAATAGTTTAGGTTCTTTTGCCATCCCACATGGCTGACCTGGGATTGACCAGATTGCAGACACATTGATACATTATGCATTAAAATAAATGTAATAATTATGGTGGTATTGTTGACGATATAAAAAACTAGGTTATTAGACAGTTTGTGTGAATTTTCTGGTTACACTTGTTAGTCATTAGTAATGTTGCATTGTTAGTATTTGCTACTGTTACTTTGCATTTCGTGTTGGAAGAAATCCTCAAATGCTGTTGTCAAACTTGGTACTACTTATTTTGTTGAAGTTTTATGGATTGCATGACGTCAATGTAATATGTCAATGTAAATAGTTAGATGCTTCTTTGCTCAGGGTGTGTTTGTCCTCCAGAATGTTCGTGAAGTATTTCTGCTATTTACGTAAATTAAAAAGATATTTCAGACAAACCCTGAAATGTTTTGACTTACTCGCAGGTTTATAATTTACAAATTTATATTAACATAATAATACGTGTAGAGCCTTTCAGAAGCGCTCCCAGTGCGTTTACTCTCAGGTTTTGAGACGAGAGAAAGGAGGAAAGACTGGCAGGAGTGGATGACATAGAGCAAACTGATGGGGGGGGGGTCCATTCCGTAGGGAGGGACCTATGCAGGCAAATGATGGGTAGGTTCATCATGTGTATGGGCGTACATGGTTTTACCCGTACCAACGTGAAGCGTTGAGGTTGTAATGTCGCTGAACGCATGAAAGAGTGAATCTTGCACCGTCAAGGGTTAAATGCTCTTTTTTCCTGAGCACTCCTCTTCCTATACTCCTCCTTTTTCATGGTTAAGGTGTAAACATAATATGTCATCATTATCATCCACATTGTCATCATCACCATCAGTTCCTCCTGACGTCAGCCATTTTGTTGGCTATGGGTAAAGCAATGGAGAAGGCTGGCCTTGACGATCGCTAGAGTTCAACGAACTGACAGCACAAGGTGACAAGGTGATGGGTATGAATAAATGTTCTTCATTATCCTCCTGCTGTCATCATCTGTCTATTTATTATTAGATTTCTAATAAAATCCGATTTGTAAGTGTATTTACCTCGTATGGAATGCGACCATAGGAAGGCCTGCTAATAACGTGGCGGTACGGGTATACCAGGGTTTCCGGTCTAGTATCTATTTTGAGTATGGGGACGGATATGGGTAGCGGTCCTGTGTTGCAAGTACAGGTTGGATAGAAAAAATCAACTCAATGTCTTCTGGGTAATGACCTAGGCAACATATTTTGCATGGCCTTCAGTAATACAGTACATGTCTTACTCAACAGCGAATTGAAATGTTTTTGACCTGATACGCTGGCGAATTTAAAATCTTTCTTAAGGAAGTAATGAAGGACTTGTGCATTTCACCATAGCCACTGATTAAAGTAAAGTAAATAACTCATTTCTATGCTTTATTTTTGGTAAATAATATTTTGCCTACTATTTTTGGTTTCATAACAGGTAGTACATATGAGAATAAATAATAACAACGGCCATCAAGGTTGCAGTCTGAGATTCCAAACTGCACAAACACTAAACAAAATCAAAATTAACAATGGCAACAGTTCTGTGTTGAAAAAGTCCTGGAAAGACATTTTCCGGATTCTTCTTTAAAGGTGGAATTTTGGATGCAGCAGCAGCAGTCGTAGTGTACTTCTTTGAAGGAATGATTAGCTGTCTTATCACGTGACTTTCTCACTTTGGCTGTCTTTCGATTCAGCATCTGTCTCAATAATTGCGTCAAGTCGTGAAGTTGGTCTGAAAAATCCAGAACACATCGTAACATTAGGGCTGCACAATTATTTTAACTCTTGGTTTCAGCAATCATCAACATATCTTTAATTGAAAGAGCCAAATGATCAGTGTGTCCACAAAAAGGAATGGGCATTCTATTTGCGGAGCCCTAAACTTTACACTAGTTATGAGAAAATTAGACTTGAACCGTGAACACTAAGGTAACAAGTGTCGCTAATTATAAATACAACAAAGACTGAAGGAAAGCAGTACGAAGCCAAAGACAGAATATAATGATAGGGTATATAAAAATAGGGTATAGAAAGAACCTCAAAACAATACAAAACAGTTTTCTTGGAGCCTTTAGCAGTATGATTACATACTAGCATGTATGTATCATCTAATTAAAAGATAAATTTGTATGTAGCATGTAAATAAAAGTAAAACTGAGAAAATATTCTGAATTACTCTGCAACTGTCGTCTGCTCGTCTTTCGATTTCAATTGATTTGGTGAGTGATCGTCGCTTGGAAGAATGAAGAAGACGCTTGTCCGTCCACGATCGCTATCTGCAGCGTCTCTTCTTGACGAACGTGCAACATTTCTTACTAAGGAATGACTCGTCTAGAAGAAAACCCATCTATCTAAATAAGACAATATTTCATGCTGGAACAGCATTCTCCAACATAAAAACAATCAAGAAAACTGGGTAATTAATTGCTTACAAGGTATTGATTGGATTAAAAATCCCAGACTACATTTTGAACGTCTGCATTCAAGTACCAGAAAATCAGAACAGGTATCAGCTGGCACTGTACATTGATGTATAAAATAAACATCGATTCATCTATTTTTGAGTGCCAACAACTGCAGATGGCAGCAGTGAAGGACACACAAAAGACAATTGGAATCACCTCAAAAACATTTTTAAAAAGAAATATGATACGGAAAGGCAGAAAATGATGATGATAATGACGATGATGATGAGTGCAGTACTGACCTTAGTTTCGGATTCATTGTCATCTTTTGTTGAGCTGGAGATCTCCGAAAAGCACTTGTCGCAAACTCTATGCTGTCGAGAGAAGTTGTCGAATGCTAACGAAGCTTCTTTGCTCGAACATTTGCCACAGACAACCTGAAAAATAATTATCAGTAAACAGACCAGACATAATCAATTGTTCTCTGACCATCTTGCTTAAAAATACTATTAAAAAATAATGATGGTCACCATGAGGTACAGTCATATCCTCAGGGACTTCAGAAACACTTATTTATGCAATTTATGGATTTATAAATTGCCTCTAACAGTGCAACTTAATCAGTGTGAAGAACACGTCAAGAAATAAAACTCTTAAGACAACAGGCAGAAATGGTAGTGCCCCGCACAATATTTCAGGACAAATATAAAGTACTTGTGCAATGAATGTGCATGTTATAATTATAATAAATTTTTACTCAAAATCCTAAAAGTAGAGGGCTTTATACCGGTGCGTGTTACATATGAGTACGCCCTGTACGCGTTATATCCGCAAAAGTACGGTAACTAAAATCTCATGGTGGCTAGAACACTAGAATTTGAAAAGTAACTAAAATTCATGCAAAACTAAAACAACACAGCTACCCAAGGGTGTTGCAATTTTATCATACAAAGCAACCTATGACTTACTATGCCACACGCACGACAGTGATGACGTCGTTTGATTGCATTGAATTTCTCGTCGCACTGCATACAGCGATTCGCCTGAGGATCCTTTATCCAGATGGGAGCCTGCGTTCCTGGAATGCTTTTCTGCCGTGTGTAGCTCTGGAAAAGAAGAAGTAACTCATGGAACAAACTCTTCGACAAACAATAAGCTAAAGTTTACGTAGAAACATAGTGGGGAGCGGTGGTGTAGTGGCAAGTTTGGTGCTTTGGAGTTGGAGGGTTCCAGGTTCGAATGCACCTCAATCCACCTTGTAGGGACCTTAAGCAAGTCCTTCACTCGCAATTGCTCGTGCACTTCGGTGTGACACTCCGATGCAGTGTCTGCGCTGTGGTCGGGAGCGCCTCTGAGTAGGGAGCTTGAAGGGGCGCTATAGCAAATGTGAGAAATAAATAAATTGAGATATTCTGAGGCTTATTTAACAACAACATTGCATAACAAAGCAGTATCTCTCTGAGGCATGTCTCAATCAAAACATTTTAGGTGCTATCAGTTCATATTTGAAGCATATTAATCATGATCGAATGTAGTAACAGTGTTGAAACAATTAATTGCTATCTATAGTTGTTGTTGTTGTTGTTGTTGTTGTTGTTGTTGTGAGCCGCTCTGGAAAGCTGATCAACTCTATAATTAATATAATACTAATATATTTTAAAATATTTTTTTATTGATAAGCTTCAACTTATAGTTTGCAAAACCAACAATTTTTGTTTAGAATTGATAATGATGTAATGATCTCATCCCAACATTTCAACCACATTTCCATTTAATTTATGCCAATCAATTGCTACTATTATTGTCAGTAAATAACAGTTAACGTCTTACTTATGTCTTACCAGTTTATTATTTACCGAATTCCGTATAACTGCAGCATTACGACGAGACTTTTCTAATGCCATGTACTTTGTTATCACACCATTCAAAGCCTGCAACAGATAAAAAATCACTGATTATCATTTGAGATTGTAACGGTAAAGTAACTGTTCTATGAGCCTCTGTCACTGACATATCAGAGTGCCTAGGTTTCAGTGTCCTCAGCTGACATGCATAGTCACAGAAAGTGAACCAAGGGGAATAGGGTTTGACAACAGTTTTAAAGTCTATGTATGTACTGTGTATATATATGAATAAGCATGTATCCATGCTTGTATGTACCAGTTGTCTAGTATCTGTTTCTGTGTGTATGCCTTTGTGTGTGCATGTGTGTGTGTGTGTGTGTGCACATGTAGATTTGCATATGTGTGTTTGAGTGTGCGTGCATGTGTATGTGTACAGCGGAATACCATTTTACCAGTGACTACTTTTGCTGTTATGTTTGAAGGATATAATTAATCTACACAGGCTAAACTGGTGCATTACATAGTTATTAACGGAACAGAAAACAACGCTGGAGTTCAGGCAAACAGGCAACAATGAGGTTAAATGGAAAGACAATAATTATGAAAGAACGCAATGTGACTGAGTACACAACACTGACCAGACACTAAGATCATGCAATTGCATGCACATATACACTATACACTGTATACAGTGTATGTATGCAAACTATGCATACATGTTTGTACACGGACAATGCATTTGTACTGTACTTTTCAAAACACCTATAGAAATCTATATACAAACTCACAAATTCTAGTTCTGTAAATGTTTACCATATCCTAGCACCATATAAGTCTTTTGTAAAATAAGTACCGGTAGTTGTTTACCATGTCTGGGTAATGTACCCTCACCTTCCCAAAATGTAACAAAAATTTGCATGTCATCAAGTGCTGAATGCCTTTCAAAATGAGTGCATAAAAATCAGGTAGATTGAGAAGCTTTAGATAAATTAACCTGAAAATGCATATTGAGGCATATCAAGCATAAAACAAGAAATGTGACATGGAAAGTTATATTGGTTCAGTTTTTTCTTTTTTTCTCTAATCGCACCATGAATTTAATGGCTCTTCTGGTCTTATAGGAACAGGGAAAGGGTTAACATAACGTTGCATGATAGAAAGTTGATCAGCAATAGACTAAACTTACAGAAATCCACTTCTCTTTTTCTTCCTTGGAGCTGAAAAGAGGATATTTCACACAACGATAATTATTATTATAATCTTCGTTTAATTTCAAACTTACACAATGCAATATGATTGCAATTCATTAGAATAGGTGCAAATGTAATGTATCCTCAATGAATTAGATGACATAAAAATAGGTCAGTGTAGATATTTTGCTGTTCTTAGTAACAAAACCAGCAATTGCATCAACAACAAAAACTATAACATAAATAAGTACAAACAGTAATCTAACAGATCAAAATGAAAATCAACAAATTTTAAAGATAAGATAATAATATTCTTTAATAGACAACAGATAGAGATACCAGATGCTTGATATCTTAAATATAAAGCTTCAAAGTTAAAGTTTTTCCCATAAAATTGAAAATAGAGCAATAAAGCGAATAAAGAAACTGAATAATTATGCGCTAATTCAGCACCATTGTCTAATAACCACTCATTAATATGTGTGCTGAGCAATTTTGGGTGAGGGACATTCTCCTTACCCAGGATGCATTTCCAAGTAGCCCTGCTTGCTGATGACAAAAAACGTTTCAACTACTTCTTCCTTCTGTCTATCCACCACCTGTATGACAAGAAACATTGAGACTTCTACACATCTTTACATCCAAGCAAAACATTGCTTGCAATGTAACAGACTGCACTTTGTCATCCCGATTTATAATAAACAAAGAAATATAGACAAACAGATTAATTGTTATTGCCATTTTGCCCATGCCTTTTCATAATTGCTCTACATAAAATTACCAAATATCTCAAATTTCATGATTGCACTATGATTTGATTTGATTGAACTTGTTTGTTACCATACAGAAAATGGCCCACAACAACTGAACATTGAAGTTTAGGTGTTCCTGTTGTTATTCTTTCAGAGTCCTGAACATACAAGAAATTTAATGTTTCCTAGTTTTAAAAAATCAAGAATGATCCACTTCTCTCCCATGTGTTGAAGCACTTTCTCAATTACAGCAATAAATAAATATTTCAAAACAGTTTAACACACAATTAATAATGCAAGATATTTCAGATAAAAGATTTATGTAATTGGAAGTCAAAGCTACACTCACCTGCATGCCATCAATATCCAGCTGAAGATTGAGTTTATACGGAGGAGTTATACCAAGTGGAAAGATCTTGCACACCAGCAATGTGTCGTTGAACTACATTGCAAAACAATCAACACAAGCAACATGTATGAAAAATCAAGGTATTGTGCACCTAAATTTATAATGGTTATTATAAAGTAGCAAGTTGCAAAATTGTGTAATGCCATGACAGAAGATAAAATTGTATACTAAGTGTTGGCAATGCTCTGAACCAAAACCAAAAAATTTATGCACTATAACTTAAAGTGGTTTCTAAAATATAAATGACACAAAAATCTCTCAGACCTGTCAAGAATAGCATGACTTTCAAAAGAATTTGCTGTAAAATAACGTTAAAAGTAATTTCTTACCTATAAGCATCTGCTTAATTTTTTAATTTTCTTCACAGTAGTTATAAAACATTTGCAAAATGCACATTTAGAAAAACAGCTACACTTAGAGACTATGAATAAAAAATCATTGAATATCTTGGTTGAGGTGACTCACCAGAAACAGGTGTTTGTCTTCATCAATGCATTGCTGCTGCGTGACCTTCAATCGTCCTTCCATTATCAGCTCTCTGCTTGGGGTCATCAGGTCAACCTTACTCCATAAGCTCTGCTGAACGTCCATGACCTTTCGATACTTTTCCTTTAAATTAAGAAACCCATGCTGCCTTAACCACATTGGAAAGCACTGATTTGGCTCTCGAGTTTTCAAGTGAAGGTATGGGTGAGTAAGTACGTAACGTCAAGGCTAAAGATCAGTATGGTAAGACAAAAGATAAGAATGGTAAGATAAAGATGAGCATCATAAGACAAAAGATAAGTATGGTGGGGTAATAGTATGGTAAGGTGTTATTCCCACCAACCCCAACTTATCCGGCATGACAACTCTATCGCAGTCCCCAAAATTAAATTCGCATACTTTGGAGCTTTGCTTTCCAAATGCTGCATTGGTTTCACAGACTTAGAGTATATGTAGGCCACATCTCTGTACTGGTACCTTAAACATAACATGACACACTCGAATAGTGTACATAATTGCATAACAACCAATACGACCAACAAGAAGACAGAAGTAAGCCAGAAAAAGTTATGTAGGAATTAAGTTGTGCCAAAAAATCCATTCAATCTAGATTGGAGACATCAATGAACATAGACATTAGAAATGCACCACTTACCATAGATGTAATGAAATCATTACAATGACTGGCGGCAGCAGTTACTTTCTGAACGGCTTCTAAAAACATGAGCAAGCAGTGTTTGCAACCATTAGAAACAAAATATTGATTAGCTATACACAGAAGTCATATAGCTAATCAATATTTTGCTTCTGATGGTTGCAATCATACTTTCTTTAAGGCAAAAACAGCAACTCACTGTGGTAAGCATTTCACGTAATAGATTTAACCTGCTCACACATTTTAGGGTTTAGGATAAATGTAAATAAGCTATGGGTTTTGAGCCCTGGCATCACATTTAATAAAAACTAACAAAATTACCAAATCACTGACTAATCATTCATTCACAGAATTTTGTGTTGTGTCAATTTGAAATTAAACAAAGATCATTATGTGATCAAGCACTAGTCATACACACACTATTCACAACTATGCACGTCATAAAACCAGACTTGCTTTCCTACACACCAGACACATCATTTAATTGAAGACCCAACATGAGTCACCAGAATGTAATTAATTCATAAGAAATTGTCAGCTCAACTTACTCAAAGACTTTTCTCTTTCGTGAGAATCCTCCGGTAAATTCTCCAGATACTCTAACACAGATGACGACATATCTTACATAATATATTAATCATTAAAAGTCCGATGTCACATAACTATGAAAAATTACCTAATTGTTCTGAATGATTATCATAACAATTACTTGTAGACAGATTCGTTATTATTCAGTAATTTCAGCAATCATGACAACAGGAGCTTTACGGTCGTGCGACATACTCAATTTTCATAATTATAGAATCTCAACGCATCTGGCATTGTCTTCTTGCAGGTTCTGTGATAACGCCTGCTCAGCAAATTATTCTATTGAGATCAATATTTCATGGAATTATCTTAAATTTCTGTTGCATCAGCTTAACATGATATACCATCATACATGCAATGATTCCATCTGATTCTTAGTCACATAGAAATCCATAATGAGCGACAGAAAATAGACGGACGTAAATATAAAATTATCACGTACTGTTGAGCAGTAGTTCGTATCGTGGAATTCGAAGTATAGGTTCCAGCATGTGATGCTCTAGAGTCAGAGACTGACAGACTGGCTTTTGCTGAAAAGGTTTCAACAAACACTCCATGACAAACACAGGTTTTAAAAAAATCAATAGGCCTATAGTACAGCAAAAACCAAACACTCAGATCATTTTTTTACCGTGCTAGAGTCGGCAGCGCTTCTGAGTAGTCCCCCTTGAAGAAGCGCTATATAAATTCTTGAATGAATGAATGAATGAATGAATCCTCTAATTCAACAAAAGCCTAGCGCAACTATCCTCTGACTTTTTTGTTCATCTCAAAACTGTATTTTTTTCAACCATATTTGGACTGGAAATGTACCTGAGTTGTAGTCCAGAAAAGCATTACATAAATGCTTGTAATGAATGAATTATAAGTTGTAAGTCTGTTTCTTTCTACTGTACTTTTTTTCAACGTCATCACTGCTACTTGGGTTCAATAAAATTAATTGATTATGGTTAAATTTATATTTAATTAATTATTACTCAAATATTCTAAGAAGTACAATAAAATTTATGGTTATGGCTAAAATTTATGGTTAATTAATATTTAAATATTCTAAGAAGCACAATAAAATTTATGGTTATGGCTAAAATTTATGGTTAATTAATATTTAAATATTCTAAGAAGTTCAACCAAATGTATGGTTAAGTAATCCTTACTTAAATATTCAAAGAAGTTCATTGCAATCATCCACCACAATATTAGCAACTGGCAATCATTGTTCTGTGTATCAATAGAAATCCTAAGAGAAAAGTTGAATGCAATGCCAACCTGTATGCCATGGATGAATCGACTGAACTCTGGTACTTTGATCTTCCAAAGCTCAATCAATCTCATTGATGTTGAAAAGTTGCAGCTGTACTCTGCGTACAGCTTAAGAAAATCCGCTCCTTTGAGGAAAACGTCTTCAATCTTTCTCCTATTTTCCCTACATAAACATATATGTTTTTTATTCTTTTGAAACTGTAAAATAGAGACCAATTATGCATCCTAAATGTATATACCAACTCAATCAATCTATCCGTCCATTCATTCTTCTATCCACCGATCAAACAATCTATCCATGCATTCATCCATCTGACCTTCCCTTCATCCATCCATCCGTCAATCCACTCTTCAATCCATCCACTCACTGACCCATCTGCCACTGACCTATGCTATCTCCACTCTTTAGTCTTCCCACTTGTCCATCAACCCATCCACCAACCCAATCACAAGACCATACACCCAAAAACCAACCAATCCAGTTTGGCACTGAGAATTAGGATATTTACATTAAATCAGCGATAAAAGTGCCTCCCACTCTTGTACCATTCATTCTTACTTGTTGATACAAGCTTCCAGTTCAGGTAGAAAGAAACCGGAATGGAGTTTGTAAATGACGTCGATGTTGAGGAAGATCTGTCGGAGGACATCCACTGGAATGTAATTCTTCTCCTGGTTCCACGTCGTTACGGCAACTCGAAACTCCTACAACGGATGGAGACAGACATTTCCAAACGCATTACTAACAAAGCTGAACTTCTATGCACAAATGTATAATAAGCTAACTAACATATAACTTTTCAAAAGCCGGCTTGCTAGTAAAGTATATAAGGAAGTAATCTACAGCCTATAGCCATGTAGTAAAATAGAAGCAAACAACTAATAAAGGTTTTCAAGATGTGTAATGTCATAGCAGTGCAAGTAATTTGTTACCAACACTACGCAGGAAGTTATAGTGATAGTCCGCAGTGACCTGTGGCCCTTCATACTGCCTTCTTGAGCACAATCACCAAATTACCTTCTGAATCGCTGCTATAATTAAAATCGATTGCTCACCAACTTACAGCACTCTAATCTTTATGGCGTATTATCATTATTATTATAATTATCATTATTATTATTATTTTTATTATTATTTTTATTATTATTTTTATTGTGAGCTCCACTTTTCCAACAATGAAACTCAAAACATGATTCGCAGCCACCAACGTTTTGTATGTATGCCTCAACAAATCCAATAGGTCTCTGCTGTTCCAATCTGTAGGATTGTAGGATTTTCCACCTATATACCAGCTCTGCTTCCTTATGTCACTGCTGATGTCATAAACTCTCTAAACTACTGTTGTCATTGCCATCAAAGCCATATAACTCACATCCACTGCCACCACCCGTTCTTAAGGACTTTGTCGTTGTTTAACAAGAAAATCTAAGGCAGAGATTCATTCCTGTTTCCTATAGACAGGCTATTATTTTCACAAGCACTCAAATCCTGCTGCAGTATATAGGACACAACACATCATCACAAAAGCTTAAATTAAAAAGAAAAACTTAATAATACAGCATGAGATAAGCTGATGCTGGCGGAGGACACAGCAAAGGGCCGCAAATCCTGCTACACTAGGATATAATAAGTATACCATAATGATTTATAACAGAACAGCCAAATAAACATTAATAGTATATATTTATATACCATTATATATAATTACATATATACATATAATTATATATACACATACATACACATACCATAGCTTCCCTTAAGTAGATATATATTTTAGATAAACGTTGAATATATCTTCACACCATCATAAATTTACACTTATGCAAACCACTTAAGGCATCAAATTTATCTTCAAATTATCAGATATTTACCACAACCAGGCACACACATATATAAATACATTCAAGTACATGCGCAGACACGCACGCACCAACATGAACCCCTATCACAGGACCATACAATAAACTTTTTTGTTTCACCGTGGTTGGACTGAGAACGTTTCTGAGTGGATTTCTTGAAGGGGTACTATATAAATTCTTGAAATGAATGAGATATGAATAAAATATTTTAAAAATAATAGGAAATATGATCTTACATCATTGATCAGCTTTAATCTTTCGATGTACTTTCTTTCTGTTTCTACGATCTCATGTATGATCCGATCTAACTTCGTAACTGGTTCCTTTAAAAATAACACAAAGAGCAGCATTTAAAGAATTTGCTGTTCATTTAAAAATTCATTTAAAGAGTCATTGAGTGATTGCAGAAATTTTACAAGTAATCCTAACCCCATGGTTGACAAGGTCTGATTACTGTATCAACACGGCAGAGATACCAACAGAGTAGAAGTGGATGCATCTCACAAGAGCATACAAAAATGATTGAGATGTGGAGAATAAAAACTATAAAATACAGCGATCATTAATGTAAATACAACAAAGGTAGGAACATATGCAATACAAAATCATCTTTCTGTATGGATCAGAAATTAAATATATTCAATATGTCACAGCTTGCTTTTAGATAAGTTTTGTTGTTAGACTAAAACGCATCTGTTGGCTTTGGCACGGAGAAGGTAGAAGGGTAACAGGTAGGCACAAAGTTCAGAAGGACAAGGGTTCAATACCCACTAGACCCCGTATGGTTGATTCAGTCTTCAACTCTTTTGAGGACGACTATAAAATCCATAGTTCAGATTGACACCTTGCAGGCTGCCATGCAGTTACATTTGACTACTGTTAAACTTTCTATCATCTGTTAATACAATATCATGCAATCTAAGTGTATTATAGTTGTCAATTTGAATTAATACACGATTTAATATTATTATTGTTATTATTGTTACTACAATTATTATCAATTACCTCAGTGTAATATGTAATATCACAATATTACAAAATCGTGTAATCTTTGTGCATAAATGACAATTTGAATTCATAAATGATTTAATCTTATTATTATTATTATTATTATTATTATTATTATTATTATTATTATTATTATCATTATGAATTACCTCAGTACTGCTGCTATCACTACGTGGCTCTTCAGCTCTCTGCATCAGAACACCACAATCATCTGTCGCATATTCATATTCGTCATCACTCGAAAAAGATTCATAACTTGACGAGCTACAAGAGTTTCTACTACTGCTCTCCGAAGCAGCATCCGTAGACAGACCGCGTTCATGGTGGCATCCTGTCTCACAATGCTTCTTATTGTTATTCGCATTACCTTCACGCAAAACAATTGCAGAGGGAAACTCATAATTCTCATAGATATTCTCTTCATCATTAGAGCCACTAGCAGTTTCTTCTTTGTTTATCTTGGATTCAGAATTCTTCGTCGTTGTTGAAGGAACTTCATGACACTGGCAAGATTTGTTCCTAGGCTTCCTGCATATTTCACAGACAGACGTGGAGGAACTTTGCGTTGACTTTTGGAAACTTCTGTTGCGGTGAACACCTTCCAGATCACTGTTCGACGTAACACTGTTCGTGCGAGAAAATTCTAACCCTAGTATTTCTGATATATAAACTATGTCGTAATCGTCCAAATCTGAGATTACGCTCTCTGCTGAGGAACTCTCATCAAAAACCGACGATGATGAGCCAAAATTCTCGTGCTGTGATCCAGGAACCGAAAGATGTTCACTTTTGTTAATGTTGAGAGTGTCGTCTGAAGATCGGAAAGACGATGAAGATAAAGAGTTCTGCTCACGCACGACTATCATTGGTGGACTGAGGTCAATTTCTTCATAAATTGATTCGTCACATTCAAAATTCTCAGCAGATTTGCTCGTATGATCAGCAGTTTTTGAACCTTTACCTGTCACATTTGCAGCATCAGAATGATTAAGAACTTCGGAATGATTAGGAATTACGTCAACATCAATGTCTTCATACACGCTTTCTTTTATCGGAACGACTTGCGATGGAGCACAACAAACTTCTTTAGGCGGTTGTAACTCAATTTCTTCGTAATGTTCATCATTGTTAACTACAACTAAGTCCTTTTGCATATCGATATATTCACAGTCTTCTTTTCTCGTCTCATCAGAAATTACATAATTTGTGTCGGGGCAATCAACTGTTTCTACCGTCTTCATTTCTTCGTTGACTTGTTCGTCGTCTGCTTTATCGTTCGGCGAGTAGTCCTTACAGGCACCAATTGTGATTCTTTTGTTGATATCTGCAGGATTGTCAATCGTGATGCACTCGATTGGTAACATGATTTCGCTTTCATCGTGCTCACAGCCGAGTACGATTTCTTGTGATTCATCGACTTTGTGATCGATGTGAATTGCTGGATGACTCGGTTCTTGGTGGTGAATTACTGGATGACTCGGTTCTTGGTGGTGAATTACTGGATGACTCGGTTCTTGGCGGTGAATTACTGGATGACTCGGTTCTTGGCGGTGAATTGCTGGATGACTCGGTTCTTGGCGGTGAATTGCTGGATGACTCGGTTCTTGGCGGTGAATTGCTGGACTTGTTGGTTGCGACAAACTGACTGAACAAGAATCGAGTTCGTGAGGTGAGAATAGAGATGGCGTCAGAAGAATCCACTTCTCTTCCGTCGTTCGACTCTTCTTTACACGATCTGAAGATTGTTCACAGTAAAAACATTTTATTAGATGTATGTGATAATTGATAATTGCATTGTTTCACAGTATTGATGACGACAATATCTGTTGAAAAATATGGGTTAAAAAATTATTTTCAAAGGACAAAATGCTGGTGCAAATCTAAACTGAGACTGTGTATGGTACTGCGAAAAAGTAGAGAACTTCCTCTACAAAAATGATCTTTTACTGACGAGACATACATGAAAATCATTAAGTTTACCGGTAGTTGTCCACAAGATTTCCAATAGGATATTCAATTTGCTGTGATGAAGCAGAATGTGGTGGAACTAACATTTATATTGGCATAGGAGAATGAGAAGTTTACGTCATATCATTACACTCAGATCTTTTGCAAAATATTTTTATCAGTACTTTCACTACAATTAGCAAAACTCACTGTCATTGCATCACTGTGACTAGAATACAGTTTTTGCTTAGGCACAATACATTGCCTCCTATCCCTATGTGACCTGCTGCAGAATTAAATGTTCTGGCCTTCTATCAGACATTCAATCGAGTTTGTCAAATTTTTTAATTTCTTCTATTTTCATTCACACTGATCTAATTAGGCTACTGAGTCCTGACCTACATTGGAAGGTGAGAAAGGGCAAGCAAAATTTTACGTTTGTTTTTAATTTTCCTATTACAAAATGAGCATATAAAAAAACAAGCGACAGGTCTTTCATTAGATGGCTGAGAGTCACATACTAGACAGCAACTTCTTGATATTTGTTTACTTATCAATGCATTCATGAGACAGACGACAAGTGTCTCCTGTCAAAGAAGCATGCCTTGAAATTTTAAGCAGCAAAGAAAATGTGCAAATTAATTAATTGTCCACGGAAGTGGTACATACATAGGCTACTAACCAGGTTTTTTCCTCAAAATAGCAAAACCTTCCATCAAAGACCCAGACAGCCTTTTAGATGGCACATTTCGATTGGTAGGTTCTAAAACAGCAAACAACATGTTAATTTTTTCAACCTGCCAACAAAGAAATTTAAGCTTGTTGTGCCAGAATTTAATATGATACACAAGAAAAGTAGCCATAACAAACCGCTGAGATCTAATCCTTTTAAATTAATTTTCAAAAGACCAGTCTGGCAGAACAGAAATGCGGGGATGGGAAAAAAACAAAACCAGTTAGCAAGAATAACACTGAATGAACAGTATTGTGCGCTGGCAAAGGGAACTGTCTCGGACCTTGTGTCACCCCCTTGCAACTTATTCAGTTTTGGGAACCAACTGTCTTGGTATTGAAGTTTAATGTCTTGCCTGCAAGTCTGATCTAAATCTATGTATACACATAATTTTATGGGCTAACTCAGGCTAAGAGAAATCAGATCTGTAAAGAAGAAGTGCTCACAAAGTCATCAAAGAGAGCAAAAAACAGACGTGACCACTTCAATCATCATCATTATTGAATGATTACAGGACATTTAGGAAATACGAAATACGTAAAATATTTCATTGTTCATAAATTTCATCTCTTTGCAAGTGTCAGAGTAAACTGAACTGTTGGTATTTTGAAATTTACATTTGTATATAGCACTGTATAATATACAAGGTAATCGCAACAAGTCTGTTTCGTCTGTAGTGTTGCAAACTTGTAGTATAATATATTCCACTACGTTGCAATGTACTCTAAAGCAGGCCGGTTGAACTTTATAGTACCTCATTGTATTGCATTATAGGCTAAAGTGGACCTTATATTTTTGTACGACGTATAAATGCAATCAAGAGTAAACAAAAATTAATGCATAAATTTAGAGCACAAACATGACTATGAGTAATTACAATTTGGTAGATATGTTAATATCAGTGGGGTGAAGCAGCTAGATGCCCTTTTATGCTACGCACCAGTAGTTAAAACCTGACTAAACACATGTAGGCAGTTGGACAGGTCTCAAGGTAAAAGGTAATGGCACAAACAACGATACAGGGTGATTGGATGAATGTCTAAAGAGTTAAATTAAGACCATCATGTGATTATTTACCGCCCACGAGTCGTAAATATAGCTCCCTTTTTAAGCGGGGCAAATAGAGTTTATGAAGGGCGCGACATAGCATAATGTCACATCATGTGACATCAATAGAAATGGGTTCAATAAATGGGGTGGACAGCTGTTCTCTCCTTCAACAGCAATTGTCCCTCTATGCCCCTCCTGTATCATATGCAAAACACACAGTCAGCAAACCGACATACTACTTAAGTCAGTTTTCTTCCAGTCTGGATGACTCGGCACCACATGATGTCATGAGCCTGCTCTGCTGGTGTGCCGCAGTTGGATACTAATTGTGCAGCCTTTTCTATAAAAAATGTTACAAACTACAATCAACAAAACGCCTATTATAATCAGGGTGAGAATCGCCAGGAGTTTGGGATTACCCCAGGTCTTTTTTTTAGGAAAAAACAGCAAAGTCTTCATTGCACACTCCAACTCGACATAAATCAACTTCTTGCCCACCCCAGTTATTTCTCCACAATTCTCATATCGACAAAGCATTCTTAAACCTAAAGCTTTTAAAATTAAGAACTAGCTGAACAATGTAAATTAAATTCAGACTAGTTGCCATTGACTGAACAACTTTTAGTATTGGTTCCTTGTTCTGAAAAGGTTTGGAATCACTGGCTTAAACATTGTGCCAGTGAATATATTTCACGCAGTGGTAGTGCTGTTGATTGTAGCATGTATGCAACCGTCCACATTATTTACGTCCTCAGAACAGATGCTGTAGATCAGGTGAAGTCAGTTAGCTGCAGAATGTGAAGCAAGGTAAGATGAGATATTGAGATATTGAGATAATCCCATAATCATAAGGTACAGCTAGAGAGTAAACATCACAACAGAATCAGAGAGCTGGACAGACGTTTACTGTTGGTTTTGGAGTACAACATAAAAAAATCTTAAATTGAAACCACACACTCTCATTCCAGATGCATTCTACTAGTTCCAAACACAAGCAAAAAGAGAATTTAATGCTCAGCATTGCAGGCAGAACCTCAGGCAAAGATATCAAAAGCATTCAGAGTGTTGACAAAGAAAATGGTGGTTACACCCATGTGACAATGGATCCATAACAAAGAGAGTGGTTTCAGCGACCCAGACATAGATATCCTTATTTTTTCTTACTGCTATTGAATGCTGACTCGCCGAGACTTCGGAATTTCTCCACGAGACGTCGAACAGTTCCTGGTTGGATGGATTGATTAAGTTCCTGTTCTGGTTGACTCTGTCGATCACCAGATGAAGCAGCGGATTGGCTTCCATCTCTCTACAAAGGCAACAAGACACAACTGTCTAGTTGAACTCTAATCTCATCCTAAACCAGGGTGTAGCCAAGGCAAAATTTCTTGGGGTTGCATCTCGGTAATTCCAAAGTACGGTATATGGTTGAAAAATACAATAAATTAGTTTTAAAATTTTGGATATTATTTTGGGGGTTTTAACCCGCAGACCCACTAAGCAAGGCACATGTCTTCAACTTGCCAACAATGCACCTTTTCCTGTGTTGGACCTTGCTCCTGGAACAGTGCTTCGTTGCATTTGCGTATGTGTAGTATCTTAGACCTGTCTTAAAATACTTTTGTAATCAGTGGTGTAGTGGGGGGAATGCCGTTCCCCCACTTTTTCCATGGATAATGGAATATTAATAATACTACTACTAATAATAATATTATTATAAAGAGCGTTCCCCCACTTCATTTTTTAGGACTACACTACTGTTTGTAATGTAATTTCATTATGACAATTTCTATAACCCCATCAGCAGCAAGCTACTTCTAGTATGCTTAACACAACAAACGCACGCACGCACATGTGCACGCAAACACACATTGTCAAATGCATCTTTTAATATCCGCTACATAGCCAGGTGGCAAGAGATATCATGAGTCTTTTCTTGAATACGGAAATGCATGCACACACAAACACACACACATGTATGCACGCATGCACAAAAGGCCAACAACTAGTATGACATAAATCAAATTCCCAAAAAATCAGTAAGCACAGAGATGAAAGGTTACGAATTCTGAACTAAGAAAGCCTGCAAAATGGCTGCATCAGACCTCTTCTAAAATGCTGTCTTATCATGTCAGGAATTAGCCTTTGACTACATAACTATTTTTGTCATAAATGTAAATGTACTCAATTTTATATCGCGTATAGCAAATGTATATTGATTCAACCATGCTCCTCATTTTTTGCTGAATTGATAGGGTGAGCAGAAATAAAATTTTGATCCACATGCTGTTAAACCAAATTATATCAGAATTTGTGCTGGAACAAAAGTACCGTATGTTATAATGGAGGATTCAAATGGCATATCTAACTACCATTTTAAACTACTGCACTGTATCTAACTACCATTTTAAACTACTGCACTGTATCTAACTACCATTTTAAACTACTGCACTGTATCTAACTACCATTTTAAACTACTGCACTGTATCTAACTACCATTTTAGACTACTGCACAGAGAGTAGCTAGACTGGTTGTATACCAATTAAACAGCAAGTCATAAAAAACTAGCCTTCAAATTGTTCGGACAAGAACCACAGAGCTACCCAACAGAGCAATATGTTGGCTGCAGTGTCCTATTTAAGTGCAATCAAGCAGTTTCAATACATATTATGTCCTTATGACAGCAACAGACCTTGAATATATCAGCCATGTCCAATAACGAAAACCAATCTATTCAATCAAATCAACTACTCTTGATTGATCCAAATCAATCAATGCTACCGATCGACCGACTTATCATCGTATTAACCGTATACATTATTTAACCGCTATAAAATAATCCGTATTTCAGACGCTTCCTTTGCGAGTAAAAAACCGACTGCTAAATATTGAGTCAGCAAAGCCGGCTGTGAAATGATTGGCAGATGGCTTTAGAAAAACAACGGACAAATCATCTCTCAGCTTTTATTTGGCAGGCTCTTGTCCACAGCCAGCTGAGGCCAAAACCTTAAAAAGCCAGGCTGCTGTCGACAGCCATTCATTGCTGTGTATGTAAATAAATCGGGACAGACCAAATCGATGGTATCGGAATGACCCCTACAAGTATGTCGTGATCAGGATATAAATGAAACTGCTCACGTACAATGATCATACTTCTTCTATTTTAAGCAAAACGAAATTAAAGTTGCAGAAGATACCGAGTCTGTAGCAGCTTTTAGAAAGGATGCCAAAGGTCATGTCCCCCAAACTGAACCTTTGATCCTAGGTGCTTCCAAAGAAATTATAGGACACACTTTCTAAGCATTTGAATATGCTCAATGACGGATTCAACTTGACCATCTGAGTATATTTGCCATTGGCAGCTCTAGCAGTAGGGATTATGGTTGCATACTCAGATCAAACTAATGCTTTCTCAGCTTTAGAATAGAAGGAAATGGTTATAGCAAAGCTACGAAACCATAGGCCATCAAAGATCCTGATCCTTGCATCTTATTCAATTGTACAACACTTGTAAGATGAGCCGTATAGATGCTCTCTCGCACTCACCCATACATATTACATACCCATGTGTTCGCACATACGTGCAGTCATACAGGCATACAAGCACACACACACATACACATAGGCCTACACATGCACACAAACATATACACAAGAGTTTCCACATGGCAAGAAGGAGAGAGAGAGAGACATATCTTTTATATTCTGGAAAATAGGACACAGGTGTATTGGGAACAATAAAATTTTGACAGGAAACTGGACTTCCTGTTAGGTATCAACTTCTGGATATCATTAGCACCCTTACACATGAGTGTGGTGTGTGTGTGCAAAGTTTAATCCTACATTTTCATGAACAAGCGTAATCACCCATCCACAAAAGCAACTGAAAATGACCTACTTAACATCAAGAGCTTCCTCAATAATTATTATTGCATGACCATCCACCAATCTATGCAATCAATCTGCCATTGGCTGTTGATATAATATTACTGATAACAGCTGGGTCTGCCTGGCCACTTGTTTATTGGTTTACTACTTAATAAAATAGTTAGCATCCTTCAAACCCCGGACCATGCGTACAGAACTGCTCATAAGGAAGGCTTACAAGTACCATATTGTAAATGAGCGATTTTTATCATCTGCCACAAAATTCTACAAATCTGTTGACTGCTGCAGAAATGCATAACAAAGGTGTCATGTAGCCACAAGTTAAGTGACCAAATTTGAGTTAGGCTACATACACATGCTTAACTCATTCCCGCCTGAATTGTTCCGATACCTATTGCGTTAATCGGGTCACCCGCGACCCGATCCGGCGGGAAAGAGTTAAAGGAAGTGAACAAAAAACCATTCAGACAAAGCCACATAACACAAAACCTTGAATAAACTTCTAAAATGAGTATACTTTGAGGTACAATAAGGCAAGGTATAATACTATACGTATATTTGGTTCATGCCTCTATGAGTAATACTGTCTCTGGATGATCCATCTGACCTCATGCAAAAGAGCCATTGAATAAACTGGTGCACAAAGCTTACTTAGCTCGTAGGCATTGGTTCAGAAATTCCAATGTTACTTACTTACTTACTTACTTATACTTTGCTGCAACATGCAAGTAAGAAGTTTTATGCAGATTATCTAAAACTGAAATTGCAGTTTATCAACACTTCCTTCCAACTTTTAATAACCAACCTCTGCATCTGGCTGCTGGCATTCTTCTTTGGGTCGTCTATTGTAGATGACTCGTCCGGATTTCTTCATAACAATAGAACCTTGGTGACGCAATAGGTATTTTCCAGCAGCTGATCGCTCCACATTCCGTCTTGTTTTCTCCACTTCCGACATCTCATTGGGTGAGGATCACGAAAACCAGATGACAGCTGACAAACTAAATGGTCACGTTTATCAGATCACATGAGTACAGCAACTGGTTTTGAATCCAATGAACTCCAAAAGCTCCTCAAAAGAAATAGTCGCAACCCATCTGAAGACGACAAATCCTCAGATCATATGAGACTGCTGAAATTCACTTGTTAGATCCAGTTGAAATCGAGAATATCAGCTGAAAATCACATACGAGTAAAAGGATTTACTTCGTTACACGATGCGAGTTCAACAAGGTCAATCTCAAGTATTGATCTGAAAGCTTTCAGCCAGCATCAACTAAATTATGTCACAACATCAAGTTGCACATGCATGCTTACAAGTAAACAAATCAATCGATAGACGAGGAGACTAAGCTGAGCATCTCCTGACCTATTTCTGACTTATTGAGCGCTGAAGAAATGAGCAATATGATAATAGCTGCATTTATATAATTAGCATTTAATCTCATAATGTATGCAGCACTGGCGACTCATTAACATATCCACAGACGAGATTCAGCTTCACTCAGTTCTACATATATCCAAAAGCTCTACGACTGAAATTTTTGCACAGCATTTCACTGTGACTCAAAAGCTGCAAGTTTCTGACAACAGTCCACAGTCTATATATTTGCATCAACAATGTCTGCTTTCTCAGTACTAGTAAATTTTCAAGTGGTAATTAATCATGGCCGCCTCACATGGAGCTTAGATAACTTCAGCCACAGCAGTTACTACTTTTTCTTAGCCCTACAGGACCTGAAAACAAAAATGAATCTCATGACTACAGCCAAACCATTTAGTTTTACCTTAGCCAAGATCTAGACCACTTTTACCTAGCCAGAGTCATAGATATAGCAATCAACCCTTAGCCTGGCATAGGCTTCCATGCAATTGCCTTTCATATGATCTGTATTTTCCAAGTGGTCTTGTTTAGTCATACCGAGAGCAAATCAGGTTCATCCGTTCTCTTTGGTGTACTTTCATCCTTGGGTCACTTTTCTACATTCTATACACATGCTCGGCTTACAGGCTACAGCCCATGTAACCAAATTCTCATATTTAAGCATAAATGACATGAAGGCCGGTCATTCCAGATGGAGGGGAATTCGAGTCATCTCTCTAAACTCTGTTCAGTTTGATTTTTCCAGTTACATTAAGACAACATCTTCACATCTTCTAGATGGCCAGTTGGCCACGTCTTCTGAACCACTCAAAAACCCGGTACTTTTAAGTTCTCAGAAGCTTTTAGGAATTCCTGAAATGCAGTTTCATACCAAAGTTCACATACATACATGGAGATATATGTGGCTGGAGAATTTGAATCATTTGTAGTTTGTGCAGACCTCTAGTACTAGTGCTAATAAGAAGTGAGTTACACTAGTCTAGTTGGCTAGAGACCACAGCTGAGGCATCACAGTCCTATAATAATCAACCTCTTTCTGTCTGTATGTCTGTCTGTTTATCTGTCTGTGTGTCTTTGTCTATCTGTGTCTGTGTGTCTTTGCGTCTCTGTGTTTCTGTTCCTCCCTTTCGAAATAGCCTATGTAGTATGTACATGTATGAGCACTATTTAAATGCCGCACTACCATAAACTAGGGTTGCCAGACGTCCGGTAATGAACCGGACAGTCCGGAATTTACACAAACTGTCCGGTTAGAAATTTTAGACATTACCGGACATGGCTGTGTCCGGTAAATAATTATTGCTAGCAACAAGTGTATTTGGAGTGTATAGTTTCTTGGGCCATGAAAATAATATTTTATCTGCTTACGATTTTCCCGCGTATATATAAAGGATTGCCTTTTGAAACAAAGCCAAATTTATGCTTAGGCCCTACACACATCATATACGGCGTCGTTAAATAAAATATGATAACAGAGCCAAATATATGATGCACGGATCTAGTCTGTATACCTTGTGCAAGTTGTGCATAGAGTTGGACGCTTAATTAATAGGCCTACATACAGTAGTTCAAATAATGGCTGAACCGAATCTCCTTATTTAGGCTCTGTCTCTGTATGTCCGTTTGTTCGTCTGTCTGTCTCTCTCGGTACAAACGAACTCTCCCTCTCTGTCTGTCTATCTTCCTTCTTTCCCTTAAGGCTTAAACAAGGACGCTTGTAATCTGTCTGTGCTTATCTGCCTCTCCATCTCTGCCTGTCTCTGTCTGTCTGTGTCAATCTGCCACTCTAGTTCGCTCTGGTCTTTATAGCCCGTCTCTTAAACCCCACACTGATTAATTATATTTGTCTCGACTACAAAGATTCGCGCCCTAATGATGCATTGCTACACCTGATATTATATGTTTTCCTTGCAAGTCTATGTCAGCTGGAGCTGGAGGTTATCTACGGAATTGAACTGAGCGATAAAATCGTTAAATGTGTGTTTAAGTATTATTGTTTAATATCCGAATTCAGTCATTCGTCCCGGCGCCAAATTTTTGAAATTAGCCGCTACATATAATATTTATAGGCCTATGCACAATTTTATCCACCCTTTAGGTCTATTATAGGCTGTATACATTATATATATATATTAAAATATGAATTACCCAACGTTGCCCGGGAAAATTCGGTTTTTCACCCCCCCCTGCCAAGCCTCATCCAACCCCACACACAAACACGCAGACACACACACGCGCACGCACACACACACACATATATATATATAATATATAAAATATATATTTATGGCCCCGTAACGGGATAACCATTGTCCGGTAATTTCCTAAAGGCCATCTGGCAACCCTACCATAAACTCGTCAGAATTTTGCGCCTTAGACAACTTTGCTTATTAGGCTCATGTCAATTATTGTGCTGAAAATTGTTTCCGCATATTAGATCTTATTACAGCAGATAGGAATCATGGGTTTTACAGCCATGTGTATAACTGTCTGCCTAGGCGGCCTTTGGCTGCTTGGCAGGGTGGGCCAAAAGATGGCAATGTTCAGTGATAATTAGGCACTGTTGACCCGTATGATAGCAACAGATTGAGTAAATATTAACACTTTATTGAACATTTACTTTAAGCATCATGCTGAGCAATCAGTAATTAACTAAGACTCAAAGCATTAAAAGCTTGGTTGCTCAACAATTAAATTTCAACAAGTAAATAAAGTTAATGTCTAATAAAATTGGGGGTGCTAACCGATTCTGTTCCTATACTAGCACCAATGCATTGAAAGTCTTTATAGAAAACTGTCTACTCAGGTTTTTTTTACTATATTAAGTCTCTTCTAAAAAAAGTGTTTGCGCTTCCACCCTCTAACATCAAAGCACAATTGAAGACCGCACAGCTATAAATTGTTTGGTGTTTGTGGACATTGAGGGAACATCCTGGTGGGACTTGTCCTATTGAAGTGCCTGCGGGGAATCCAGAGGAAATGACGGGGGAAATGTCCAGAGGGGATTTATGAGGCTCCCATTATGAAAAACCTATAGGCACTTGATGAGAAGAAAATAAGAAAGGGGAAATCCAGTGGAACTGTGGCACACATAGCAAGGGTCTACATGAGGGAGATCATCGATCATTTAGTATGAAGCCATTAGATCACCGCTTTATAATACCCTCCAGAGGTTACCTTGACACAGCTAGAGTCTGTCCTGAAGGACCGTATAGCATTTGGCAAAAAGGTCAAACTATCCAGACTAAATGGGATGCTCAGAGAGCAAGAAGAGTCTAGCATATGCTTTAAATTAGAACTCGATGTCATGCCTTATATAATCATTTAATTATACCATAAGCTACGCCCTTGTAGTGATATTGTGACAACATAATGCTTTTGTACCTATATTTCATATATATATTAATATATATCTACATATATGTATAATACATTGTATATATACACATTATATGTATATAATTATATTTTGTAATAATGTCCTGATGGTGCAGCCAAGCATGCCAGCCTTAATATTAATAGATGTAATCTCATGCATGGCGTCTGGTGCTTGAAAGCAGCCTAAGCTTATAATACGGATGCTGCATAAAAGTGCTGAGCTAGATCCTGCAGAGCTCTGCATGCATCCTGTTTCTGTGTTTTGCTTCCGGCAACATTAGGCTCAGCTGTAGGAAGCCTATTGATTAGCATCATGATGTATTGAACTTTATTCTAGTACTAAATATATAGACATACCATGATGAACGTAAATGTATCATGATGAATATAAATATAATAATAATTTATAATACATATACACTAATACAATTAAAACTATATTACCATATATCTTCAGCGATTCAATGTATATTGGAGCGATCCTAACTCCTAAGGAATACAATCAAAAGAGAAATAAAAGTTAACCATGTAACGAGACACCAGTCAGTTTTAAAACCAGTGTTGTATGCAAGATAAGGAAGAGAATGATAAAGGATAAACATAATGGATAATAAGAAAATGAGTAAGATATGATAGTCAACACTGAATAGTGTTTGATCATAATCTGACTCCAATTATTTGTATACAATTCTCATCATGCTTTGTTCCTATCGTTTGTACCAAAATAAATGTATAACCTCTCCTTATTTGTTGGTAGATTTCCTCTCTTTTTCAAACTGTCTAAGCTCTAACCTGCTGCTGTGCATATCCATGCTTTACTGCATCTGTCTCTATGGTTTATTTAAAACTGTGTTCACAGTTCATCATTATCAAATCAATAGTCCTGAACTACAGCATATAAATATACAAACCAAATACACCACCTTGAAGCTATTCAGAATGCTTTTGCTCATGCATGCAATATAATTCCTAAATTTCACCGCAGGACTGCTGTCATCAAATCACTTCACTGTCTTACAATATCTGGGCACAAACAGAATAGAATTTTTATGACTCACTCATCTGCTGCACTCATCAATCCTCCAAGTCCTCCAATCTGCATAAGCTATGCTCAACCTGCTCCTCTTCAGAACTAACACTTTCCCACCATTCTGAAATTTAATGCCTCATTTCTAAACAATATAGATCCATAGTTCAGGCTGCAGTACCTCTGGAACAAACTGTCACAATAGGTAGGCCTACAACAGTTATTTGAAATCACTTTAAATAGCAACTCACCAAACCTGCACCTTCTGGCTCCTAGCAGCTAGTCCCGAGTCTTTCACTCAAAATTGAGGAGTTTTCCACAAATATCTTACCTAATTCCACTTTCCTCCCCCACCCCACCTCGTTTGATGCTCCAATTGTAAACATCGTACACCATAGATGAGATACTTGACTGCATGTTTGACAAACCATGCATATAATCTAGATTTGGCACCGATTCCAACTTTATCATGCATAAAAAGCCTGAAATAGGTTCTGCTGCACTTACTATTTTGCTTCAACGGTTTTGCATCGTAGAAGATAGCCTATCCAATGAAATATCACAATATAGCTGGAGGTTAAGTAGCCCAGTGGCTCAACGCAATGTCATGCTTCAAACAGATAACATGAAGTCCTCATTTACAGCGACAGGCTACAGGCCTATTACTTTTAAATGTTACGACTCCTACGTCAGTGAACTGCATCATGTGAACTGTGTTTAATTGGGACTTTTTCTGTAATTCTGCACACGCCTTTTTGCTACAACCAATAATGATTATCGTGCTAAAATGACAACACATCGGACATTGTCAAGTCAACGATGCACACTATTTGTTGTCATCATGCCTTTCGAACACACACACACGTGCTTGTTGGAGGATGATTGGCCGACACCTAACGCCCACAGATGGGTTACTTGAATCCTCTCGGCTTGCAGAGTCAACCAAATCGACCACGGACAATAGGCCTAGGCCTATAGGCCTATGGCCTAATAATATAAGTACCTCTTTAATAGTATTAATACGAGAAACGTCCACGTACATTTGCAATAGGCCTATTTATATAGGCTTCATATAGGCTACGTAGTGCAAAAACGAATAATATTCAACACGTAAGAAGAAAATATTATGGAAGCGAATTCTGTGTTTTTGTATTTTGGGGTTTCTGGCCTAATTTCAAGATTTCTACAACGCATAATAGTGAGGATAAGGTCCAAAAACGCAATGCATTGTGCATCTTGTGGATAAAAGCAACAAATTTTACAGCTAAGCTTAGGCCTAGGCCTAAAGCGCATTCTCGAAATGTTGCATGTAGGCGTAGGCCCTATGTGGGTAGATTTTAATTATGTATGCATACTATACTGCTTCTAATAAGGGCTTAAAGTGTGGCAGGACGGTCATGGACGGCGTCCTGGCACTTATTTTCAAATCTCTATGCCGTCCTGCCACTTATTTGGCCAGCACACCTGAAAATGTAAGGGGCACTTCTTTTGGAAAAATAAGAGGCGTCCAGGCACTTATTTGTTTTACACTTTTAGCACTGCTTCTAATAATTATTATTCCTAACAGCGGCTGATTCTTTTGCATTCCCACATACGATTATATAAGGCGCTATATCAATTATACGCGAGTGCAAGATTACATGATGCTGAGTCTGAGATATTTATGTCTATGATTCGAAGAGCTCATATGGCGCCCCATAGGGAATGCTTTTAAAACTTTTCAGTCAATTTGTTTCAATTCGCAAGAGGAACTAACTAGTGCAAAGTGTAACAAGTAGTTTTCTTAGAAATTGCTTGTTTGTAACAAATATTTATACCTTTTTGTGTGCCTTAAGTCTGTTGTTATTGGGACTGTGTAAAATATATATGAGGTCGTTGGTGTGAGGGATCGAAATTTCTTTTAGGACTCATGACAAAATTATTAGCACAAAAATAAAAATAAAAATAAAATTGTGATTAGTAAACGGTATGTACTATGTGCAATTGACTATTATTATCTAAGAGCAACTAACGATCTAGTTGAGTAATTTCTGGTAATTGAATACGCTATAGACCACTATAGACTGCATATTATAATAGATCTATCCTGTAATATTTTTATTGCGCATCATGAGGCGGTATGGTGCTCGCCTCCGATCGTCATGTGATGGCCAGCCAGCCGGAAGTGGAGGATATTGAGTGACGTCATGGTCACAAGACAGCGGACCAAAGGAGAAATATTGATGTAAATTTTGTCAACATCGATTCCATAATTATTTATTTTATCCAGCGGTGAGTGAATTAAGAGTAGTGGTATTCGAGCTTCTTCATTTATTCCCAGTGCGTATCCGTAGTTAGGTGAAAATCACGCGCAAGGAGTGATCGCGATGTCGTTGTTTTGTTTTTAGGGCGTAGTCGAGAGTGATAGTGCGAGAGAGACCTATTTAGGCCTTGCGATATTCGCGTTGGCGGGATGTGGATGGAAATATCACAGCTCGGGTGTTTATGACTCGCCGTCATATTATCGAGAGTCATTATTGTAATTCCAAGGTGTAATTGGTGAATGTCTAGCTGCGTTTCTGCGGTTAAATTTCGCTTTCATTCCAGTGGAGCTTTAGTCTTCATTAGTTCGTGGGACAGGATTACTGATTATCAAAGAGGGTATACCGTATTATAGGTATACACTTTTAGCGAGAAGCGTAGCTCTTTTAGCATTGTCAGCTGCATTTTGTTATAGGTTGTTCTTTAATTACTCTTTGACAGATCATAGGAAGTTGTAGGAGACTTTACCAAGTTAAGGGAAAAAACCGCATCCATGGCATCATCAAGAAAGAAGACACTACTCAAAGTAATCATACTTGGAGATAGTGGGTAGGCTGTTTCTGCTACACTTCTGTTTTAAAAAATATAGGATTTCAGTATCACTAATTATAATAATAGCACATAATTTATTGCATTTCTTGGTATTCCCGTAGACTGCGTGCCTGTATACAAAATATGGTAATCCCGAAGACTGCGTGCCTGTACATGTAAACAGTATGGCTGCCCAAGAAATCACTTAAATAGAGCGCTGCCTCCTTAACTTCAAATTTTATATTTACTCGTATTCACTGCATATTTTTTTCCTAATTTCTAATTTTATTAACCTGACCGTTTTACCTCGCGTTGATTACTTAGTTACAGTGCGCATTGTATCATGGGATGCGGCTGCTAGATCGCAGCACTCTTTTTCAGCTAAGTTGTTGGCAACCATATTGTTTTGTATACAAAACTGCAGCCCTCTATTTTAGTGATTTCTTGGGCAGCCATACTGTTTACATGGACAAGCATGTAGTCTTTGGGATTACCCATTTCTTTTTGACATAGCTTTAAGAATTTTTGCACAGACAAAGCATTTTGCCATTTCAGAGAAACTTTTGTGAATTCAGTGCACTAATTTAGGTTTTTAAAGAGAAAGCAAATTGGTTTAATTGAACACCATATGCATATTGGGGCAGGTTCTTCTTGCAGTTGCTCGTTTGATTGGTCACATCCCTAAATTTGGTAATTTCTCCGCTTACATGTGGGATGTCCTCCACTGACTCCCTTTCCATGCACCGATTTCCACTTTATGGTGTCTCCTCCATCGTCTGCCACTGTGTCCTGAGCAGTGTTCCTGTCTATCTTTGGTAGCTCTTTACTTTAACTTCGGCTTGCTCTGGTTGCTGCGCTCTGCCTATAGGGTCGACTTTGTCATTTCACATGCACACACAGGTCTTGTTTAACTCTTTTTGCGAAAATACTAAAGGTTTTCCTCTTTCCTGGGTTAGGAGCACCTCTGAATAGTTATCTTTAAGGGGCGCTAAATCTATCCCTTGAATTGATGGATATTTTGTTTGCTATAAATGTTTTAGTTTTTGCAATGACAGGGTTTTGGTCTTTTAAAGATGAAACATTGTCTGTTGTAGATTGCAAAATTTTAAAATAGATCTGTTGTTGAGACTTTACTGTATTGAAACACAAATTCTCTTATTCTAAGTTTAAAACTAACGATATTAATAGTCTCCAGAGTTTAGCGGCATCATATGGCTGCTATATGATATTGTCGAACCTTTCCTTATCTGGCTAAAGTGTGACACTTGTAACGGATGCAAACGGAGATACGGGGGACTAATGGTGTATGGTTTGTGTTTTGCGCCAAAATTATATATGCTCTAAATAAATAACAATTACTGCACCTCATGGTTGCACCTGATGCCATCTCATTTTAGGGAATTTTGCTTGTTGACACCTGGAGGAAGTAGATTTTTTGTAGAATTTAACAACTCCAGTGGTATTTAAAATGACGCTCTGTTACACCGTGAACAGTTAAAAACTATGTATTTTCATTTAATTTAATGAAAATGTTGCAAAAATAATCCAGCAGCAATGATTAGATATGCAATAGATATTGCTGGACAGACCTGGCATCTGACATTTGTTTCTGATTTCTTGTACGCAGTGTTGGCAAGACGTCACTGATGAATCAATTTGTCAACAAGAAGTTCAGCAACCAGTACAAGGCTACGATCGGAGCCGATTTCCTGACAAAAGAGGTCATGGTGGACAATCGTCTTGTCACGCTTCAGGTGCTGTGAAGTTTTCCTACTCTGTTTATGCTAAAACTTGCTATAATGCACATCACTGTATGTATGAGCACTTGTTAAATCGCACCTTCAAGATGCTGCTCAGAGGTGCTCCCAAGTACAGAGCAGACATTGAATCAGAGTTTCACACCGAAGCACATGAAGGACTTGATCAAAGTCCCTACGTGGCAGCTTGAGGTGGATTCGAGCCCGCAACATTCCGGCTCCAGCGCACTGAACGTACCCCTTCACCACCGTGCCTCACGGGAGGAGTGTAGGGGTTTGTTCACGCCTGTAACACACATCTTATGAATTACAATTTAGGTGTAGACGATATCCTGTTAGCTTTGCTACTTCATCTAACTCCCAAAGGTTCACAAATGTGAAATGTATCTTCCTTGTGTTTAATAGTAAAACACATCTGTATTTGCTTGGTACATGCATGGTGCTGACCACAGTGACCAGTCATGGCAAACTTCCTTTGGAAGCTAAAACCAATGATAACTGATTGTTGTAATATTTAAATGTTCTGTCTTGGTCACGTATTGACAAGTAAATGAATATCAACATTCTCTTAAATGACCTTCACATCATGACTAACATTTGAGATAGTGACTTTGCATTTTCTTAATAACATGTGAGTCAGTTGCATTGTGGTTTTGTGATTTTAGTAACATAAGCGTTGAGACAGGAACTAGCTCTGTATGATAATTGGCACTTTCATATGTGTGTGTGCTTGAAAGGCTGGTGCTGCTTAGGATTTTGTCAATGCGCTTGCTATTGGTTCCTGTCTGCACGTACTCTAGAGTCATCTGTTGCCAGATATCTGTAGTTTATATTGAAACTTTGCCTGTGTTGAATATTCTTGGTTTAAGAGTCTTCTTGCTGACAGCTCATGGGCTCTGATTTAAAGCATATAGCATCTGATTTGGCACTGACTTACATCTATGCATAAAATGCTTAGAACTGAGAGATTCTTTTAACCCTTTAATGCCGGAGGGTATAGGATTTCCCATACCATTTACTACTGGTCATCTCGGCATTAAAAGGTTAAGGTACTGCATGAATTGTGTGTTACAAGATTTGCATGGCACATGATAAGAATCTCTGAAGGTGAAATTTAATTTTCAACTCTGCAACTCTTGTTGTTCATAAGGGGAAGATTCTGAGAACTCTTGAATTTAACGGGTTAAATAATCATAGGTTTATAGTAATCATTTTCTTGGGGTGCCCAGTGAATGTTGGTGAACAATCTCTTTTTGGAGGGCAAAAGATGAAATCAGGAGATTTAACAAAGATGCTAGAATCAGAATGAAAACTGCACAGCAAGGTTTAAATAGAATAGAATTGCAGGAGTGTTTGCTTTCAAATCACTTTTAGATTTGGGATACTGCTGGTCAAGAACGGTTTCAGAGCCTAGGAGTCGCCTTCTACCGCGGCGCCGACTGCTGCGTCCTCGTCTACGATGTGACCGTTCCAAACACATTCAAGACGCTGGACAGCTGGAGAGATGAGTTCCTTATCCAGGCGAGTCCACGCGATCCAGAACACTTTCCTTTCGTCGTCATTGGCAACAAAATCGACCTGGAAAACAGAGCAGTAAGTTTCGCGATTGTTTGGTACGATGCCCGCCCCATGGAATTGTCTCATTTTATATGTCTGTACCTGCATCTTCAAAACCTATTTTTCGCTTGGTCTAACGCACTGGGAGCGCCTCTGATTGGTGTGTACTGTGAGAGGCGCTATATAAATTTATAAATATATACAATACACAACCTTTATAGTTTAATTTTTAAAATTTCTCCTGTATATCTTGTAACATCGAGAGTGTGCTAAGAGTGACCAGGAAACCAACGTAGCTCGTCGTTAAAGTGCTAAATCATGTTGCCATTTAGTGCCAGCCACACTATATTTGTCCATTCAGTTCTATCATGTGCCGATGAGCTGAGCATACATACACAGTGCACACACACACACACACACACGCATAATTGCCGTATAATTCAATAATAGTTTAATTCCTCGTTTATCTTATATGAATGGTACTGTAGACCTTCATGGCCAAAGCACTTACGGATGTTTGACTTGGGTTCCTGGGATGGCGTGCAAGGACATAGATGACAAGGATATTTGACAGGATTGATACTTCTAAATTATTGGACTGATGAACCGACTGAAAACTGGAAGTTGACAATGAAAGATGTTCTCTGTACAATGCTGCATGGCCTGACAACAGTTTGCTGCTAAATTATTCAATTATGCAGATAGCAGATACACTAGGATATGAATGTTTATAGGCCATCGTTGTGCGTGCAGAGCTCTGAATTATGTGTCATGTGAAATTGACTGACAGATGCTATGTCATGTGATCTATGTGCATACAGTCTTCATATTGTTCAATTACTATTGTCTTCACGAGCTCATTTCTATTGTGTTTGTGCATTTTAAGAATGACATCTCTTGTGACTGTTGGACCATGTTGGTGTTACTTTCCATGTTTACTGTTGTATAAAAACATTCATCCTTTACATTTGTGTGAATGAAAAATTTAGTTTTACTGTAGTTTAAAAATAATAATACCCCAGGAGTCTGTATCTTCATATAAGAAGCGTGTTTTGAAATTGTATGTTTGACGGATTGATCCAAAGTGCTATTGTTGACTAGAGTTAGGTTACATGTATGCTTTTCCAGGTTTTGGCGTCTTTTTTTACGCATGGCTCATTAATTCTATGCTCTTTCAGTTTTGGCCTTTCCCTAATGCTTTCCCTTTTTTGTAATTGTAAAATTTACAATAATAGAACCTTGAGCATGTCAAATATGGTATGGGTGCAATGTGCATATATGCACTGCTAGACTATAGATTTCACATAATTTGAGTGGCCCCTCCCTGTTAGCTTTGCACTCTACGTTGGTTAGCTCAGAATTTAAAAGAACTGAGCACTGTGCTTGATCTGGAAACAGAAAGTAACATTTCAGTAAATCATATGAGCATGCTCTGTAAAGCATTTTTTCCTGTCCTTTTCCACTTTTTTAGATGAATGTATCACGGCTAGTCACATTATATTGGATAATATTTTTGGCTATTTCAATATTGCCCCATTTCACATGGTCTGGTTTACACATTGGTATAGGTGGTTTCGTCTCTCTACTAACCTATAGAGATCGTAAAAATCGTCTGTCACGTTAGGGTCCAGACTTGCGATTCATCCATGACCGGTTCAATTGTCAAAGAATAGGGATCTTTGATGTTCCTCTAATTTGAACCTCCATTCAATAGTTTCAAAAGTTGCAGCGCGAGTCGCTTTGGCTGATGTGTCGACTGCTGCATGCCATAGCCTGGAATGACTTTCATATTCTTTGAGTTCTTTTTTCCGTCTAACTCCAACCGTCGTCCTGGTCTCAGGGCACGAATGCATATTTTTTAACTACTGTTGAGCAGTGACTTTGTCTCAGGGGTTCTTTACAAATACATTGCTAAAGCATGACTATCGATTCAATTCCAAATATACTGATTGCTCCCTTTTACTCTTTCTATTTTTAAAGTCTATTTTGCCTAGATATCTCAATGTACAAGGTTGCGATTTGCAACCTGTCTATGCACATTGAACGAACACACACACATATGGCATGCCTTTCCTTGAGCTTATGTTACGACTTATACCTGATGTGTTTTGTGTCGTGTTCAGGTGACAACAAAGCGGGCGCAGCAGTGGTGCGAGGCAAAGAACCACGCTCCGTACTTTGAGACGAGCGCCAAGGATGCGATCAACGTCGAACAGGCATTCCAGACGGTCGCGAAGAACGCCCTCGCACAGGAGTCGGACGTGGATATGTACAATGAGTTCCCTGACCAAATCAGACTGACGAATGAACCAACCACCTCGAACAGCAACTGCGCTTGCTAACCGGCCCTCTAGCGGCAATTATACGGAACATAATAACACCAATCTGATGACACAATAATATATGTGACTATGCTATTTTCTTGAAGTCAATGATAATGAACGACAGGCGTGATAGTTATATGCACAACCACACGACGTATGTGTTATGTGTGTATACTGTATACATAAAATATATTATTTATCTATGTGTATGTTATATGAAATTCATACCATATACATATGTAACGTATAGAATATATGTGAAGTACATACAGTGTTTGTATACCTTGGATTGCATGTCTGTTTTATAGTTGCATGTAATCTATACGATTGGTTCCATGTGTGCGTATGGCTAAGTGCGTTAGCTGAAATGTGGTTGCTTGTGGTATATTCAGGATACACGGTACATGCAGGTCTACTAAACATAGGAACATGTATGTGCCTATGTATCTAGATAGATACAGTAAGTGTCACAAGTATAGGGTATATATTCATTTTATGTTCAAGTCTAATAAATATTATTAGATCTGTAATATATATATATATACACTTACGTGGATCATTGTATATACATTAATTAATTTTAGTTGATAGTTTATATTTTGCATTCCCAAGTTAGGCCTGCACTGGCACCCAGTTACTAGCTCAACAGCAATTGTGCCACTTATGAGTTCGACAAGAGAAACGATTTCTTATTTGGTTTAAGTGGGAAAGTTGTTCTTCAGGTAAGAATTTCCAGCAGTGTTGTCTATATGGATGGCTAGACAGACAGACGGAAGACAGATACAGGAAGAGAAAAGGAATTGTTCAATGGTGGGTGATTACCAGTAGCCTGTGGAGAAAGATCTAGCTGGAGCGATCTCGTAGTTCTTGCCTTGGTGCCTGATTTCTTGCTTTGCTCATCTCTATAGGGATTTTTCTTTTGGTTGTTCATAGTCATGTCTGCAGTTTTATTGTGCTGCATCACAATACATGTATCTCTATTCTCTAGCTATGATGTGCGTATAAAAGAAGTAGCGATATTGAAGAGTTGGTATATTTAACTTTTGATTTATAGTAACTGCTACATATTGTGGGGGGACAGTGGTGTAGTGGTGGGTTCAGAGTCTTCTAGCCAGGTGGTACCAGGTTCGAATCCACCTAAAGCCACCGCTTAGGGACCTTGAGCAAGTCTTCACTTGCAATTGCTTACATGCTTCAGTGTGAAATTCTGATGCAGTGTCTGCACGACAAGAAATAAAAAATGTCGAGAAATAAAAATGAAATAAACATTTTGCCTTTGAAAGATTCTCAAAGACAGTGCATACTTGTAATCGTTTGCTAAATTGCTAGTGTTAAGTTATGTTATATGATTCCAGTTCAGAAGTTTGAACTTAGGTATTGAGTAAGCTATAAGCTATTCTGCAAATTTGAACATGACAGGGATGACAGGTTACATGTATATATGATGGTTGATGCATATATAAAAGGTTTTACACTGATGAAATGCGTTGTGTCTCTACATTGAGGGATTTGAAGCTATGACTGATCACTATTATGTAATTATGGGATATTTCAACTATGGCCGTGTTGCAGTTTCGTTTTTTAGAAAATCACTATAAAGTCCGTAATGTTGTTGTGTTTGTAACTGATGCAAGATGCACATAACATTCTATCAATCATGGCTAACACTGCGTCGCCTGAGGATTATCTTGTCGTATGTCCATTTTTTTCAAAATCGAGTTTAGACTTGTTTTGTAGCAAAAAATTGTTTATCTTTCTTCACTGTTAACCGTTAGGAGATACGACAAGTCGTTTTAAAGATATTCAACAAAAACTACCTGTCGTATGTCCATGATACAGGATTGCATTGTCGTATCTCCAATTTAGTAAGTAATTTTCTGTTGTATCTCCAGTACCGCATTCACGGTTTAAAAGTGCATTGTCGTATGTCCAGAGAAAGCTCGTCGCTGATTGGACGATAAGGAGATACGACATTATACACTGCACACTTCATGGTATCATAGTGTCGTATGTCCAGAGAATAAAAAACATTCTTTTATTTAAAAATGGTATTAAACTTGCGAAAATTGAAACGAACATAGTCGCAATTGATTGTATATTGCTTTATTTATTATTTCATTTTTTTTTTTAAAATTCTCACGTCAGGATGACTTGCAATTGATTTAAATCCATTTTTATACAAGATTTTCCTAAATTTCACAAAAACCATTCTAAGTTTCAGTTTAATTTTTGTGCAACATTCTTTAATTAATGTCGATGCTTTAATATGACGTCTTTCCTTGAAGTTTTATTGCACTGGATATTTTATTTTTGGCGTCCAAAGTTGCGAAACTTAAAACTCGTTTTTCTCGGAATTCACAAAAGTGGACATACGACAAGATAATCCTCAGGCGACGACTGGCAATGTGGCTAGAACAAGATGTGCTTGTTAACTAAGTCTACCTTAATTAAAGAAACTAATTAGGTTATAATAAATTCATTTAGGTTTTAATATTTATTCAGCAAGTGAAACGGAAGTGATACAGTGCAAGTAATCTTTAACTCTGAATATTAAACTGTTCCCCACGTTATTAATTACAATTTGTTTCTTAATCAAAACACACATAAAAACAAACTCCAGATTTCTTCTTTTATTCTAAGAATAGCCCATGATGTTGTTTGGGGGACTTAAATCTAGGTTTTTGAGTCTTCTAGAAAGCTAATCACTTAAAAGCCAAAGAACACCAAACATTCTGACAACTTATTAAGTGTTTGCTGTTTTAGGCTTGCCAGACAATGCTATTGGCAGAATTCACTTCACTGATCTTTTTCGCCTGTGACATTTGTAGTTCGCTTAACCCAGACACTTAAAAACAAATTAATTTGATAATCATTTTTAGTCGTCAACTCGTGCCTTAGGCTGACAATTGTGATAAACATTTATGTAGAACCTTTTGTGAAGCTTGAAGAACCGGTGTTTATCCTAAGGTACAGCTGCTGCTATTGTAGGTCAGTGTGTTGCCCTTGGCAACCATGGAAAAACCATCCCTAAATTTTCTTGTCTGCAGTACCACCATTGTGCAACTCTGGAACAATGCTTCATCACACCCAGTTGCAACATAATAATTATTTTTTAATACCTTATATAGGCTATGAGTTCAGCAAGTGCTATAGCTGCCTCAGCACAGTCAATTGTTCAGGCGGCTAAAGCTAGCAGAAGCGACTGGCGTAAAATCGATTGTAGCAATCAATCACAGAAAAAATGCACACCTGTTTATTACTCATACATACACACACACACACACACACACACACAATTATATATATACACATAGTAGAAGCATAAAGTCATGTATGGCAGTTATGTGTGGATATATGTAGGCCTATGTATATATGTAATAATGTATATATAATGCACTTACATTATGATAAATGTGACATCGCTTCAAGTTGCTGATGACTAATTGAAATCTGCTGGTAGGATTCAATGAGGATAGATACGCAGCACTTGTGTCTCAGGCACACAGCTGTGAAACCCGGCGCTATATAACTGAGGAGTGTAATAAACTTGGTTGTCACCTACTTGCATGACGTCATCATCTGTTCTAACGCCACCTGTTGGTTGCCATGTCAACGACGTCAAAGGTCGGATTGTCACTTTGCGGGATCTTCAAGGCAATACGATGCCATAATTATGCCACCACGCATAGGCTATTCTACGAATCTACGTATTCTGGCGCTAGATAAATCAGCGGTTGCGGTTGAGTGTGTGACAGCAGAAGAGTGAATGAGCTGGTGCCCTGCGCTTGGTTTTTTTGAGCGCCGCTTTAAAAGTTAGGAATTTACGATTAGGCCTACGAACGGTTCGTTTTGCAACTAAAAACTCAAAGAGTCATGATTATCTTGACTGTCTTCTGTACGATTGCTGTATTGCTTCAGATTGAAGAGGCACAGAGTCTTGTGGACATTCCAGTTGACGTGTAAGTATCCGGGCGACTTTTTGTAATAACAATAATGTTTATAGGCTATACACTGTTGCTTGCAGTTTGCAGTTAGGACCTAGGTCCATAATTGAGTTGGGGGGTAGATAACACTCATAACAGTTTATAGACATTTAGCAATAGGCCTGTTCCAGGTTTGATTGTTCTAGCCTGCTCTGCCAATTAGGCCTACATGCATCTTGCTTCTGAAGGTTGACCTGCAGTCGACGTCATAGATCTGTAGTGCCTACAGTAACTTATTAACAACTTCACAATATAGGCATATTAAGCTTCAGGCCAATAGATCGAGTGAACGGACAATAATAAGCTATTATGGCGCTAATCCAATTATTTGAGACTTCGATCCTAATTTCGACTCTATCAACAAAATGAATATTGACGATGAATATGGATTCAACGCTCGCTTCAAGCGAAGAAGAAAAAGAAGACATGGAGAGAGGAGCAGAGGAGCAACTCATCTTTCTCTAATAGCTAGGCTACACTACTTCGACTCAACCGTCTCAATGCTGCAACTTACCCCATAGGGTATAAGCTACCCAAAAAACATGTTAGCTCTCAAGAGCGCCTAGGCTACATGAAGGCTAAGCTTAATCTTTCTGATGATTTCAAAAATGTTAGTAGCCCCAGCAGGCTATACTGTCTACACTCTACACGACAAAAATCGTTATATGCATTATGTATATTTAGGCCTACATACATACATACATACATACATACATACATACATACATACATACATACATACATACATACATACATACATACATACATACATACATACATACATACATACATACATACATACATACATACATACATACATACATACATACATACATACATACATACATACATGCATAAGCCCTATATGCCTCTATGGTTTGTTGACTGTAGAGTTGAGGAATGGGCGAATGCGGTTGGAAAATCGATTCGTCAGCTGTTCACAAACCTGACATCTATCGACCGAATTCAAAACGTGAGGATCAATCAATGTGAATGGTTTTTCTCAGATGTACTTTTGATTGCCAATCATGCACTGATAATTCCGTCTTTAGGCTGATGATGCTGATCAAGTGGTGCATCTTTCATTCGGATGGGTCCCGTTGGCCTCTCTAGGACTATGACCGTCGTAGACTCTACAATTAGAGGGATGAAATAAAAAAATTTAGCTGCGTTAATTGTCAATAATCGTCGAGATCCCGCATCGAGGAATTGTTCGAAGTAGGCTACTGCTAAAGGCTACTGCATAATTAATTACAAGTTACAACTACCACCACCACCGCTACCACCACCACCACCACCGCTACCACCACCACCACCACCACTACTACTGCTGCTGCTGCTGCTGCTGCTGCTACTACTACTATTACTACTACTACTACTACTACTACTAGTCTACTACTACTACTACTCCTACTACTACTACTACTACTACTACTACTACTACTACTACTACTACTACTCCTACTACTACTACTACTACTACTACTACTACTACTACTACTACTACTACTACTACTACTACTACTACTACTACTACTACTACTACTACTACTACTACTACTACTACTACTGCTACTATACTACTACTACTACTACTACTGCTACAACTACTACTACTACTATTACTACTACTACTACTACTACTGCTAATACTACTACTACTACCACTACTACTAATGCTGCTTCTGCTACTATTACTACTAGGCTTGCTACTACTACTAATTACTGTTACTATTGGTTGGTGCTCATTGTGCTGTGGTTAGTGGCATAATTAATTATTATATAGATTAATTATAGAACTACACAATTAATTAATTTTCATGTATATAGGCCAACTTATTTCTGTGTGTGTGTGTGTGTGTGTGTGTGTGTGTGTGTGTGTGTTTGCGTAGGCATGTTTTATTACCAGATCTCAGAGGCTATATTGTGACTATGAGTCTATGAATAGCCTATTACAGGCTACAGATAAAAGGAAGTGAGTACTTTGTAAAAGCCATGTGTTTCAGAATGGTTGCATGATTCCCAATTCGGCAAATTTAACTTCGAAGTTAATTGGACTAAACAATGGAAATTTACCAACGGCCACGCGTTCGTACCACCAGTCCACCACCCCTATATTAGGCATATGAAACGTTTAATGGCGTTTGATACATGTAGTGCTCTGATCGGCCTGATCCTATAATTATATGGAAACTTGACCCGGACTACCCTTGTACTACTCTTACGGACAACCCGATTGACGCAGCGCAGCGCTCGTGAATAAGCTGGAGCCCCGCGCTTGGCTTTCGAGTTGCGCTTTAGAAGTTTAAAGATTACAATTATGATTATAGGTCTAAGCATAGCAGCTACAACACCAGAGTGGCCTAACTTATCCACCGTAGCCTTTCTCTGTCTCTGTCTCTGTCGGTAGGCTTATAATATCATTATCTTACATTTCCATACTGCAGCTGTGAGTTTTTTAACCCTGTATCGGCGTTGGTATAATCATAATGAGTAGGCCTAGTAGGACGCAATAACACTGCATATGGGTACCACACAGCTATAGGTTCGTCTCGTTCGACCTAGACGGCACCCACCTTAGTAGCTGTTCCGCCCCCTCTGATCCTACGGCAGCCTGCAACCGGACCATCTTTGGACTACTCTTACGGACAACCCCTTTGGCTCAACGCAGCGCTCGTGAAAATGCTGTTGCTCGCGCTTGCCATTCGAGCAGCGCCGTAGAAGTTAATTATTATAAGCCTAAGCCAAATTTGTAGCTCGTGCCACTTTCTGCCGTGCACATTTGCTGCCTTCTAAGATTCTTTTGTGCAAATACTAATCTGGCTTTGTAATTATTTCTACTTGTACTGATTCAGAGGTTCGAGACGATGAGCGAAGGGATGGTGAGGAGGAGAGATGGAGATGAAATGATTCAACGATTCTCAAACGACATCACAGAAAACCTCAAGCAGAAACACAAAGCCATCCAGGTGACCAAGTCATCAGTGGCGCAACTAGGGGGTGCTGGGGGGTGCTTGAGCACCCCCCAGGGCTAAAAAGGTGACCCACGCAATTTTTCCAAATCCGATGAATTTTTTGTGGTGTGGGTGGGGGGGGGGGTAGGGGTCCTTTCGCTCTTTCAGTCTTTCAGACCAATCAAGCAAGTTTCTTTAATCTTCTGTATGATAATCTTAGTCAAATTTATGGTTCATAAACCACTAGATTTCAGTGTTTAGCTTGTCTACCTGAGTTTGTCTTGGGTCTCGAGAATTTGTCTTTAGTGATGAATTAAAAGCGTTAGTGATATGCCTATGCCATTACATTGCAGTGTCTCGCCAATTTATTGATAATATGTTACAACATAATTGGTAGTACCGTGTGTGCTATTTTATTAAGGCCTAGTTAATAATTGTTTCCTCCAAATTAGTATAGGCCTATATAGTTATTCAGCTTTGTTTCATCTAGACATTTCCAGCGGAGAAAGCGCCCAGAAATACAAAATTTTCCCCAGAAAATTTGACAAAAAATTTATTTAGTTGCTGTTTATTATATTGTATTACCTGAACTGCCAATGCCATATTATAGGCCTGCCATGATTTCATTTCCTGCTATAGACTTATAATTTTATTCAAATCAAAAATTAGTTTATTCTGAGAAAGAACATCAGGCAAATAAACAAATAACCAAGGTAGACAGCAAAGTAAAATAGTACACAAGAATAAAAAAAAATCAATGTTCATAGGACACCTTGATTGTATTGAACGGTAAATAGCCTACTCAGAAAGGGTCATCCAGAAAGGGACAGGTCCCGCTAACCTGGATAACCCCAGAACGAAAAATGTAAATCAAGATGGTGAGGCTAGAAATATAAACAGAAAATAGTAGAATTATTATTTAATATTATAATATAATTGTGATAGGCTACTATCATATGATATTATAATGTGCATAACTTACTGTCATGGGCGAATATTTACGGAGATAGGGGAGACGTAAGTAATTGTGAGGCAACGCTCTGAAGTTTTAAACCGATGTTGAAATCTAACATCACTCTTTTTTCATCAGCACTGAAGTAATAGAGTTATTTTTGCTGAGTTGACATCTTGAAATGGTAGGCCTACTATAATAAACGTGGAACTCACAATTTTTCAGAAATTTTCATGACTTTATCGCTCATGCATAAAAACAGCTGGCAAACAAGAACCTGAAACGTGCTCTAGCTGATATCAAAAGTAAAAATGCGTTGGTTTGACATTTTTGAAATCTTAAACCATTGGTTTTCAGACGTTTTCATGACTTCACCGCTCATAAATACAGCTGTCAAACAATGGCCTGAAACGTGCTCTAGCGGATGTCAAAAGTAAAAAATGCGTGGGTTTCTGGGGCTCCGCCCCAGACCCCGCTGGGAGAGCTTACGGCGCTCCCTCATACCCTCTAGTAGGCATTGGCTTCGTGCATTCGGCACTCGCTGCTTTACACCTTCGGCGCTTACAATAATAATTCTGAGCACCCCCCCGGAAAATGTTCTGGTTGCGCCCCTGCAAGTCATCAGTTCACTTCGATCGCAAAACTTCGAAAGCGCCTGAATAAACTTAGATATAATTATAGTCTATTTATAGACGATGGTTGAATGTCGCTTACAGATAACAGTAGGCATATTATCTTCTGCGTTGTATGATTTCGTAGGCCTATGTATGATTTTGAATGTATGATTTTGAATGTATGATTTCGTATGTATGATTTTGTATGTATGATTTTTGTATGTAGGCCTATCTAGCCACTTACGTACTTTGGCATTTTAAGAACCTCATACAACAAGTGCTGAGTAGGCTACCTCGAAACAGAGTTGAATAACTTATAGGCTATAAGTTTAGACCTTAAGCTAAAGCGCTGAATGTAAGAGATTGAATGATCTTTCTTTTGGGTTATGAAAATTGATTGATAATGATACTGACGACTACGACGATGTTGATGATGATGATGACGATGTTGTTGCAGAGGCTGGTCGATGTTGCTGAGGCGTCGAATGAAGCACACAAAGTTAATGACTCACTGCAGGTAACGCGAATGCTTTGTCATCATCATCATCAGCAGCAGCAGCAGCAGCATCACCACCACCACCACCACCACCACAACCACCGCTACCATCAACACCACCACCACCATCACTACCACCACGCCCACCACCACCACCACCATCAACACCACCACCATAATCATCATCATCACTGTGTCTTATCTAACTATAAAATAAATGTGGTTGATTTTCAGTTGGATTATCCGAGAGCGAAACATCTGGATGCGAGTTTTCTTCTGACGCCGAACAGACGATTTAACGACGCATCTGTCAACGCATCAATGAGCACCGTTCACATCCCAACCGATCTATACGATCAGTGTACGGCTGTATATATATATACATGTAGGCCCTACGCAATTATATACGTAGATATATATACAATTATATATGTAGATAAATATATTCTATATATATGTTATATAGCCTATAGACCATTGTCAGTGGCGGATCCAGAGGGCCAATCCGGCCATAGCCGTGCACTCATTCCAAAAGTGCATATAGGAAGTTCCCCCCCCCCCATTTCGTTTCAACAAGCTCTAAGTCAATGCATCGGGATAAGGCGAGAGAGAAAAGCAGCATACGACTATAGACAGGTCATATTACATGTAGTATAGAATAATATACAGACATGCTTGTATATTGACCTTGAGTAAGTCTTTCACTCACAATCGTTGTTTGGTCGTAGGGTAGGCCTATACTGTGCGCTTCTGATGTTTGGAGCGAGAAAATATAAAAAATGCAGTAATTGTATTGCATTGTATTGTATTGCATTGCATTGTATTGCATTGTATTGCATTGCATTGTATTGCATTGCATTGTATTGCACTGCATTGTATTGCATTGTATTGCATTGTATTGCATTGTATTACATTGCATTGTATCGTTACGTTGTGGTTCATGAATAATTAATTAGGCCTATCGTTATGCATATATTATGCATAATTATAGCGTCTGAGGTTCTGAATGGCGTTTCCTGGTCGAATGCCCTCGATGAAGTCTTCCGATCGAACTATGAATCGGATGCAACAATCGGATGGCAATACTTCAGCAGCTCCATCGGAATATTCCGCATCTTTCCAGGTCAGCGGTGGATGAATGACATCCAGATGTCTGTTAATTAGTGGAAGATGACATCAACTATGACCGTGGGCGGAATTGGGTTTCCGTTATTGGGAGAGGGGGGGCTAAAGAACGGGCTTTGGTTGTGGTGGAGACTTAGCCTAATCCAGATCGAGCGGCACCGAATTTTAAAAAACTGACATTAGGCAAAAAAAATTAACAAATAATTATAATACACACATGTAATAATAGCAGTAGGCTAGTAGTAATAGTAGTAGAAGTAGCAGTCGTAGTAGTAGCAGTATTAGCAGCAGCGGCGGCGGCGGTGGGGGTGGTAGCAAGAGTAGACCCTATAAATGCTGTGTGTATTGATACTCATATATACAATTATACATGTATGCATATAATTGCCTTGGCTCAATCCGGATGCTTTTCCTGCAAACATAGGTCCCTCTCCATGCATAAACTTCCACCATCAGTTCGTTCCGCCTTTTTCTCTTTCCCATCTTTCTCTCGCCTCAAATCTTTCCTTTACTCTCAGAGTCGATCGCATCGCACTGTGAGCGCATCTCAGAAGCTTTTGCTGCACGAGAGAAGTGCTAAAAATTTTCATATACAATACAATACATGAATACATGGTACAATATAATTGCGTGCATGTATGACGACATGATGGTAATTGTAGGCATCACTTGGTCAATTCCTCCAGACGCAAATGGAGTCGACTTCTTTGACGCGAGGACGAGAGCTTGGTCAGCATCTATAGTAACCTCTATTCAAGCCATTAAATAAATTCCAGAATGTGTTCAATTCAATTGACAGAGTAGGCCTACAAGTCATCTTTTATTATTTGTAGAATTTTTAATGAATAGAAATATATTTTTCTTCTTCTCTTTACACAAAATAATTAACAATGGACGAGTGTATGATCCCATATTAAAATGACCAAATTTCCATAACTGAATTTTTCTATGAACTGATAATAATAATAAGTAGATAATTTAATACAGATGAGCGAATATTGCAAGAAGACAACACTCGATAGCCTACTGAATAATGAAGCGAATGAACTGTAGGCCTATATAATAGGTCTCTTGTAAGGTTCAGCCATGGGCGGAGTTTGGTGTACTTTGGGGGGGGGGGGCTTAACACTTTGGATATAAAAACATACTATTTTTCCGGCTAAAAAAGTTGATGACCGTTTTTTTAGTCGTTATCGTTAAAGTTTCTTTGTGAAAAAGACCCATTTTCCCCGAATATAATTTTCGCGTCTGGGCCTTCTTGTTTTCGAGTCTGATCCTTCTTTGGAGGGCCTAACCCCTGGAAAAGATACCAATTTCATGGTAAAAAATTACTCTGCCCCCCCCCAGCCACTGATAAACTCCGCCCATGGGTTCAGCAGAAACGTAAGTGGTCAGATTCACACGTTCATACCTATACAATAATATTATAAACATACATGTAGATATCTTTATACAAATACATGTATACGCATAGTTATAATATAGTTATTAGTTATATATATATAGATATATTAAATGCAACATTTCATAGTAGGCCTATGTAGGTGTAGGCCTATATGAATAGAGCTGAGCGCGTATACTTTGACCCATTGACCTCTGCATGGTCATCTGTGCGTGCAGGTACATCCAGGCGGCGACATCTCCGAAGGATGTGGTTGTGTTGGTGGACAGCAGTGGAAGCATGACTGGTCAGCGAATGTCCATCGCTCGAATGACCGTCCTTGCCGTCATCGACACGCTCTGTGACGACGACTTCTTCAACGTCATTGCCGTCTGTATACCATCACCAGGCACATAACATGCACACGAACACACGCACACACACGCACGCACACACACACGCACACATATACACACGCGCACACACACACGCGCGCACACACATATAATATATCTTCTTCTTCAGTGTTCTGCATGCCCTTAGGCAGGTCCAAGATTCCAACGACACCATTCTTGTCTATTCTGTGCATTTTTCTTGTTTCTTTATATCCTCGATTCCTCGTCCCTTTTCTCTGTCCATCAACCAACCCAACATCATCTTTCGTGGTCTTCCTGGTGGTTTCTTTCCCTCCATTCTTCCCTTCAGAAAAGTCCTATACATGTATATATTAGCCTACTATGTGTTTTTGTCGGCTGTGGTTTGTTGTGTGCAGTACAGTGACACTCCATCGTACATCGACGACTGTTTTAACGGGACTTTGATTCAGGCCAACGGAGACAACAAACAGGTTTCATTTTTATTTCAATATCTCATCAAGAACCTGATAATAATTATTATACATATTTGTTTTTGGTGTTAACTGTTAAACTCATCTCGCTTACCTTGCGTTATTTGACCAGACCTGATCTTGCGATACCCAATCCCTATCCTATCCTATCCTATCCTATCCTATCCTATCCTATCCTATCCTATCCTATCCTATCCTATCCTATCCTATCCTATCCTATCCTATCCTATCCTATCCTATCCTATCCTATCCTATCCTATCCTATCTTATCTTATCTTATCTTATCCTATCTTATCTTATCTTATCCTATCCTATCCTATCCTACCCTATCCTATCTTATCCTATCTTATCTTATCCTATCTTATCCTATCCTATCCTATCCTATCTTATCTTATCTTACTGATGTATACGATAATGACTGTTTCTGGCCACAGAGAATCAAGAAGAAACTGATGGCTGTCGGGACCAAAGGTGTGGCACTGCTGGAGTTTGGTCTCATCGAGGCTTTTGCAGTTTTACGCAAGGTACGAATTAGACATTTACCCGGTACATGCAGATACTTCTGTTGTCTGATCTCTCGATTAAAATTAAGAGTCTAGAAAGGAAAGTTTCATAGAAGCGATTCATTTATTTGCAGGCATATACCTATCAATTATTTTCTACAGAAAGATGCTTCCTTGTCACTATAGCCTACGTAGGCTATGCTTCGCAATCATTTCCATGATTAACGTCGGTGTCGTATATGTATATAGGCCACGTCCCTTCTCGAGGCTTTTGTCTTGACGCCATGCATCCAAGTTGAATTATATACAATAATTATTGTCTGTGTTTAATTTTGCACAGATGGACCAAGAACGAGATGGTGCCATGTGCAACAAAGCAATCATCATTATCAGCGATGAAATCACTGCAACCTACAAAGAAATATTCGACGAGTACAATGGCGATGACATGATGAAGGCCAGCAAAGTTTTACACATTGAACTGCTATCATCTGAATCGTAATATCAATGTCACCGTCATTGCATACTTATATAGCGCCAGTTCAGGGTAAACAAACTAGAGACACTTCGGACACGATAGGCATAACCACAATAGAAGAAAGTAAGCTTAGTCTTCAAGCGCTGATGTTAAGCAGGCGGCGATGCGCCAATGTTGTGCTATGATTTAAGTAAGCTTAATAAAAAATGGAATAGATCGGATTTAATTTAATCAAGCCCATTAGGAACCAATTTCGTTTCTTATCTACGGTGTTCATTAAACGGTGTGACAAAAAGTAGAGATCGTGGAACTTTTCGCGCAACGGTGCACGTAAGACCGAAGTGTGCTTCATTATAGGCCTACTTAATTACAGTGATGTAGGACTCGAGTCCTGCAAAAGACTCGAGTCCGACTCGAGACCGATTTTCTGCGGACTCGGACTCGGACTTGGACTCGAACAGTCAGGACTCGGACTTGGACTCGGACTCGAAGCCCTGGACTCGAAATTTGACTCGGTGACTCGGTTTCCGAGTCACGAATTCTCCGAGGAACAGGCCACAACCTGTTTTGACACAACCAATTCAGACATTTCGTCTGCTTTGTTCGTCACTCAACTCAAACAAAGGACCCCTTGTAGCCTGCGGGTTTAAGACACAGGCATTGAAGTAATGTGACGGATGGCTGAGCACCGCTGACCACAGGCCGAGCGAAGTTAATTATAGGCAAGATCAAGGAACCTTGAATTACAGATGTATGGTTGGTGTGGGGTTTACGGGAGGGGCAATAGGAAATATTTGAACTTGAGTTTATAGAAACACATACACACATAACCAGGCATCCATGGCATGCATACGATCGAAAAATCGAACTTGATATATTAACAACTTAATAAGCTTGGCATTGATATGCTGATCAGATAGGGCATAGATTTCTAATTTATCTAGATGTTTATGGATAAGACAAATGAGAATAGAGGTTGAGTGTGTCTATTGGCTATTTGTGGGTGGTGGCTATTAGAACATCTCTGATCTTGGAACCGAGCGCAGAGGTTTATTTGAACCTCCATTAATAGATCAGATAGGCCTACTATAGAATACAATTACTGGTCGATTGCATCATGCAGGCAATGTCGTAGCGCTTATTGGTCTGTGCTGGAGTATTGGAGGGCAGATGATATTGACACAGTGGATGGACCCCATTTCCCCATACCACAGACTCCGAACATTTAGGCTACTTTAAAAGCAAAGGCAGATTATCGAACAAAACTTTATAAAATTTTGTATTTTTAATCAAAGTTCAATTTGGATAATTTGGATAATTTATATTAACTTTTTTCCATATACAGTATCGATATTTTTCTATGCCATAATAGACCTGATGAGTGTTTCAGTGGATCTTGGTGTTACCGGACTCGAACTCGGACTTGGACTCGATCCTTCGTGACTCGGACTCGGACTCGAACCCCTTGGGACTCGGACTCGGACTCGGACTCGGCTTAGCTGGACTCGGACTCGGTCTCGGACTCGGCTCAGGTGGACTCGACTACATCACTGCTTAATTATGAAATCCACATAGGCCTAGCTATAAGATAATCAAAATAGTCAACACACTTGCTTAAATGCATAGGCGTACGAGGCGGGGGTGCAGGGGGGCAATTGCCCCCCCCCCCCAAATTCGGGAAAGTTTGGTGGTTTTTTCGGGCAAACACAGACCCAAACGACAAAAAGAGGTCGTCAAGTTTCGGGCAAGTCTGGTTTTTCGGGAAAAAATAATCCCGGACGACTAAAAAAAAGAAGGTCGTCAACTTTTTGGCCGGATAAATTTTTCGGGCACAAGTTCAATCTTTGCCCCCCCCCCCCCACTTCTGAAACCTCCCGTACGCCTATGCTTAAATGGTTCTAATCTCTTCTGACAGTTACGTTTTCTCAATCACATTGGGATGAGTCGTATCTGGTCGGTCATGCAGTAACCTATAGCACAATCCTGGCCAGCTTAAAGTCCGATTGCAATGGCTTTCCGGAATAACATAATTTTATTATGACCATAAAAATAATAATTATTATCATCTTTCGTACACTAGGTTCGAGTGTTCGTTCACTTGATTGGACGAGATGTCGTCAACATCATTCCTGCTCGTTCCATCGCTTGCAGCAACAAAGGTCAGCGATGAGGAGAAGAGCTGCAGACAACATAGCGCTAGCGTTTTAGCGCTGCAGCACTTGGACAAAGTCAAGCGCAGTTTAGACTTCAATCTGTGTAGAGATTTTGTTAATTTACGCGCAACGGTGCACGTAGGCTAACTGCTAAAACCGAAGTGTGCTTCATTACATCATTGCTTCATCGTAAATTAACACGATCCAGATTCAAGTCTAAACTGCGCCTGACTTTATCCAAGTGCTGCAGCGCTACAACGCCAGCGCTGTGTTGGTCATCATGCAAACGGCATCAGGTATCTTGGTGATCTTCAAAACCAGCAGTTATGGAAAACTGATAACTGAATCACACAATTCGTTAAATTAAAAAATTAAAAACATTCTTTCTTAGCCAGGTGACTTAAATTCGTCCGATAACTTAGCTGCTTTTTGCGAGCACCTGTTCTATTTGCATTGTGTAATACATCTCTCCGACTTTTTTAGCGGTCATCATGTGCGTATTGGCCGACTGCTTAAACTTGCCCAATGCATTTTACACTTATTGAATTGAATTGATAGAGCGCCAGTTAAAATTTTAATACTAAGAACTTGATGAAGAACTTACCTCATGTCAGCGTACATTGTATAAGCTGCCAATAACTTCATGTCTTGCTATGCATGCTATCGGGTGTTCATTACAATGACAATGTTACATTACGATGTGTAGACATTTTGTGTCTGTAGGTTACTTCTCGGTTATAGAGACATCTGCCGACGTAACAGAAAACGTCCAGGTAAAAGTAGATTTTCATCTCGCAGAAGCATTCCTCTCATGCTCTTTAATGCATCCCCTTGCATTTTGATTTCAAATCCAAACTAAGTGTAAGCTAACATTTGAAATGGACAATTCTTCGTCAGATCCTTGCAAACCGCAAGAAATTTCATCATCATGCTGACACAACCTCTGATCATCATCTAAGACATGTCTGTCCCTGCACGGTGGCCGTTTGGTTAGAGCGGTCGGTCTGAAATACGGGTTCAATCCTTGTCCGAAGCGGTTACTGTCTATAGGCCTACTATAAGTACCATGGCCCATGGACAAGTCCTTCGCGCGCAATTTTCATGTGCGCCATAGGTTCGTGTGGGTGCTTCTTGACATTGGTAGAAGGTTAACAATACTATTATTATCAGTGGCAGTAATTTTCTAAACTTTTAAACTTAGGCTATTCTGCGAGTGTTCTGCAGCAAAGTTTTTTGGGTTTTTTGCGGCCATGTTCATTGGAAGCCCGCCCCCAAATGGAAACACTGCCAAAAATACACTGCTTCTCAACAGTAATTTTTACTTTCACTTCTACTGCAGTAATAATATTAACCAACTGTTTACTTGTTCTATCTGCAGCGTTATGTGCAAACACTCGCTCGTCCAATGGTCCTTAGTCAACCAGAAATGTCGGTCTGGACTTCGGCTTACCTAGCGTCCACTGACTCCAGCGACCAGGTAGGCTATTACACTACTGTAATTTATCATTCATCTACAATTTTTATTAATGCGGCAAAATGGTAACAGGCATTCAAATACATCGTCTATTGTTGTTGCAAAGAGCTACCTTCTCGACTCAGCCTATAGTTCGGCAGATGGAGTTGGTAAACTGAATAGTAGGAGGTTACGGTGCCTTGCATGGCTGCCAGACAACTAAATTCGACTCCTGTAATAGCTTGCTATCATCCGTTCTTGTTAAGAATTGCACCCATACTGCGGCTTGCCAATTTGAAATTCTCTGCTCAGAGGTAAAAGTAACCAACTGGAAACGAAATTATTTTTGTGTGTGTGTGGGTTTTTTTACAGGATCTGCAACTCATGTCAACGCTGAGTCAACCAGCATTTGACACGAGACCAGCCGCTGTGAGAATCAGATATTTCTCTGATTTTTTACGTTCAATCCAGTCTCGTCATTTCCTCCTTTGTTCATTTGGTTAAAACTTTCTTTGACTTTATCCTACTCTCATGTCTTGTCTTCATATGATTCTGGGCTTTCTGCTGTTAAACATACTATGCTTTGGATCTGCCAAAGCGAAAAAGAATCGTCGGTTGACAGCTTTTGTTCTGTTTCTGTCTATACAGAACGCGTCAGGGAATTTACTAGGAGTTCTCGGTACAGATGTTCCCATGCAGGTTCTCACCGACCTCATTCCAGCGTACAAGGTATAGGCTACGTTGTCTTCTTTAATGTTCCTATGGATGGATAGTTAAAAAGATAGATAGATTGGTAGACAGATAAGTAGATAAATAGATAGATAGATAGATAGACAGACAGACAGACAGACAGACAGACAGATAGATAGATAGATAGATAGATAGATAGATAGATAAATAGATAGATAGGTAGATAGGTAGATAGGCAGCTAGGCAAATCTATAGGCAGATGGGAGGCCAATTTGGACATTGCTAATCTGAGATTTGGAGCAGACTCGTATGTACCTGATGTCATATGATTTATTGTAGACTGCTGAAGAAGTTGATGTTGTATGCATGAAAGAATTTGACCAAAATAGACTTATAGCCATGCAAGCGTATTCTGTTCTGTCAGAAGATAATGGAGCAAGAAAAGCAAGCACGATATAGAGTTTATTGGCTCAGAAGTTTATGATCCTTGTTATGCACTAGGGAATTAAATATATATATTTATAAGTAGGCTGCAAGATCCTAAAGAAGTAAGAGAAAGATGGAAAGAATATGTGGAAGAGCTATATCAGAGCAAAAAGAGACCCACGCAGATCATGGATGAAACAATAGCAGAGGACAATGAGAGCATAGGACCGGAGATATTGAGGGAAGAAGTGCTAGCAGCCATCAAAGAAATGAAAGATAGTAAAACAGAAGGAAGTGATAATATACCGGCTGAAATACTCAAATGTCTAGGAGAAAAGGCAATGAACGAACTTGTTACACTATGCCAAGACATATACACATCAGGAATTTGGCCGGAGGATTTTTTAGAAACCATCATGATCCCAATAAAGAAAAAGCCAAATGCAACAAAATGTGAGGAGCATCGTACCATCAGCTTACTAACACATGCTTCAAAGGTTATGTTAAAGGTGATCACAAAGAGGTTGCAAGCTAAAGCAGAAGCAGACGGATGCCTTGGAGAAGACCAGTTTGGGTTTAGGAAAGGCAGAGGCACTAGGGATGCCATTGGTGCCCTAAGAGTGTTAACAGAAAGAAGTCTCGAACATGGAATGGAAGTATGCCTATGCTTTGTAGATTATGAGAAGGCGTTTGATAGAGTAGATTGGAGGAAATTGATGGGTGCATTGAGAAGGATGGGGGTCGACTGGAGAGATAGGAGACTTATTGGGAATCTGTACATGGGACAAAAGGTCAGAGTCAGAGTAGAGGGGGAATATTCAGAACCGGGACAAATTGGTAGAAGAGTGAGGCAGGGGTGTCCGTTGTCACCATTACTGTTTAATATCTACATAGAAGAGCTAATAAGAGAGGCAGTTGATGGTACAGAAGAAGGAATAAAAGTAGGAGGGAAATGGGTAAAAGCTTTAAGGTTTGCTGACGATCAAGCAATGCTGGCAGGAAGTGAAAAGGATCTGCAACGAATGATGGATCGACTAAATGCGACCTCGGAAGAATTCAACATGAAAATGAACATCAAAAAGACAAAAGTTATGAAGATCAGTAAGGAAAAGGAAACAACTATTTGTATAAAAATAAATGGAGAAGAAATAGAGCAGGTGAAGGAATTCTGCTATTTGGGAAGCTTAATATCAAGCGATGCCAAATGTCATAGAGAGATAAGAAGGAGAATAGCAAGGGGCAAAGAGGCATTCTTAAAAAGGAAAGAACTGCTAAGAGGAGGGCTAAATAGAAATCTGAAGAAAAGAATGGTCAAAACATTGATATGGAGTGTGACGTTATATGGCGCAGAGACATGGACAATGAGAAAAGAAGATGTGCAGAGGCTGGAAGCTTTTGAAATGTGGGTATGGAGAAAGATGGAGAAAATCAGTTGGACAAAGCACGTTTCAAATGAAGAAGTACTAATGATGGTAGAAGAGAAAAGATCTCTGCTGGACACAATAAAGATAAGACAAAAGAATTGGGTGGGACATTTGCTAAGAGGTGACTCACTGCAGAAAGAAATAATTGAAGGAAGATTGGAGGGAAAGAGGTGCAGAGGAAGGCCTAGACAAAAACTGCTGGACGGGATGATGGAAGCTGGATACAGAGAACTGAAGGACATGGCACAACAGCGGGAAAAGTGGAAACATTGGACGTTTGGACCTGCCAATTGGCAGAGAACGTAAAGAAGAAGAAGATAAGTAGGCTAAGTAACAAAGCGGAACCATGTCATTATTGTGACGCGAGTTATTGTTTCGATTGTTTCATTTCAGTTGGGTGTAAACGGTTACGCATTTGCAATTACCAACAATGGATACGTCATCTTTCATCCGGACTTTCGACCTCTGGTGAGCAAGCTAGCAACTATGCTAATGAAAACGTTGTTTTAACCACAAATCGCACTCCAGATCCTGAAAATCGCATTAAGATCTTATAAAAAAGCCTCTGATACTTTAAAAGTCCTTCTTTAACTGACTCTCACCACGTTTTATTCATTACTGTAACCCAGAGCATCCGGTGGCACCGTCTCATGATCTGGCGCAATCCTTCGTTTGTCCTGGTTTGTCTATCAATTAACCTATTAGAATTCTGATTTTTCTTACGAAATAGACGCTCATCAGTTACATTACGTTGTCACTTGATGTTGAATGATAGGATGGAGCCAAACCAAAGCCTAGCTACAACAGCGTCAGCCTGTCAGAGGTTGAGATATCGGATGTGGCGTTTCAGGTCATTAACTGATTTCTCATTATAAATAATTATTTATAATTTATAGGCTATCATTCTTGTGGGATCAATTATGACTTCACTGAAATTTTTGACTGTCTCAAATTCTAAAAATATCTTACGAACTTCTATTGTTATCGCCCACGTTTAAATGCAGCTCCCTCAAATTTCATGGGCTCTAATTAGATGTCCATTTTATATGACCATGGCACCATGCATAAAATTGCATATGGATGCCAATATTTAATTATATTTTGTCTTTGGTCAAACGAAATTCCTCTGTAGACACAGATTTTGTTCTGCACCCAAATAGGTGATTATGTTGATCATTATCATAACGTCTATGTCCAGTTATCAATGTGCTCTTCTTCATTCTTATCCTCATTTTGTTGCCGCCATTAATTAGGTCGCTGTCATTGTCGTAGAGTGCAATGGCCACTGTCCGTACAATTGCCATTGTACTTTTCTTCATTGTCCCCGTCATCATCAGATGTTGTCTTCGTCTTTTTGTCTTTTCAGTTGGAAGCTACGATGGTCAATCGTCAGACTGGCAACATGACGATGGAAACAAGAATGCACTACGGCCAACTGGTGAGAGTCTTTGGGTGTCAATAGTAGGCCTACATGGGCTACTACTGCTGCTCCTGCCGCCACAACTACTGCTGCCACAACTACTGCTGCTGCTACTGCTACTACTACTACTACTACTACTACTACTACTACTACTACTACTACTACTACTACTACTACTACTACTACTACTACTACTACTACTACTACTACTACTACTACTACTACTACTACAACTATTGCTACCACAACTACTACTGCTGCTGCTGCTGCTACTACTACTACTACCTGGTACTGCTATACTGCCACAACCACTATAATTATCGTTATTATTATTATTACAACTACTACTACTACTACTACTACTACTACTACTACTACTACTACTACTACTACTACTACTACTACTACTACTACTACTACTACTACTAGGCCTACTAATGCTGCTGCTGCTGCTACTGCTACTACCGCTACCACTACCACCATGGCGATTCGATTGTTTACATGAAAACAATTTATTATTGTATATTCATATAATTATATTAGCATTGAGTATTTGCGTTTTTTCTGTTTATTCAGAGACGTCTGTCGATTCGCACGAACCATTACTACTTTAATCCGATCGATGGAACTCCATTCAGTCTGGCTGTTGTACTTCCTGATGGATACGGTCTCTACTGGCTGGATGGAAGGATACCACTCGCCAGCACAGGTAGGAAACTGAAGGGGACGTAAAGGGGAGATTAATTAGAGAATTAACTTTATTGGCGATGGTGCGTTAGTCTTTTAACTAATCTAATCTAACTTTGTTGACCTAATATTGTATTCAAATCACAACACGTTGATATTACTATTAGTATATAGGCCTATGTATACAGTACGGTATTCAGAAACGTCGTTGAGTAATGTAATGGCTTTCCTTTGCCTAGACCCGTAGTCCTGTAGGCCTACATCCGATTACATGTCTCCGCTGTGCCAACTAGTCGACAGTAATTTCTCTGCAAAACCATAAATGTTAGTTTCAAGTATATTCATTATATATGATTTGCATGTTATATTGGACAATGAACAGTTACATAGGTCATTGTGTTTAATCTATTGTTCATGTTCATCTCTTCTAGATTTGTCGACACTTCACGAGAACAATACGATACTGGCCTCCTGGTAAGACAACAGATAATTATAATTAAAAATAAATATCGAACCGAAATTGTTTTAACCAACCAACCAATCTACAAGATTAAAACACTATCAAGGTGCAGTCAATACTAATGCAACAATATGACAACATTTTCATGCGAATTACATCGGATTAACAGCGACTTTATCCGTTGCATTTGACGCTCACTGATTTTAGCACAGGGCAGATGAATGAAGAAGGTAGTGCGTAGGTCTAATCGCGACTTCTCATTCCCTAAGTTAAGGTGTATTAACAATTTGCCTTTGTTGGAATTCTAATAATTGGGGGTGCTAATCAATAAATTATTAAATCATATTAGCGTTGCATGATTTCAGGGATTACTGTACAAATATGAGAACTGACCAGACGGGGGAGTCTGTCTTATCTCTTCTCCTGAAATCAGTGAAGGCTGGACGACAGAACAGCTCTGCTTTCGACACGCTCTGTAAGTTTGCGACTGATCAATTTGCGGTTGATCAATTAATTATTAGGCATTTAAGACAAAGATGGCGGTACGTTCATCCGGGTTTTTTAATCGTCCTTGACCATTCGTTCATTTATCTGTTCATTCTTTCATTTGTTTCTTTGGTCAATCGATTGTTTATCATTCGTTCGGTCATTCATTCTATTGTTCATTTAGTTTCTGACCAACGAGTGAATAACGTTTGTTGAGTGTATTGTAATCGTAATCTCCGAATTTCTAAAGCGCCACTCGAAAACCAAGCGCAGGGCACCAACTTATTCACGAGCGCCATCGAGTCATCGCCTGATGTTGTTGTTGAGGTGACGTCGATCTGGTGGAGCGACTGTTCTTCGATGTCGAAGCCACTCGCGATGTGATCAGCTGGTGGAAGGACAACGTCGAGATGCAGGACCTCCATACAAACGGAAGTGTCCACTCGATCTTCGTCGGAACCTCATTTGGACTGACCAGATTCTGGAGCCTCGATCCAGATGGGTCAGTTGGAAATGTCCTTTTAATTATACGATGCAATGCAAGGTCAAGCAGCAGCAGCAACAGCAGCAGTAGCAGGACGCTTTGTAAGAGATGAATGGATGGATGGATGGAAGGATGGACAAAAGTATCGATGGGTGGGTGAGTGGAAGGATGGATAACTGAGCTGTTGGATGGATAAATCGATGGGTGGGTGGATGGATGAATGTGAGGTGTGATTGATTGATTGATGGACGGATTGATGGATTAGTCAATGGATTGACGGGTGACTGCAGAAGCAACTGAAGCATGCATGGATTTTTGGATCGATGTGTGATTTGGGGTGGATCATTGAGTTAGTTCATGAATGACAGGGGCGGATCCAGGGCGCAATCCGGCCATGCTCCCCCCATTTAAAACTGCCATGGGACGTGGCCCCCATTCGGTTTGAAATTAGTAATACGAATAGGGGTTTCATGGCATATTGCCCCCCCCCCCCATTAAGAAAATTGCATGGGACGTGACCCCTCCCATTGGGTTTTCGGTTGGAGGACTAAAAAGGATAATCAACTTTTTCGGCGGATGAAAAGTACTTTTTTCCTCAGCCAAAGACCGATGACTAAAACAAGGTCGTCAACGTTTTTGGCGACGGCGAAATTTTTTCCCCCTGTCCCAAGATCAAAGATTTTGGCCCCCTCCTTGGAAGAGCTCTGTATCCGTCTCTGATGAATGGATAGAGTGTATGGAATAATGGATGAATGGACGGAAATGTGAATGAATGGGAGTATGGATGGATGGGTTCATAAATGGGTAGAATGATAAATGGATGAATACGTACATGTATATGTTACTGGATAGCTGAATTTTGGATCTAAAAAACCTTTATAGTGCCTCTGTTGTTGGACGAAAAATTCTCAATCCGCCTTATTTCCAACGATGCCTTATCGGATTGACTCGTTCCTTATTAATACCACTGCGCAGCTATTTCTGTGAACAGTTTGGCCACATATAGTATAGTACAGTACTTAATAATATACTTTTATGTGGTTTGGCGGCATTCGCGTGGCTCCTCTTGTGAACATTTTATGTGCTATACTGTAGTACTGTTCAACTATTTGTTGCAGAGGTTTTCCTTTGAAACAGACGACAAGCTTGTTGGAGTTGCACTACACGAGGGCAGTTGAAAACGGATATGACATCATCACAATATCAACGCCTTTCCATCCAGGTATAAGTTGAAAACTGAAGACATCAATTATTGCAGAATAATTATGATGTTAAAAAGTCTTTTGCTACAACCTCCGATCATCAATTATAGCGGCTGTTTTCTTCAGCTTAAGGCTTGAGAGTTAAGGTAAGGTGGACATAATAAAGCGAACCTCTTACATGCGTCTTTCACCACCTTAACTCAGTCACTTGGTGGTGAAACACCTTTTAAAATTTCTTCCCTGAATAGTGATTATCATTTTCCGCATCTTTTGGGAGACTTTCCCGTAGGATTATCTACAAAAATATTCTGCGGAAGCATAGTTATGTAGGCAGGCCTACCATGCACGTGTAAACCCTAATGATTTTTATTTCTATGGTGTAAATACTATTGGTTGCCTTGCCAACCTTGCAGTGAACAACTCCGTGCCCGTGACGATGAGTTGCCCAGTTGTCGTAACCAATGGCAACGCTAGCGACTCAGCAGCCATTGTTGCATCGGCTGGAATTCGGACAAGTCAGACATTCTTCAGACGCATCTTCTTTGATGCCACGGCTTCCTGCGGCAGCAACTGCACCATCAGTTGCCATAGCAACGTACGTAAAGTTTATATATGAAGTGTTTTTCCAGGGTTTATATGGCGTTCCGATTTGTGTGGAATAAATGAGCATTTGTATTGCTGCCAGGCCCGGCCCTAGGGTTTGCGGGGCCCAAGGCAGCAGCAGGTCCTCAAGCTTAAATTTACGCAGTTGATTTCCTGTCAATGCGGCACTGGTGGGGGAGAGTCACCTAAGATGGGACACTTAACGTTGTTTCCCAAATTTCTGTTGAGTTAAGAGCACTATTTTAAAACAAACCACGTTGATGTGGCCTAAACATATACATAGGCCTAGTTGATTTAAAATGATGCATGTTAGGTCTGCGTTTTTGGTTTTGACAAATTTCTTTTCGCCAAAGCACTAATGATGCTAATTATTCGCAAAGTGAAACTGATAAATTTAGGCCACATTTAGGCACCTCTCTGAAAATATCCATGTTCAAAACTTCCTGTTTTGCATTTTCTAAGCTGTCGTTAAAATTTTTCCCACTATCATTGTGTTTTGCCCTCCCCAGCAAAAATGTATGCGGCTGTCCAATTGCAAATTTGAAGCAAAATCAGTTAGGCCCTAATTAGTGTTATCTGGAGAGAATTAATTTTTACATGCAGGTCAATGCTAAAAAGTAGGCTAGCTGTGACTCGCTTTAAGGTTTAGCGAAGTTTCGTTCTTTCAAAATCACCTTGTCACATTCGCGTGACAAATTGACTGCAAGCATAGCATAGTTGTTATACGACGTAACCATTGTCAATATCGTCAAAGAAAAAAATTACAGCCAGCAGCGCGGGGCCCCTGGAAGCGCGGGGCCCAAGGCGGTTGCCTCGCTCGCCTTGCCCTAAGGCCGGGCCTGATTGCTGCTTTCATAAATTATACGAGAAGTTCACTGTGCATCAGGTGCTCGATGGCATGTTATACAAGCCATATTTTCTGAAGAAAGGTTTGATTCTTTAATTATGTGCAAATTGCTCAATGTCTGATATATTCAAGCGACTTCTGTCGTCGGGTGAATCATGTATAAACATATATATATTATATATATATAGGCCTATATAATTATATATAGTTTCTTATTGCAGAAACTCGATTGCTATTTGGTGGACAACAATGGATTTGTCGTCCTTTCAAACAACGACGGCGAGGTAACAATAGATAGCCTATAGTCACAACACAATGCTTGCGTGTTATACCGACAGTAGCCAAGATTGAAACGGGTGAATAGTTAGTTCACGTGAATCCTGGAACAGTCTTTCTGCACCTTTTCAGGGTTCAGTCAAAAGCCTTTCTGTTTAAAAAAAGTTTAAAATGTACTATTGTACTTGCTAAGTAACTCCTAGTATTTGTGCTGTCAGCAAAACATCCTATAAGTTGCTTGCAACCGATAATGCTATAATATTATCTATATTTGTAGAGTAGGATGTGTATGGTTTGGTATGTTTGGGGGTGTGTATGTTTGTTCATAATGCACGCCCACAGTTTTGCAGCTACTGACATTAAACCTTGCTTCAAAACAGCGAAGATCCAGGACCACCCGGTAGATGGGTTAACGAATCCCTTCACCATCCATGGGGGCGGGCTTGGGGCGAAAAACCGAAATTCCACGGCAAATGCTTGATACTCCATGCAGTATATATGCATATCTGCTTCGTGGTCTCTCTCCGTCAGTTGTGCGATGAAGCCTCAACATGCCATCTCCAACTTGCTATGTTCCTGATTATGTTGAGATGATGCAGCATGCTACGAAGGGATCGCGTCCTTAATCCCTGGTTCTGTCGATGATTTTATTCGGCAGGTCGGACGTTTCTTTGGTGAGTTTGAACCAACTCTGATGCTGCAACTGAGCGATGATGATGTAAACAATTCGAAAGTAATCTTTAACAGGTACATGTAGAAACTTTCCATCTTCTCCAACCTAATGTTTCATTTTTCACATGTGCAGCGCTGTGGAAAGCTTTGAGGGATTGTAGAGCCAGGTTATCAGATTTTATATTTAAGAGACAAAAAATAAATAAAATAAATAAAAAATAATAAATAAATGAATAAATAGATAAGCAAATGAATAGATACATAAGTATAGGTAGTGGTAGTAGCCTGATGATAATAATGATAATATTATTATTAATTAAAGCAGAACATACTCAGATACATACATGGTCACAGCTAAGTACCTACACTTATCGTTTGAGAGTTTACAGCCTCCGTTTAATGAGAGACTATGTTTCTATTACATAATTATATGCTTCTGTTAGCGTCATCTTCTACGACTACCAAAGCGTCTGTCTCCTCTACAATGAAAAGACATCCGATGCTTCACTTCCTTCTACGTTGCTTCTTCCGGTCAAAGTATGATTTTAAATTCATATGAGCACACAAACACACTTTCCATTGTAGGCCCTACTCATTTTATATAATAGGAATGGTCTATATATACTATATAGTGTAAAGCACATGCTGCCAGTCTTTTTGGTCTGGATTCCTAGGCTTATAAGATGCTCGTTTCTTTAGGCTATTTGCACGTGCGGGGGCCAGTTCGATTTTTAGCACCACATGAGTCACAGCATACAGTCATGCAACGATAGTTTTAATGTCGCATACTAACAGGGCTCCCGAGTCTATGTACATATGACTTCATCCACCTGCCGACGTCAGTCACTTCTCTTCGCCTGCTTTTATACGCTCACTTGACCCGCATGATCTTTTGTCCGGTGGCTGCTATGACCAAAGACGAGCCTTTTCTTTGCCTTCATTGGCCATAGTATTATACACTTTAGAACCAGCTCTCTCCTTTGACACATTCCTCCTTATTAGCTAATATGCAAAGTGCCTCTTTTTTGTCTTAGTAGGCTACCACTTTTTTCTCTGAGTCTCTTCTACCGCACGGGAGTGTCTCTGGCTGTTATGCGCTGCAATAAAAGCTAAATAGATTTATAGTTGCAATATGATACAATAAATCCACAGAATTCGTCTGACCTCTCTAATCGATATGCTCCTGGAGTGCTGTGAGTCATACTGTGAAAACAATTTCCTATAACCGCGACAGTTATTTCCGATTGACTTTGAAAATCCATCGTTTTGAACTGCTCTGGATATGCTCTGGACCTCGTTTCAGTTAGACTTTCTGTACGTCACTTTTCTCAAGTTTCTGCTCTTGTTCTTTTACCTTCACCACCTGTTTCCTTTTTCTAGGTCCCTCTTCAAACATGCTTCGCCAGACTTTCAGATACATATCCGAAAAGGAGTAAAATCTGTTATGAATGTATTTCCTCATTTTAATGTCTTATCCTACGTTACCTTCTCTCATCTTCGCTCACCTCACCTGATCATAATTACGCATTCATTAGCTTAGGCCTACTTGTATTTTGTCATTTGTAGAATTGTCAAGAATTATCATTCTTCCAAACTATGCATTATCTTCTTTACAGGTTTTCGTTTGGTTGTTTGAGATGCTGCAGAGAATGGCGGCTCTCATTGTTCAACTTCTAAATGAACTGATCACGTAAGGCTAGCGTTACAGAGATCGTATGATGATTTGTGATAACGATGTTGACAACAACGACGACGATGACGACGATGACGACGATGACGACGATGATAATACTGATGATGATGATGGTGATGGTGATGACGACGATGGCGATGGTCATGGTCATGGTGATGATGATGATGACGGTGACGGAGACGATGACGACGACGATGACCATAATGATGGCGATATCGATGAATGATGATGATGAAAAAGTCAGTCTTGCTAAGTAGTGATATAACGGGCAATTTTTATATGTTTTATTTTACGTTTAAATAGGTTGTTGTAAGCTTATGTCAATTTTACGTCAATAGGCACCCTATATCCATGCATGACATTATATTCTAATTACTGTATGTTTTATGCGAATATTTGTATCCAGAATGAATTGGAGTCTGAAATCAATTCTCTTCATATGGACTCAAGCAGATATGGCGGGTGCCCGTAAGTCAAGACGATTTTCGTTTGACCAGTTCCCCTCTCATCTTCATGAAGTCTATGCTCCACATAATGTAAATTCGGCGCGTGCATTGTAATATCCAGGCCTGCTGTTCCCTTTGCTGCTCTGTACATTACGAAGTTCTTGTTCTCTATATATGCACCCATCAGGCAGCGACGCGCTCTACCTGTTGCTGGTTCCCGTGGTCTTGAGTGGGTTTCTCCCATAGGGCCTTCGGTATACTTGAGCCTTCTGCTAAGAATCCCTCTGACATGCAATCGTTTGTCATCGTTCATCATTTCCAACGCAATGCTTTCTGTTGTGGTGTGTTGATTGGGATCTGCGTGTGGTGAGACTGGAGACCACCAATGCGGTTTTCAATATTCCCAGTTATCTCAGCGTTGTAGTACTTGTGAAGTACTGTCCTGCTTGACGCTTGACTTATTCAAGCTATAGCTCAGAGAGCGCACATGATAAGCCTCTGTTGGTGTATAATGAGTCCAATAACAACTGAACTGCAGCATGCAATAAAATTAGCCCTCCTGGCTTTAATAATTTCTGCAACTTTGCAAGAGAGAACATTGTCAAGAACTACGGTATATTTAAATGGAACATTGTAAATAACTATATATAGGCCTAATTATTATTGCAAGAGAACACTGTCCATTAGGCCTATACTAAGTTACGAGAACACATTGTCCATTGCTATATTAAAAAGTAACAATGTCCACGCGCGATGGCATCCTACAATCTGCATGTAATTCTGTGACGCATTGTGTTGATACTTTGATATTATGTTGCCTGTCTATCGTTATAGAGACGGAATCGAAACCGGAGCCTATCATGTGCGATCGTCCTCTCAATATGTTCTATACTCAGAGTCTTTCGAATACAACCGCACCGTCGGGAAAGGGAATGATTCGGGACTGTCCTGAAAAGTGTAACAGGTATTTTTTTCCCACCTCCCAAAGACAGCGGCTGAACTTAATGTACATTTTAATTCAATTCAAGTCATTTATTGAACCCGATAAACAATTGCAGTAACGAAACAGCAATTAGACAAGTATAATAATAAGGAAAACAGTAATAGAACAGCAGTTGAACAAATAGTACAAATAAGTGATTAAATACCAGAATTGATAATGGAGTTTAATGGGACAAAGGGCCCACTTGCAGGGACGGATCCCGCTAGATAGGGACCCATTGCACAAGCAAGTGACTGAGTGCTGGCATGAGTTAGTTAGCAATGCGGACTGTGAGGAGCTGAACCGGGTGTATATAATAGATCGATATATACATTAAATCGCTTAATCAATGGTAGCACTTTAAATGGCGCCATAGAAGATCTCGTTACGTTCTCAACTTCACCTTTCCATGTCTTGCTTTGCCACCGGTACTTGTATTGCATCGAATCGTGTAGTCTATTATAAGTTCATCTCGATGTACATGTCTTCTTGCCAGGTTCTGTCTTGTCTTGTTGCTGTCTTGTGAGTCTTGTCTTTGTATATGGCCTGTGTTGTCTTTGTATGGTCTGTGTTGTTCATTGCTTTCAGAGCCTTTGCATTCAGTCATGTTCCGGGCACCAACCTCTTTCTCATCGTAGCCGATGCAACGTGCACCTGCTCCAAACAGCCGCCGATATCAACCGAGCGCCTCACCGAACATTATATCCTTCATTCAGCATTAATTACATAAAATATGTTCGCGTCCGTTTCTTAGCCTAGATAATAATAATAATAATATAATAACATTATATCCTTCATTCAGCATTAATTACATAAAATATGTTCGCGTCTGTTTCTTAGCCTAGATAATAATAATAATAATAATAATAATAATAATAATAATAATAATAATAATAATAATAATAATAATAATAATAATAATAATCTGGACGAAGCGCTCCTCGTGCACTGCGATTCGCTTGAACGGGCGTTGAAAGATCTGGCATGTCTCCAAGCACAGGCAGCACTGATGCTGCTACGATCGTGCTTTGGAGCGGCGAAGATGATATATCTCTTGAGAGTAGCGCCGTGCTGGAACCACCCGTTATTGACGAAGATGGACGAACAAATGCGGGTTGGACTGGAAAAGATCATCAACATCGGGCTCAGCGATATGCAATGGATTCAGGCCACTCTTCCGATCAGAGACGGCGGACTCGGGATCAGACGCGTTTCGATGCTGGCTTCTTCAGCCTATTTGGCCTCAGCTGCATCAACCAAGTCGCTCGTGGACGCCGTGCTCAACAAGGAACTGTGGAGCGACGCATACGTGGAGGAAATCATGGAGACCCGAAAAACATCGCACCCGGAAGGAGAGGAGCCATCCCTTACCAGCCAGAAGACCTGGGACAGGCCTTTGATTAACGCTGACAAGGCTGCAGTGTTGTCTGCCAACACTGATCCACTCAACCGGGCAAGGTTGGGCGCGGTGACATCGCCCCACGCTGGAGACTGGCTCTCGACTGTACCCGTGGTCGCTTGTGGATTGGGTCTCAGCAATGAGGCCGTGCGAGTCGCAGTCGGCCTCCGACTGGGACTCGAACTCTGTACACCGCATCAATGTCAGTGCGGTGAGATCGCCGATCCGGGAGGCCACCACGGGCTTGTATGCCGACGATCTGCAGGGAGAGCTGCACGCCACTTCGCTCTGAATGACACTATCTGGAGAGCTCTTGTAAAAGCAGACATTCCAAGCTCTAAAGAACCACCGGGCCTGATCCGCACAGACGGCAAGAGACCGGACGGAGCAACATTGGTCCCCTGGGCGAGGGGCAGGTATGTCGCATGGGATGCAACATCAATCCATACCTGTGCTACCTCCTACCTCAGCATTACGTCATCAATGCCTGGAGGAGCAGCCGAACATGCCGCGAACCGGAAGTGCGCTAAATATTCAACCCTTCCGACCACCCATGATTTCGTCCCCATCGCCATCGAATCGCTGGGCCCCCTCAATCGGACAGGACGTGAATTCTTGATGGAGTTGGGGCGCCGAATGACTGCCGTCTCTGGGGACCCTCGGGAAACTTTGCACTTATTTCAACGTTTGTCAATTTGCACCCAAAGATTTAATGCCATAGCATTCAGAGGCACATTCGCACAACTCACCGGGGTCGAGGACGACTGATCTGTCTAATTTACACCAGTTTTAGTTGAACGAAACAATTAGCACATTATGCCTGTGTTTGTCAGGCGTTCTCTGTTCATCGCGCACAGTTAATTGATGTTGCACTGTTTGAAACGGAAATAAATGATTCTTATAATAATAATAATAATAATATAACATTATATTCTTCATTCGGCATTAATTACATAAAATATGTGTGCTCTGTTTCTTAGCCTAGATAGTATATTTCCATGTGACCATGGCCGCACCGAGATCGCATTGAAACGATTTAATACTTTATAGTACTGTTGTTGTCGTGGTCATCATTGTCATCACTGTCTTCATGGTTCGCATTGATGTCATCGTCGTCGATGTCGTTGTTGTCGCCTTCATCATTGTCGTCGTCGTCGTCATCATCATCATCATTAGCAGCAGCAGCAGGTTCGAATTCTCCTCAAGCCACCACATAGGGACTCTGAGCAAGTCCTTCACTTGCAATTGCTCAGCGCTTCGGCGTGAAACTTCGATTCAATGTCAGCGCTGTAGTCGGGAGCGCTTCTGAGTAGAGAGCTTGACGGGGCGCTATAACAAGTGCACATACATACATTAGGTGAAACTGTGGGTGCGTTTCTTTGACTGCTGCTGTTGAACATAACGATTCGACGATGTGTACAAAGCTGAGACAAAAGACGAATCGAATGAGACCAGAATACTGCTTCTCCTCTCATCCCAACGTAAGACAAACTGCATCATATAAACACATATAATATATAATATATGTGCGTACATATATACACGTACATATAGGCCTACGAACACACGAAAATTACAAACACCAATGCACAGCTGCTTTTGTCTTATAATTATTTTATGGACTTGTTAAATAAGCAGCGAATTGCAAATATTAATAGTAACAGTCTTCAGACATTGCTGACTGATCTAAGCATTGTGGCATGGCTGACCTGAATTTAATGTTATGCCTCGTCTACTGTATGGAATGGATGGATTGCGCTCCTCGTCGTTCTATTTGCCACGCTAAGTCTGCGTTGAGAATGTTTACAATAATTTTTATTATAACCGCACCGCTTGACTGAAATTGCTATGAGCGCAGGCCTACTTTGCTCGCGAGGGGCTGCGCAAATACTTCAACCAGTATTATCCAGCGTCATTGAGGTCACACCCCTCTCTGCCTTTGAAGACGTGAAATTCGACAAAAGAGTAGAAGTGTCTACCCTAAGTGATTCGGTCATGCGCGGCTTCCTCTTAGCAACACATGGCTGGATTTTCATAACGAGACAAAAGTCTGCACAGTTGGATAAAAATAAAAATAATGTGATATTGTTCACTGATGGCACTCGGCTGACATGCATGAAAACATGTGCCTTTCACTGTGCACATGATATGTGAGTTGCTGAAGTGCTCATTCATTCATAGATGTCTTGACGAGTTGAGTGGGCCACTCCAGATTGTCTAACATCTTTGCGACAGCGTACAACTTCAAACAGTTCTCAACTTTTTTTCCCTATGCAATGCAATGCAGCACAATACATCGCAAGATGATCTAGTGTTTGCACTTATAGTAAGCCACTTGAACACTACTATAGCGTAGATACTTTGCAATAAATCAAGGTGTCCCTCTAAATATTCACGTCTGACTACCCATGCACGACCATTTTGTGTATGGCCAAGCTCTGTTATACTAAATCAGATGGCAACATCAAAAGAAGCAGTCATGCGGTTGCTTTACTAATAGGCTACCTGTGAGGTCTATCGATGTTGAAAAATACGCGTAGTAATGATTGCAAGAAGAAATACTGTTTTTTTCTTTCAGAATTAATTATTATTTCGTCATTGTTGTCTAATTATTTCAGGAGAAGCCTGGACCGTGTGGTGGTGGCATTCGTTCCTCTTCATCTCCTGGAATCTTCTTCTTGTTCGTCTGGTGCCAGCTTCTCGGAAACTTGATGATGAGCCGTCGTTTTGGATGACCTACATCCTCTGCATCCTCTGCATGCATCCTCTGCATCCTCTGCATCCTCTGCATTCTCTGCATTCTCTTTGTCTGCGTCTGCATCCTGTTCCGTTTCCTTTGAAAGATGTCTTTGTCTTCTTGAATCCCTAAATGTATTCCTCTTTCTGAGTCTTTCATATCACTTGATCGTTTTTTTATGTGAACCCATTGCACTCTATATCGAGTGTATTGGATGCGCGGCAGAATATAACTCAAAGTAATGGTTCCGCTCCTATTGTCTCACGACAGAGTTTTATGGTGCCTTGAGACAGGGTTTTGATGTCTCGGTCTCGGGATATTATTATCTCGGTTTCAGCTCGGTCTCGAGGTCACTCTCTCGACCTTTTGGAAACTGGCGGAAGTCTTGGTCTTTTGGATGCTGGGTCCGACGTAGTTCTCGCGCAAACTGTCCTTAGTTCTTAATTTTTGCGCCTTAAAACTGTTGTGTGCCGGTGTGGTAAATAGAAAGCTAATAGGCATAATATTTTGTAATAAACATGTATCTATTAGGATAGAGTACATAGGCAAGTTGGGAGACTGGAAAATTAGTTTCTGAGTTAGTTTTATTGTTTATTTCAAATGTGTTCTGTGGAATAGATACCGAAAGATTCAGCCTTGATTCTTAAACTGTCTTGAACTGTCTCGGACCTTATGTCTCGGTCTCGGTCTGTGAGCCACGGTCTTGGTCTCGAAGTTTACTGTCTTCCATGCAGGCCTGTCTCTCGATAAAAGCCTTGTGTCCTCCCTTCGTATGACTCACAACACTCCGTGTAGTTCTTCATATCATCGTGTACTTCTTCCCACGTATCTCCATTTCAAGAACTTGACAGTTGCTCGATGAAACCAGAAACGACCTATCTCCAGCATGAACAGTCGCGACGAAAAAAATCAAAGTTCACTGCCCGCCATGTTTCAAAATAAAGAGCTTCGAAGAACAAAGGAACTGTTTTGACTCTGAAACTTCCATTTGAAAATCGTATTATATGTTTATTATAATTATTTTTAAAAATTTTACTTGCGTTTATTGCACTTTATTGTTTGTCAACTCGTCTAATCTGAAAGCAAGATTGCAATAGTTTTAAGGTGACGAGTAGCCTAAACATGCTTGCTCTAACTATTCTGATGAAATAATTTATACTCGAAAATGGAATAGTTGGACGACTTTACTTATACAATAATTATACTGTATAATAATGTACAATATCTCTGTGCTTCATTCCAAAACGCATTCTCTCTCTCTACTATCTCTGTATTTAGGCTATTCCTATACTTAGGCCCTATAGGCCCTATATCTTCTAGTTTATCTGTACATGTCGGCCTATAGCCTACGTGCATATTTGTTGTAGACCTATATGCAAAAATTAATATATGCACGTATACCCAGGTAGCATAACACAAGTACATATACCGGTATATGAATCGTGGCATATAGGACTATACATGTGCAATATATGAGGGTGATGTGGTTTCACTTGACCGTAGTAAACCTAGGTCTAGGCCTATAATAGGCCATGGTGTTTGTGTTTGCATACGTGGCTCGGGTCGTCGTTGTCGTCACCAGCCGTGACGAACACCCACCCAGGCAGAGCAGGGCAGAGGAGGGGGCAGAGGGGCAGGGCAGGGCAGAGGGGGAGCAGGTATTATAGACGAAGGCAGACTTTGACAGTTTGGTCGTCGTTTAACGATACCTGAGTCTTCTTATAAGGAAGGAGAAGACGACGATTTGAATCCTTGACGCTATGTCGACCGTTCGGTTTCTTTCCATGTTCGTTGTGTTGGGGGTCATCTCTGTCGCCCTCGGAGGAGGAGATGGAGTTTCTGATCTGATGGAGAAAACGACGGGGAAGCGGCTGGAGTGCCTCCGAAAGGAACTGATCGAAGCACGTGACCATGCCAACGAATTAGAGGTAAACAAAAAACTAAACATCAACTTATTGTCATCTTAGGCCTATATTTCGTTTAGATCTGATATTATCATCTGATTCAGTCAGATCCAATAATGATTTGATCAATTAATATGATCGCATCTAATGTAATCTGCTCTATTGCAATCTAGCTTTATGCATGCGATGCAGTAATGCGTTTCCATCGCATATACATTATGTATGCTTGGTCAGATGATCTTATCCAAAGCTGATGTGATCTGATCTAACTCAACGTGCAATGTTATTTCTTAACTAATCTATAGGCCTACGATCTAACCAGAGTTAGTTTTATATGATTTAATTTAGTCATGTTCCGTGGCCTTCCTAATGGCCGACCCCTGCGCCGCTCAGGCTGGCAGGGAAAGAAGAACTTTATGACTGTGTTCAATCATTATGACCTACTGCATTAAATGCATCACGTGTAATTATTATTATCATGTCGCATGCCACTGCCTGAATGTCATCCAATCGACTCCGCTTAAACCCTTCAAAAACTCAATATATCTGGCTTGGAACTCGCAAACAGTTAGATAAGCTGGATCTGGGGTCTCCGGCTTCTGAATTCCCCACCTTTGTCTTTTCCACTTCTGTACGTAATCTCGGTATCATCCTGGACCCGGAGCTGACATTTGTTGATCATCTTAAGGCCCTGACTCGCTCCTGTTATTATCATGCATTTGCTTAAGCTGCGAGTCGTGTCTCGCTCTCTGTATTCCGCTTCCGCTTCTACCTTAGTTCATGCTTTCATTACAAATCGATTGGATTAGCCTACTGTTCCTCTCTCTACTTTGGCCTTCCTCAGGTTCGGTTGCGTGGTCTGGAGGGGGTCCTGTGGGCGGCTGCACGCTTGGTGGGTGGTATCCCTAAGTTTGGTCATATCTCGGACTACATTCGTGATGTCCTACATTGGCTTCGCGTTCAGTCTCGCATCCACTTCAGGATTATTTCCTTTGCTTGGCGCTGCGTCATGGGAACAGCACCTCTTTATCTTAATTCGTGAGTTCTTCATTCTGACCTCAATTACTGTGGGTCGCCGATCTCTGCGCTCGGCCTCTCGAGGTGACTTCATGGTTCCCTATGCCCGCACAGCCACTAGGCAGAATAGGGCATTTTCGGTCACTGGACCTTCCATCTGGAATGATCTTCCCTCTAACCTGCGTTCCCAACCTCAGAACATCTCTGGCACATTCTATAGATTGCTCAAGACTTTTCTTTTTGACCGGGCCTGGGTCGGGAGCGCCTCTGAGTAGATTCCTTGAAGGGGCGCTATATAAATTGCATAGATAGATAGATTATGTAGCCCATGCAATATTATTAATTCTGACGGGTTAATAGGAGGTTGGTCACTCGAGAAGTCTTTCCGACGTCCTCGATGGACTGAATCAAGAACCAGGCGAAGAGTTGACACAAAAGAAAAGCAATACTGACGATAAAGCAACGAATGACAGAAATGTAACAGATGAAGATGGTGATGACGACGACGACGATGCAGATGACATTGATGTAACTGACGTATCCGATGGAATCTTCTACGTTGCTGCAAGTCTTGCGGACGAGATCCAATCAACTTGTGGCATCGACATCGCAGCCATCTTCACGGGATACACACCCGGTACGTTATATATTATGTTCAACGATCGGTTGAATTCATTTTAAACTAACTCCGCAACTGTCTGCACCCTAACAGTGCCAGTCAAACTGTGTCGTTAAACTTAAACTATTCTACCATAATTGCTGCTGCTGCTACTGCTACTACTACTGCTACTGTTGCTGTTGCCGCTGCTGCTGCTGCCAGGGTTGTTTTAAAGAAATTTTTAGAACTGCGCAACCCATTATTTCCATTCCCGTTCTACATGGTAAATTACTTCCAATTGGAGGAAAACCACATTTTCACTAGTTTTAACTGTACATAAGGGCTTCTACAGCTGCACAAATCCATTTAGAACTGCACATTTTGTGTACAACTGCACGTTAAAAAAGCCCTGGCTGCTGCTGCTGCTGCTACTGCTGCTGCTGCTGCTACTGCTACTGCTACTGCTACTGCTACTACTACTACTACCATTGGTCCATTACCACTGCTACTGCCATTACAACTATACTATACATGTACTTCTGCTTTTACTGCTATTGCTGTTACTACTATAGTATATGTATATACTACTGCTGCTGTTGCTACTATTAGGCTGCTGCCATACACTACTACTCAGGGCAGAGGTGATCCTTTGAACTCTCCCATTGAACCTGACCAGTGTGACCACGACAAAAATAATGTCTCAGGCTTTACTCATCAAGTGAAGTTGCAGTAAATAATATTGTAGTCAATTTGTGAATTTTATTCTAAAACTTTATCGATCAGGTAGCCTAAATCGAAGACAAGCTATAACGTTACTGGTTAATGAAGAATATACCTGCTTACTTACGTAACTATATTTCAAGGTCTGCATATAAAGTATTATTAAGCGGAGCAGAACAATGAAGGCTTTATAAGTAATATTGTACAAATATTTGTTGTCTAGTATTCATAGACTGACACCAAATCGTTACAAGACGATATAGTGGATAGGTCTGTGGACATAAACATCAGAATTCGATCAAATTCAGAAAATTATATGCTAGACGGAGCCATGCAGCCCAGCCTTGTTTGAAAAAAAAACCACAGCGAAAGAGAACGATATTGGGATGTAGTTTTATTATGATGGGCGCACATTGGGTTAATGTCTTCTTCTTATTCTTTTCAGCCACTCTGGCGGCAGTAAACGACGCTGGCACGAAGCTCTCTTCAGCCACGAAATCCCTCAGCGATACTCTCGCCTCTGCTCCGGGATTTGCCGACGATCTTAAGACCTTCGCCGACTGTATGTTTCCATCGATATATATATATTATATATATATAAATTATATACATGTATATATAATGCGAATGTTATGTTATCTATACACAAAAATGCGGTAATAAAATCAGAATGAAACCGTAATAAAATGGAATAAGCACATCATATTTTTGGTCCACTCAACCTTCCAATCGGCAGATATAACATAGCGGTGGTAGAATGAGTAGTAAACTTATAAGTAAAGGACGAGATGGGCGCTCTGTTGGCTGCCGACAGTTGACTTCGATTCCTTTAATAATCTGTGATCATCCGTCATACTATGAATTGTAGGGCCTAATCATTCTGCGCTGTGTCAGTTTGAAATTAAACGAAGATTATTAATATTATAATATAGGCCTATAATCTGATAGTACCTAGACTACATATAATTCTGGAGCTCGGTGGTGTAGGAGTATGTTCAGTACATTGGAGCCGTAAGGTTTCGGGTACGAATCCACCTCAAGCCGCCGCCGCGTAAGGACCCTGAGCAAGTCATTCACTCGCAATTAGGCATGCGCTTCGGCTTGAAACATCAATCGCGATTAACCAAAGACGCGTCAACTACCTTTCAACAAAGCTTGAACACTGTAATCTCGTTAGACTATAGAAGTCATTTTGTGTTGCTATTATAGTGTACTACTTTTGTAATGCACCATATAGTTACATCAAGTGCTATGTCTATGTATTAACAGCTAGCAACTTCAAGATATCGGACATTCCCGCCAACATTGACAAGACGTTTGCACAGATCGATAAGACTCTTTCAACCGTTGAAAAGCAAGTCTTCTGCGCACAAGCACAACTTATCGCTCTCCGTCTGCAGATCTCCCTCTACGGTAATCCATCAATGATACGATCTATCTATCAGTCTATCCATCAATGAATGAATCAATCAGTGGATCAATCAGTGAATCAGCAGGTGCTGGAATTGCACATCGAATTAATCCATGGGAGACAGAGACGTTCTATGCATGCAGAGTCAACGAATCCATCAATACATTCTCCGTCGTCTTCGTCGTTCTTAATTAAGAAGAGAATGAATTGTTTACTGCAAAAACAGTATATATAGCTTATGCATATATAATATATATAATATATGCACGAATGTGTGTTCTACTTGTATGGCCTAAGTATTTTTATATGTTGGATAGGCTTTAACAAATTAAAAACAAAATCTTGTGCGTAAAAGGATATCTGTATACGACCCCGTTTTAGAACTTCTCAACAATTCTTTTTGCAATCTGTTAGTGACCCTTGTCTACTCCTCCTCTCTTTCTTTCTCTTCTTCTTTTCTTCTTCTTCTTCTTCTTCTTCTTTTATTCTTCTTCTTCTTCTTCTTCTTCTTCTTCTTCTCCTCCTCATCCTCCGTTATGTTTTCCATCTCCTTCCCATCCTCCTTCTCTTTTTTATTCCCTCCTCCTTCCCTTCTCTTCCTCCTCCTCTTCATGCCCCTCATCCTTGTTTTTCATCTTTCTAATAATATGTCATTCTTCTTCATCATCTTCAGCATCATAATCATCACCAGCATCATCTTCAATTCTTCATCATCATCTTCTTCTTCCACTTATTCATCTTCGTCCTCTTTAGCCTGTTCTCCATAAAATCCCTGTCATAGTCCCTGTCGCAAATAGTTTCTGCATTCATCGTATACTGGGAATAACATTGCGCCGCTTTTTGCACCATAAATTAAATAATATTATTAATCATTACGTTTCAATTGACAGGTGCTGTTGGTTTCGCCAATGGATACATGTGCAACAAACTCTATGTTGAATTCGGTTAGTACACTCTTTATAAACAATCATAATTGATGCATGGTGCCAAAAAGGAAAAGCACACCTCTACAAAGATCCTGAAGCTGAAAATTATTGACGGCATAGATTACAGTGAGTGTGGGGAGATTACACCAGTAGTCAGGACACCGAGGTGTTCAGAACGTGTCTAGATTTCATTACACGGACCTGATTGAATTCGACCTCAAAGGCTCAAACTGCATGGACTAAAAGACCCAAGTTTCCCTTCTAGACATGCAGAGCTTCTGTTCCGCCTGACTTAAACTTGCCATCAACTGATTGCAATACGACTACAGACGGAATGGAGCTGGTTATCTTATGCAACTATATTTACAGCATTTACAGCCCCATATATTACAGGGCCTACGTAGGCTTGCTTGTTACCGTCTTGTGGAATGGTAACGATTGTGTAAAAAAACTGGCAAGCTCTTATAATTTTATTATGAGCGAGAGGATATGGTTGCTTAAAAATGGTCATCATAATGTGTTGAAGTAAAGTTATCCAGGTCAGGAAAACTGTTTTTATGACCCGTTTTTAAGACAGAGGAGCAGCAGAAGACTTTACCTGCTGGGTCTTTTCCCTCGTACGTATAATTATGCTGTTTACGTTAGGAGGTAAAAAAAACTTTGACGACATTGAATATACTGAAAACAAGAAGTTTACGCCTGTAGTCATGACGTGTGTTTTTGTTTGAATTTTGCTCAGTTCGGCAATCCTTGAACGCGACCAGATTGCTTCAGGCATCAACAGACGAAGAAGATTTCGTGAAAAACTGTACGAAAAACCTCGTTGAAGATATCACGTGCTACGAGAAAGAACTGCAGGCTTACAACAAGATCCTTCCGACAACGCAATTCACAGGTTTGTCTTGTACATGTGGGGCGCGGTGGTGTAGTGGTGGCGTCGTCGCCTTGAAGCCGAAAGATTCGAGGTTCGAATCCACCTCAAGTCGCCGCGTAGGGACCTTGGGCCCTTCACTCGCAGTTGCTCAGCGCTTTGGCGTGAAACTCCGATGCAGTGTCCGCGCTGCATTCGGGAGCGCCTCTGAGTAGTAATAGAGAGCTTGAAGGGGCACTACAACAAGTGCACATACAAACAAACATTATAGAGTTAGCACAAGAAATGCCAAACACCTTATTATCTTGACTGTATAATTGCTCATCGATGATACATGTACAATGCAGTTGACACTTCAAGTAGCAAAGATGACGAAGATTAATTACACAGAGAAGATATATCCGAGAGTAGATGAAGAATACGTTGATAATCACAACGACTTTTCTCATCATGATGCTCAGGATTCTACCAATAATTATGATGACGACTATGACGATGATGATGTTATGGCGATGATGATGATGCTTGTAGGCCTATGTATGTACACTTTTTATAGCGCCTCTTTAAGATTACTACTCAGAAGCGCTCCCGACTACAGCGCGGACACTGAATCGGAGTTTCACGCCGAAGCGCTGAGCAATTGTGAGTGATGAACTTGCCCAAGGTCCCTACGAGATGATGATGATGATGATGATGATGATGATGATGATGATGATGATGACGACGATGACGATGATGATGATGATGATGTTGTGGTGGTGGTGATGATGATGATGATGATGATGATGATGATAACGATGATGATGATGATGATGATGATGATGATGTCGTTGTAGCGGCGACTCCATTACAGACGGCGGCCTTTACCGCTGACTTTCTCATCGACTACGGAGTTGTTTTGATGTACCATCGCGTCATGCTTCAACTTGAGGCTGAAATCGTCAAACTATGCGCTGGCTCACAGGATGACGATGACGAGAATGACGGCGACAGGAAAGGAAAGATGGGAGAAGATGTGGAGAACGAGGAGAGTAAGCAGAACGATCATCCATTCATCCAATGCATCTTATCGTCGTCATCTTAGTCGTCGTCATCTTAATCGTCGTCATCTTTAATAGTCGTTGTCATCTTAACCGTCGTCATCTTAACCGTCGTCATCTTAACCGTCGTCATCTTAGTCGTCGTCATCTTAGTCGTCGTCATCTTAGTCGTCGTCATCTTATTCGTCGTCATCTTAGTCGTCGTCATCTTAGTCGTCGTCATCTTAGTCGTCGTCATCTTAGTCGTCGTCATCTTAGTCGTCGTCATCTTAGTCGTCGTCATCTTAGTCGTCGTCATCTTAGTCGTCGTCATCTTAGTCGTCGTCATCTTAGTCGTCGTCATCTTAGTCGTCGTCATCTTAGTCGTCGTCATCTTAGTCGTCGTCATCTTATTCGTCGTCATCTTAGTCGTCGTCATCTTAGTCGTCGTCATCTTAGTCGTCGTCATCTTAGTCGTCGTCATCTTAATCGTCGTCATCTTAGTCGTCGTCATCTTAGTCGTCGTCATCTTAGTCGTCGTCATCTTAGTCGTCGTCATCTTAATCGTCGTCATCTTAGTCGTCGTCATCTCAGTCGTCGTCATCTTAGCCGTCATCTTTAATAGGCGTCATCTTAGTCGTCGTCATCTTAGTCGTCCTCATCTTAGTCGCCGTCATCTTAATCGTCCTCATCTTAGCCGTCATCTTTAATAGGCGTCATCTTAGTCGTCGTCATCTTAGTCGTCGTCATCTTAGTCGTCGTCATCTTAATCGTCGTCATCTTAGTCTTCGTCATCTTTGATAGTCGTTCGTCATCTTGGTCGTCTTCATCTTAGTCGTCATCTTAGTCGTCGTCATCTTTAATAACCGTCGTCATCTTAGTCATTGCAGGAAATGTCTGCAGTTCACGCACACCCGTATAACTTTGCCAATGTATTTTGTTCATAATTTTCAAATTACCGTTAAGACTACATGTCAGGCCGTGCTATTAAAACCCTGGTAATGTCTTCATTGTCATAATTAACTGCTGTCGATGCTGTTGGTTTGAACTCGACTCAGACCTAATTACTCGCATCACAGCAAGTTGTAGACGATAGGAAAAAAAGAACCACTCAGATGCAAACGGATATCACTTTAATTATCCAGAATGATCAGTACATTAAATTTTATTGCTTTAGGCTATTTCATACAACATGAAATTCAATACTTCGGAAGTTCTGATAAGTTATCTATTATGTTATGAACATAGTTTCACTTTCGCTTTAACTTTCGCTTTCGCTATCGTGTTAATTTTCCCTCCGTTTCGGTTTCGTTTCAGCTGAGTCGCTGACGGATCAACTGCAGAAGCTTCTGAAGAAGTTGAACGAGGTTTCGGCGAAGAAGAAGGATGCGCAGATGAGCTTAAGCGGTGGAACAGGATTCCACACCAATGACAAGATACATGGAACCAATGGAGGCACAGGCAGCACTGGACACTCGCAGCTGCAGTCGGAAGACGCAAAGCCTGCAGCCATGCCCTCAACCGGACAAAAGACGGCCATCAAGAAATCTTTCTACAGGGAACGCGAATAGCAGACACTGCGGCCCCTATTGTCTCCTCTCTCTCTCTCTTGCCCTTGTTTAGCTAATTTGCAAACGGTACAAAAAAACTGTGCTTTTAGATGCATAGTTCAAATAGGGATGTGAAGAATTGTTGGCTCGATGTGGATACAATTTGCCACTAAGCGACTATTATAACCTCCAGATTGGCTCTTACAGGCTACCTTGCAACGGCATGGTTGTGCTATATAAATTAAAATTAAAATCAGAGTTCTGTGCAAAAATTAATGTAGGCTTATGCTCAATACTGATATACTGGTAGGCCCTATATATATATATATTTATATGTATATGTATATATATATATATATATTACCGTGCTTATTGCTAAGTGTGCACTCGTTGTGTATTCGTCTAAGTGCAATTCCTACACGTAGATTAAAATGTGTCACTATTTTTGCTAAATTGATGATGTAAATTCGAGACTGTTTAGTCTTGTTTAGTTTCTGCGAAGACTTTGAACTTTAATTCAATCACCTTGTCTTCACCTTGTGCCATCAGTTCGGGGAACTCTAGCGACCGTCATGACCAGCCTTCTTCACTCCAGTAATTCAATATTGTCTTTAAAATGACGAAGCTGTGATCTTGTACTGATGACACTTGACGTTCACTAAGCTATAGCAAAGAAGAAATGCTTTTAGTGCCTATTTGTGTCTCAATTTGTTTACGCCAATTACTGTGATTTATATTGAATAAATGTAAACTAATTGTACAATAATTATTAGGCCTATATTGGTTGCGGAGTTAAATTTTTGTGCAATTTATTGTAGAAGTAGAGATACATAGGCTACGGCCGTTTGTGCTAATAGATGTGCGGAAGCGTTATTAACGTCTATAGTCCTATAATTAGGGCCTATAATTATTTGACTAGGTTAACCCTTGCTTTCAAATGTTTAATATGACGTCTTATTTCCTGATGATATTAAGAAACTCAAACTATAGACTCGTCTATTTTATATTGCAAATATAGTAGATTCTAGGCCTCAGAATGACGTCGTTTGGTCTCAGAATGACGTCGTTTGGTCTCAGAATGACGTCGTTTGGTCTCAGAATGACGTCGTTTGGTCTCAGAAGGACGTCGTTTGGTCTCAGAATGACGTCGTTTGGTCTCAGAATGACGACGTTTGGTCTCAGAATGACGTCGTTTGGTCTCAGAATGACGTCGTATATATATATGGTCTCAGAATGACGTCGTTTGGTCTCAGAATGACGTCTTTTGGTCTCAGAATAACGTCGTTTTGGTCTCAGAATGACGTCGTTTGGTCTCAGAATGACGTCGCTTTGGTCTCAGAATGACGTCGTATATGGTCTCAGAATGACGTCGCTTTGGTCTCAGAATGACGTCGTATATGGTCTCAGAATGACGTCGCTTTGGTCTCAGAATGACGTCGTATATGGTCTCAGAATGACGTCGTTTTGGTCTCAGAATGACGTCGTTTGGTCTCAGAATGACGTCGTTTGGTCTCAGAATGACGTCGTATATGGTCTCAGAATGACGTCGCTTTGGTCTCAGAATGACGTCGTATATGGTCTCAGAATGACGTCGTTTGGTCTCAGAATGACGTCGTTTGGTCTCAGAATGACGTCGTTTTGGTCTCAGAATGACGTCGTTTGGTCTCAGAATGACGTCGTTTGGTCTCAGAATGACGTCGTTTGGTTGTCA